>JAGKPW010003076.1:5552500-6045000 GCA_019926035.1 Melaleuca alternifolia | reverse complement strand
ACTCGTACCGCGAGCATGCGGTCGGAGTGGTATCTACTTGAACACCATCCTAAGTAATCCTACGCGGCCTAGATCCGACGGTAGGTTGTGTTTGCCAATGTGTAGTGCTAAAATTATAAAGCATGCACAACAGTTAATATCAACCAGCACTTCCAAATAAAAAAATTAAATAGTCAAAACAAAGACCAACCTACAAGAACAATCAACACATGTGTTAGGGATATAAATGGAATTTTCACTACCAAGCAAAATTTTTTGAAAAGAAGTAAATAGTCCTAAGTCCACAAGAGTTCTTTGAACTAAGTCCCCAGTAGAGTCGCCAAGCTGTCGCGACCTCCCCGAAGGTGCACCACCTAAGGTTCAGCTAATGGATTGCTAAGTTTAACTTAACTCGAGCTCTCCCAAGCTCATACCAATTCGCGACTTAGGTTTCACTTTTCAGACATGCAAAGTCAATTTCAAAAGGGAGTCGCCACTAATCTATTTACATTGGGTCGATTAGAAACCCATGTAAAATACTGGGAGTCGTATTTTACCCCTACAAACCAAAGATCATGAATTCAGGGACTTGAGAACCATTTTCTTTTATTTCAAAAATAATTTGCAAGCAGCTTGAAATGATTTTAAACTTACTCTCTTACATGCACGATGATCACACTGGTGCACAAACATCAATGGAACTGCTCAATGAAATAAAAAGATAGACAAAGATGACCTAATGAAAAAAATAAACAAAAAGACATCTTTTGGGTTTTCATTTTTATGTGTATGCAATGCATGTAATGAGAAACTAATCCTATATGCAACTATCTTAATGCAATCCTAAATGCAATTTTTATGAATTTCAAAATTATTTAATGAAACTAATTATCTATAGTTAAATAACATCTAATTTAGACTAGGAACTAGATTAATTCCTAATTTAAACTAAAACCTTATCTTAACTACGGATAATATTTTTAGAATGTAAACACTAAAATAATATGCAAATGCATGAAAGTCTAAACCTAATGACATGTCCTAACATGGCTTATAACATGCAAATCCTAGATTAACTTGGACTAAATGACATGCTATTTAACTAAGTGAATTAAATGACATGCAAAAGGGTATTTTATTTTTTAGGCATTTTGCTTTATTAATTAAATTAATTAGAAATTAATTAAACTAATTAAAATATGAAAACCTAATTTAGCATGATACATAAATCTCTAAATGTATTATTCTATCAATGCAATTCCTAAATGACATAAATTTAATGTGCCTAAATTAAATGTCATGCATGACTAATAGTGCAACCTAAAATGAAAAGAAAGGTTCATGCTATGATATGCATATGAGTTTTTTTTTATTGACTTTGAAATAAACATGAAACCCTAATTTAACTATGCAAATTATATTTAAAATGCAACCTAACCATGCTATGCAATAATAATCTAAATGCAATTTAATCTAAACATGAAAATGCAATTCAATCTAGCATGCAATTCAACATGGAATGCAATTTTTTTGGTATTTTATGAATTAAAAAATGCAACTAAATCAACGGATCGTATCTCGAGCATGAGATCAGATCGGCTGACTTTCATGCGGTCCCGAGTCATATCTCGAGCGTGAGATCGAACTATCAACTAATAAAAATGACATCACAATTAATAATGTCTATTATTAAAAAAAAATGCATGAGCAAATCAAACATGATGGAAAAACTTTTATTGTAAAGAAAAAAATGTTTTTATTTATATTTTTTATTTCTATTATAAATGAAATTACTAAATAAGAACAGAATAATAAATATATGAAAAAAAACAAGATCGGGTCGGACACCGAACCAGGTTGGTTCGGGCCCGACCCGTGAAGCTGCTTGGAAGGGCCCATCCGCAAAAGGAAGGAGGCTAGATTGGGCTCGCGATGGGCCCAATTCGGCTTCCTTCTTCTTTTTCTATTTTCCTCTGGCCTTTTCTTTCCCACGTGGGCTCGCTCTGCCTCGGCCCACTTTGGCTTCTCCTCTACATAGACCCATGAGCGACCTTGTTCCCCTTCTGTGCACGGGCCTGCTTCGCGTGGCCCATCTTGACTTATCCTCCACACGCGAGTCACCTACGCCTGCACTGCACTTGGGCCAACCAAGCCCCCACGGCCCAACCCATTCCTGTAGATCATCTTCCTCGTCCAAGTTGCAGCACCATGGACAACCTGCAACCGATCGACCTACTGAAGGAAATCAACAATATCCTGCTCGCGGTGGCGACACGGCGGATGGCACCAAGCAGCACAGAACACACGCGAGGAGATCGACAGAAAATGCAACACGGCTAAGGGGTTCAATCGCGGGGTTGAAAGTGCAAGAAAATTAACCCTAAAATGCAACTACACGATCAAAGAAACGCAGAGAATCAAGACCGCAGCAGCTTTGAAATCGATTGAGATGGAAACCCTTGATTCAATCGGAGAGAAACTTAGTCAAGAGGGAGAAACTAACACCATGACTTACCTACAAACGGAAGAAAACATATGAAAATCGCCGGAAGGGAAATCTGGATGATGGAGCAAACGAAGCTTCGTCTTTGTCCTTCACGACTCCTCTCGATGCCTCTCTCTCTCTCTCTCTCTCTCTCTCTCTCTCTCTCTTGTTCTCTCTTTTCTCTCGACCTTTCCCACTCTCTAGAAGTCTCTCGGCCACCCTCTGGAAGTCTCTCGGTCTCCCTCTCTCTATCCATGTGTGTGTGTTGGTGTATGTGTGCGTGTCTATGCTTTTCAAAAAAAAGTCCCCCCCCTTCCTTGTACGACCTTGGTCCTTTTATAAAGGAAAAGGCAATCTCGATCAAATCTTTCTAAAAGATTTGACCGAGTTTTATCCTCATCTGCTCTTATCCTTTATGCATAGAGATAAACTTCATAGATTTGGCTCAAATCTGCTCAATATTTCCCCCTGCAAAATCTATTATCCGCCGACGATGCAATCCTAAAATTTAGGTGTCAACAAAATTCAAAGACAATTAACATTAAAAAATGGAACCACATGCTCTAATTAAAGCATTCAAAAGAAATAAAAGAAAAACTATTGATTTCTTCTAAAACTCTGATAATCAATCCACAGTTCATGCAAAATCTTATCTCTTTTTAATGCCCATGTTCTATTTTCCTCCTTTCCTTGACTTTGAGAAAGTTGGATTCCTCACTTTTCTTTTTCAGATTACATTTGCCTATTCAGCTCTTCCATGATAAAGCATTGGGATCAAATCTCACAATAAAATTTTGAATGATATGACAAGTTAAGACAACATTGACTTGTACCAAAAAGGTTAAAAATCCAATACTCGAAAATGCTTCTTTAAGACTCCAAACACTCTTTCCACATTAGTTCTTAGAGATGAATGGCACAAATTTAATAGTTCTTTCTCATTTTTAGGGGGGTTATCACTGAACTCCTTCAAATGATATCTAAACACCATAATAGGGATAGATGATGCCATTTTGGATTCCATATATAGCATCGGCAATTCCTACAATTTATAAGTAAGTTCATTGCTAAAATACTCAGCTCAATCTAAACATTATGTACAAGTTCCACTTTCTTACCACTAGGAATGTCCCATCTTTTTGGCTTTGCAAGTGCTTTAGATAAGATATGTGAATCGTGTGGAGTGCCCTCCCAACTAGCTAATACACAAGAAAATTTCAAGTCAAATGTAACAGTGGTTAATACATTTTGTCTTGTTCCATCCTTTCAACCATGAAATCTTCCTTCAATTTCAAGAGGAACTAATGCATGTATGTGAGTTCCATCTATTGCTTCAACATAATCCTAAAATAATCAATATAGTTATCAATCAAATACTAATAGAACTTCTCAAGCAATGTTGAAAGCCCATTTTTTTTCCAAATTTCATAATTTAAAATATGGATAAAACATTTTACTATTCCTTATCTCAAGAGGAGTGAAATTGCTCAGTTCTTTTACTACATGTTTGTATAATTTCAAAATCACTTGCAAGACGATTTAAAAATATTTATGCACTGTGTCTGTTGATCTATAGAGTCTTCCCCAGATGAGTCTAAACCTCACATTATGTCTAATTATATGGCAAAATACCATAACTTGCTCCCCAATAGAAACATTTATCATAAAATGCAACAAGCTACTTTGAGTACCTTACAAAGCCCTAAAAAAGTATTTGATGTCATTTGTACTTGATTTACACAATGGGTATCACCATTGAATAACACACGATTCATATACAACTCTCTTTCATAATCTCGATTTACATGAGGCTCTCTAAGTATGTGGTTCCCAAAATCATTATATCATCCATAACTAATGTGATAAACGCCATAATGTTGTTGCTGCCACCGTACCCATTACCACCAGTTAGGTTATGTTATTATCCATTTATATAGGAACCCATTGATTATGAAACTTAAAATACATTTGAGATACTAGGAGGGCAATACTAGAAAAGACAAAAATGCATGGGACAACACAAGATACTTTTCAATGTATGTATGCATTGGGTATGCAAATGTTCATTCATCCATTTAATCATATTTCTATGTGAAAAATAAATAAATAGGTACCTATAATGAATATATACTCTTAATAACTCACATTCATCTTAAGCCAAAACGATGTTATCCTCAAGCCAAATCCTCGGTGCTGTAAATATTATGAAGCTCATTGATAATCACTAATAGGATATTCAAAGAGAAGGGGGAGGGGGAAGGCAAATGATTTTCTCGAGATAAAAGAGTAGATAAATGCGAAACATCCCAACGTAAGTTCCATAACATGTCTATTTTAGTATGGTTCTTTTTTTGAAAGGACTTTAGATATCATAATCAGTACACCAAACTACATTGCGGTGAGGCTTGAAAGATGTTAACTATACTAGCCAGTATATCAAGTAAAAATTATAAACCCACATAATACAATAAAGTAAAAGAAAGCAATAGCTTTCAATAGCTATGGCGACGCATAGAAATGGAAAAAATAAAAGTAGTGAGCAAATAGATAGTTTAAGATAAATCCCAAAAACCCTATTGATGATTAAATCCTTTTTGCAACAATCAAAGGACAAATCCCAACTCTGCCAAGCCATAAGAAACTTATCTTCACAATTCTATATCTAGACTCAGGCATACCTTGGGAATCACGTCTCTACAGACAAAAGACAAGACAAAGCATGAGGCAATAATAGAGGAGAACTGACTCTAGAGATGAGGAAATGGGAGGCAAAAGAGAAGGAGGACAGGCTATGGAAACAACCGACTCTAGAGATGAGGAAGCGTAAGGCAGTAACAGAGGAGGACAAACTTTGGAGACAAGGAATCCCGAGGCAACAACAAAGGAGGATTGACACCAGAGACGACTAAAGATGAGGAAGTGTGAGGCAGCAGCAGAGGAGGACCAACTCTAGAGATGAGGGACGAAGCAAAGAAACCCTGATCACTACAAAAAAACAATGATTTAGCCACGAATTTTGCGACGGGAAATTTGGCAAAATTCATCGCTAAAAGATTTTGCGACGAAGTTAGCGACGAAAAAAATTTCGTCGCCAATACGGCGTCGCAAATTTAGTGACGAAAAATTTCATTTTTCGTCTCTAAAATTTTTCGTCACTAATTAGCGACGAGTTTTTTTCTGTCGCAAATTTCGTCACAAAATTTAGCGACGGAAAATTTCATTTTTCGTCGCTAATTAGCTACGGACACATTTCGTCACAAAATTCATCACAAAACTTTCGTCGCAAAATTTGTTGCTAATTTAGCTATGGATTATTTTCCGTCGCAGAATTCGTCGCTAATTAGTGACGGATTTTTTTCCGTGGCAAAATTCGTCGCCAATTTTTGTCGCAAAATTCATCGGCTAATTAGCGATGGATTTTTTTCCATCGCAAAATTTGTCGCTAATTTTCGTCACTAAATTCGTCGCTAAATTTTTGTTGCAAAATTCGTGGCTAAATTCGTCGCAAAATGCGTGGCGGTAACAATTATTCGTGACAAAATTCGTCGCTAATTTCCTTCAATGTTCGTCTTTTTGGACTGTAATTTGCATCGAAATTTGTAGCTAATTGCCACAAAAAATTTTGATTTTTATTACGAACATTGTTCAAGAACGAATTTATCGTCAAATTTTTATTAATTTTTTAGTGACGAAATCTGCAACGATTATTATTTAGGGACAATGCCGATATTAAATCTAATTAACAGGAAAATTTATTTCTAGAATTAATTCTTAAGCACTAAATAACATCAAAATATTTATAATGATATGATGAAATACATTCATCAATATTATCCACAAGAATGACATAAATATTTTTCTTACAAGTCATCAGCACAATTATAACCACTAAAGCACCAAGTTCCTTTCTCTTTCATTAGAATGACAATTATAAAAATAAGACTACTACTTTGAAGCAAGACATGTCTGAATAAAACATCAAACATCAAACATAGAGGTAGCATTCCAAGTAATATCTTTGAGTACTTTCACAATACAGTCCTAAAGAAACACCTGATTCCTCCGTGTTCTCTTCTTCTGTTTGTCTTCCACCCAATATCGCTCTCGCCTTTGCTCTCTCTAACACTTTCTTGATAATTGCTCGTCTTTGGCCCTCTCTGCTTCTAACTCTTTTCTCTTCTGCTCTTCCCTGAGCTTTCATTTCTTCATCTGTTGAGAAGAAAAAAGAAGTCCATCTAGAAACTCAGCACACTTGATAATCCGAAACAAAAACAATGAACTTTGCATTACCAATATCTGTCAAGGCGACCAATGTTTGGGAGTATCATCGCCTAACAACACAATTAATAGAAAGGTTGTTCGCAGGATTTACAGAATATGATAAGACAGAGTGAGGAACATTTCAACAAAAACTGCCAACGTATTCATTTCTACAACTTAGTGGGACAAGAAAAACTTCTAAAGAAAGAACCAGTAACAGTTCTTGCTATGTGAGGCTGAACAAAATGTTCGACGCAAATGCATGCTTGTATCTAGATAAGCCAAAGCCTCTATCCTTACTCTGCTTCCATGACACCTTCTGGCAAATTAAAGGAAAGCAGCACAAAAACAAATGTTCTAACAAAATTTCGAGGCCAGAATTTATGAAATGAAACCAGTGCAAAGATACTCACTTAAGAAAAGATATATGCCATCCCAATGGGTTTATCTTGGAAGTTCCATTCTCAAGTTCCCTAAATAAATTAACAGCACTTAACACCAATTCATAAGAAAATATAAAAAGACACAGGCGCCGTGATAATGGTTGACAATTAACATCAAGTTGCCGATACTTTAGTTTTTCTGCATTATGGCGGTTTTGAGACGGCTATAGGACTTGATCAACATTAAACTCCACAAAGTTCTTCAGCCTCTAAAACCGCAAATTGGAAAAATAAATTACAGAGTAAAATCTTTTCCGTCCTCCTCCACTATCCCTGACAACTCATCTCTGAAGGCTTAACAAATTTGCACCAATTTAGAATATTTCTTAAAGCGAAGGGCTGCAAAAACATCTGGACACTGGAGCATCAGAACTCAGAAACTTCATATGATACTGAAACCCAAAACCTGGTTTGAGGATGCATGACAAAAGAAAAGCAACCCGCCCTCGACCAAGCTGCCCAGCCTGAGCCGGTCGGCCAAGCTGCCTGACAAGGGCTCGACCCGAGCCAACCCGTCGGAGACGATCGCCAGGGTCGGAGCTTCGCTTGCCGGAAAGCAAGAGACGGCGGCGGCGGATCGTTACCGGTGAGGGAGAACGAGGGCGACCCACAGGGAGCGGAGGGATGGGGGATTGGGGTCCTTCGCCAACGATCAACTGGGCCTCAGATCTAGGGTTTTGTCATGCTCAAGCGGAGGGAGGAGCGAGGAGAGACAGGGAAACTTGAGGGCGTGAGAACGAGGGAAACTTGAGGGAGGGGCGAGGAGAGCGAGGGAATCAGATCTAGGAGGAGAGAGAGGGAAAATTGAGCGCGCGAGAGCGAGGGAAACTTGAGGGAGGAGCGAGTAGAGCGAGGGAAATCAGATTAGGAGGAGAGAGAAATTTGAGGTAATTGGACTTTAGGTACTCGGCTTCACATTAAGGTAATTGGGCTTGGGACCCGAGAAGGAAAAGAGAGAGGAAAATGAACTAAAATAAATCAGCCTCGAACAATATATTGTTCGGAATAATTATAAATTAAGACAAAAAAATTATGTATACTAGAATGTCGAGAATTGAATCACAGGGTATTTTTTTTGAATGAAATTATTATCTGTTGATTAATTTTTCAAACTTTCACAAGTTTGATCTGCTAAAATTATATAATCTAAAGTTAGGAAAATGAATTTACTAATCTAAAAAGGAGATATTATTTTCCTTTAACGTGATATTTTTCTCGGAACAAATGCATTCATAACAAAAGTTACTATATGAGAGGGAACAAAATCACTTGGAATTCACAAATCTCGACAAAACTCTACTGCAAGACTTTTGCATGGAATATATCATGAGAATTGTTGAATATATGTAGTGGATAGTTTATATTATTTGATATAATTAGCTAATAAAAATATTTTCATTATTAATTTATTCCCAATTTTTTTGTACACTTCTATATCTTCTATTTTTGCTTCACCATCAAACGTCCCCGACATTATCTATTCAATCCCTAGATTCTATATGATAAGCATAATCAATAATATCCAACATAAGCAATAAAGCTATTATCATAGGGATGCACAAATCAAAATAACTATTCGCATGTCCATAACTAAATATTCCCGAACAATCATCAAGCACTCATGTAGTAGACTTGACCCGATTTTCCATTATCACTTGAAGGGCCTAAGCCATTGAACCCATTTTCCAATATCAAGATAGCTCATCGTGGTTGAAAAGCAAATACAATGGCAGATTGAATTGCTAAAGTTCAAAAAATTACCAATCTAGTCATAATCGTATGATACGAATGTCAATTCAGTTCTAATTGTCAAATTCTGTCAATGTAGTCTTAAACATTTACGTGAAATTTCAATAAACTCCTTCTAGACAATTATGAATTGTCTGATAAATGTTTCACAAAAGTTATTCCTCGTCGATTAATTCTTTTTCGTCGCAAAATCCGTCGCAAATTAGCGACGAATAATTTTTTCCATCGCTAAAATAGTGACGAACATTTTTTTCCGTGGCTAATTAGCGACGAAATTTGCGACGAATTTTTTTTCCATCACTGAATTAGCAACAAATTATTTTTTCCGTAGCTAACTAGCGACGGATTTTGTCACAAAATTTTTTTCGTCACTAAATTAGCGACGAATTTTATTTCCCATGGCTATTTAGCGACAGATTTTGCGACGAATTTTTTTCGTCACTAAATTAGCGATGAATTATTTTTTCCGTAGCTAATTAGCGACGGATTTTGCCACAAAATTTTTTTCGTCACGAAATTAGCCACGAATTTGTTTTTGTATGGCTAATTAGCGACGGATTTTGCAACAAATATTTTTACGTCACTAAATTAGTGACGAAATACTTTTTCTGTCGCAAATTTTTGACGAATATTATTTTTTCGTGGCTAATTAGCGACGCATTTTGCGACGAAAATTTTTTCGTCACTAATTTAGCGACGGAATATTTTTTTCGTGGCTAATTTGCGACGAAATTTTTTTTTGTCACAAATTAGCGACGGAATGTGGGTCGTCGCAAAATCTGTCGCTAATTAGCGATGGAAGAAAACTTCATCGCAAATTTGCAACGTGATTTCCGACGAAATTATTTATCCGTCGCTAATTAGCGATGAATTTTTATGGTTGTCACAAATTTCGTCGCAAATTGTGACGGATTATGTTTCGTCGCAAATTTCGTCGGAATTAGCGACGAATTTTTTTTCGTGACTAAATTTCCGTCGCTAAATCCTTGTTTTTTTGTAGTGGATTGCGTGAGAAAGATGGAGAAAAGGAGTAGCTCTGTAAAAAGGAGACTGAATGAAGGAAGAGAAGATGAAAAGACGCGAGGGCAAGAGGACAATGCGAATAGGTAAAAATGTTTGGAAAATCATTTCCTTAAAACGTTTTTCTTTCTCTTAGGAAAGGAACTAATTATCCTTAGTTTTAGTAGGACATTTTCCATTGATTAGAAAACATGTTCTTTGATCACTTATATTTCACTAAACGAACGTAACCGCAGTAATCTCCTAGTTCTCTGTTGGGGTTTTTTACTTTGGAAAAATCACAACACTCACAAAGGTCTTGTTTCAAGGCTTTATACAAGGCGATGTTAGTGTCACCCCATCAAGCTCGACGTTTTTTTTCTTTACTCGTTTCATTGTTATTATATTTTGATTGAATTTTGTCTTCATTAAATTTATTGTTATAGGAGCATCTTGCATTACTACTCATACTTAAAAGATATGAGATAACTACAAGGTTTCCATTTAATGTTTTTGTGTAAAATAGAAAAGGTACCAACCATAGGCAATCGGAAAATTCTTAGTGTAAACAATTCTCCATATCTCAAATCTTTTGTTAACGGAAGGAAAACGAACTCTTGCACTTAACGTGGCCTGTAATCCGCCCATAATAAATTAATGGGTCCTTCTAACGTAGAACCAAATGACACCATAAATCAAGTTTAAATTAACATCACGATTGATAGGCTCGAGAGAGCTTGTGAGCTCAAGATAAGCACAAGCTCTTTCTTGTGAGAATAACCATCCATGCCTACATGACAATCCATAAACCATCTTAGGGAATCTAACTCACCCTCAGGAGGGTCATCACACCAAACAAAATAGTAGCAAGCGTAGTCATAATCATGAATTCTAGCAATTTAGCGCAACAGCATTACTTCGCTTTAGAATTTAAAAGTAAATTATTTTGAAATTCCCCAAAAAAGTATGTGAGGGTATAATGTGGGAGGATCCCTCGACTCCTTTGAATTATCATCCTACAAAGACTTCTGTCATTACGGAATTAACTCCAAGGGCCATAGATGATCGATTGTCTCCTGAGAAACACTTCGTAAGTCACTACTCTCCATTGTGGTTGCATTCCCTCGTTTGTGTACTACTAACAACTGTATGATACATGGTGTGCGACAATTCGCTCAGCTTGCCAAACTGTCTCTCGTAAAATTCCAACAGCTCCAACCTGAAAATCCTCATACAACAGATGATATGAATATATATGGATATATATGTGTATATTCACCAAAATTAATTAAGTAAATGACATACCAATAAGCCAAACATTGGAAGGGTGCGTATTTATCATAGATCTCCTTAAGATCGCTTTTAATAGTCTTTTTGGTGCATCTTTCCCTTGCGTGTACCTTTTGCCAAAGAAATAGAATTCATCATCCTTCAAATTATTTAGGAGGGTGGTTATTGTGCACGACATATATTTTTTGTAAATTCACTTTTTCATACATGTTTTAAAAACTTGATTGTTTCGCTGTCCCACGGAACCTCATCATAAAAGCCGAGACACATCAAAATGCTAGCCCGTGCGAAAGATCCGACCCCACTTATGCCCTTTATCAATATCCTGCATGATGCTGCGTCCTGCAAACCCTCGTATCCTTCGACCTTGAGCCTCCCTTCCTCTATTTCCGTGGCAAGCTTGAGAATATAGTTGGTCCGGTACCCGAGTTTGCACCTGCTCTGCAAGTAGTCCTTGTCGAGGTTAGCGAGTTCCTTGGGGCTCGGAAAGTTCCCGAGGTCAACTTCTTCGCCTTCCATCTTCGCAGGAACCGTGTTTGCTCCATCCTTCTCTCGTCTTCGTTTCTTTCTCTTGGAGCCTTCAATCATGATCATCCTCATCTTTAAGTTTTGCTAAATATACTGAGAAGAAAGTCATGCTAAATAGTATTCTTACCTCGAGAGCTTAGCTCCAGCTGAAATGCACATAAAGCTCGGGCCATCTCTAGGGTCCTTCTCCACCTATGACATTTTTAGCTAGGACCAAAATCAGCATCGCCAACCCTTAAATCGATATGTGTATGACTTGGATGGCATGATGAGAGGTCACAAACCGCATAAGCATGACAAAAGTCGATTTTATTTAATATGATTATGGACTATAAAATATGATTATGCTGAAGAACAAGGTCCGAAGACAAGGTAATAGCTCAAAATCCAGGGCATCTCTTTAATGGGTGTGATTCAGAACAAAGTCGGACCTAATGATGAATTCGGAATAGAAACCGACATCCATATGTCGAAGAGCTAATGGACACAGAAACTCAATATTAGGCATGAAGAGAAAGCGAGGGATCATAATAGAGTAAGACATTCACTCGATTACAGTTATGGGCTTCCTGATTCAGATCATCATCATCTTCTTCGTCCTACTTATAAATGTTTAACAGAGCTAATTCGTCACAAATTTTGCACATGAAGAGAAACAGATTTTAGTACTTAACTGGCAGTTGCAAAGGAGTATAGATTTGACGACATCTTCGAAGAACGAAGGAGAACAAAAAACTCGACCGAATCCTCTATCCTTCGCTTCCGGATGCACTTCATGGAACTCCTTCACTTTCTGCTCGTCCCTTTCCGTCAACCTTAGCATCCGAATCACTTGTTCCTGCAATAGTATATATCCATACTTTCTCGTCACTTGTTTGTGTGTACTACGCACCCGCACAGAGAGAGAGAGAGAGAGAGAGAGAGAGAGAGAGAGAGAGAGAGAGAGTACAAAAATTGCTCGCTGGTCTTGGGAGGAGAGGCGTTGAGCGCGATGAACTCGGACAAGCAACAATGTGCTTCTGGGACCGGGAGGCTGCGAGATAGACACGTCAACGGAGGACGACAAATCCGCAAGACGGAGAGGCCGTCGCAACGTCTTGGTGGAAGGAATCCAACGGTTCGGAGCCATCATGAAGAATCCATGGTTGCACACCGCCTTCTCTAGGTTGAACGTGGAAGAGCTTCCGGCTAAGCGCAACTGGAGATCGCAGCAATCTTCCATGTCCCTCGTCAGCGGGAGGGCAAAGAGACACAGAAATGAGGAAGATCCTTAAAGCTTCCTTAGAATGCAGAAATTACACAGCTTTCCAGTTCCAGGGGAATCCTCCCACTCTCGACTAACGTAAACAAAATTAAAGTCGACAGGTGAATTCATCCCATGCTTAAGGGTGACTCCTCTTTTACCTCCATTGGGAGCGGGAGGACGAAGTAAAAGTAAATGCAGACAGGCGAGGCACTCTTCTCTTGGAAGTGTCCACACAGAATATTTACTATTGACAAGCAAGAAAAAAAGAGAGCAGCATTGAAGAGTGGGATCCAGGCGATCTTCTTCCCCAGGCGAGGACGAAGATTCATAATAACACCTGCTTAATACTCATTAAATAATTCTATATATTATATTAAACTTTTGAGTATATATGTATACATTGGTCGGTCGCTTCGACAATTTCTCTAAAGTTCATCTAAGATTAATTTCATAATCCATGGGGAGAACTAGTAATTTAGTGACCAAAAAATAACTTGACAAAAAGCGGTGAATTCCATTATTTATGACAACTTGATTGTTTATTATAAGAACAAATAGGTGAAATGCACTGGCGGGATGCACTTTTCTTACGAGAGGAAGGTAATCGAATAAGAAAGAAGATGAGACCATGATGTATAAAGTTTTTATAGCTATACCTATGTGATAGTCATCGAACGGTGGAAGAACGTTGGTAAGCGGCTTGCCAAAATGGTCGATTGAGTGGACTTAAAATGACTGAACAAATTGTTTCGTGTTGCCTATGACTTTTATAGCATATTTGATTATATAATTCTCTTGTTGGGTTTTTTGTATACTAATATATCTAACGAAGCAAGCATGTCAAAGCATTTCAAAGTTTTTAATTATTAAAACATTATATAATTTGCTAACATTTTTGTAGTATCTAATGTTAAATATTGCAAAATAATTTACAATCACAATTTAAAATCCAATAAAACAAGGCAAGAAGCATAGCAAGCTCATATTTTTGTTACATGTCATGTTTACTAAATGCCATGTTCAAAAGAAATGTTTACTACATGCAAATAGTATATTTATTTTCTCAAACTTTAACATGTCAATTTCTTTCATACCTTCCATGCTGTGTGTATTTGCTAGTTGTAGAGATTTTAACCCCTTTTGTTGTATTTTCAATTGCTGTAAACAAATATGAATGATATATTAAATACTAGGTGATCAATTTGTACTCATGTTTAAAAGGTGCGGCAATAATTGATTACCTGCCAACCTCTTCATTATCATACATTGTAATATTCTCCATATGTAATATGTCTAGTCATGGTGTATTTTATGCAACTCATAGCGCCATGGAAATTCATGTAATTATGTACTTTCTTTCTATGAATTCGTTAGTTAAGTTAGTAGTTAGTAGAGGCCTATTATCAGTCTATGATATTGTAAATTTGTGTGATGTATTAATTGCATTGCATTAATGATCAATTGATAATGGATTGTATCATAGCTAATTGATCTTTATCAATCTTGTCTGTATATAAAGTATATATGAGTTTTGTCCATTAATAATGTGAGAGGTTTTGTTGTTAGTGTTTTTCATTTAAGCATGCTCTTGTATATGTAATAGCAACAATAATACATTATTTCTGTTGTTGTTATCAAAGGACTTTTTTATTTGATTAGCGTTTTTTTACACATATCATTTTGATAACTTTAATGTCTCTATCATAATTACAATAATATTTTTGCACATTACTGATGTCAAATTAATTAATGAAATATCTCATATACACATAAAAATGGGATATGAGGCTCCATTACCATAATTAAGTTTTGAGTCCAGTCAAATAGTCTTGGCTTATTGTCTTCAAGTAGATGACCGATTCATTCCTAGAGCTCTTGCTCATATTTTAAAGGGAAAATACCATAAAAAATATTAAACTATATTATGTGTGGCACATTTATCCTAAATAGGGTGTTACCTTGTCTGTAGTGGTCCACTTTAAACCTTCTTCGACCATTTTATAGTAAGGCTTCAACGTAATATGATCAAGTTTTGAGTCAATTCTCCTTCATTGTGACGACATATTAAACAAGATCATTAAGCTTTGACAAATTATGTAATCAATTTTCAAGTTGAAAAGTCATCCCATTTAAGGTTTTCCTCTTACAAGTAAACATAATTAAGTTTATGAGATCACATTGGATTGGGATATGCCACTTCTTGTGATAAGTTAGGATTCTTAAGGCGATGGACTATACTTGTACACAATTCGTTAGTCTCAACAAACGTCATTTTCCCAAATGCCATCTCTGATATTTAGGATTGATATGCACGTGAGGGTCACGTGCCTTAAGTTCGGCTTCTGTGGGGAGGCTATTCGAGACAGAGTAGCATTATAGGGCGGCTTTGGTGGGTGGCTACTTGAGACGAAAAAGAATTATAGGGGGAGTTCAGGGGATTTGTGATCATTACTTAGGGGCAATATGGAACTTTATCAGATTAGTCTGTCGCCCGCAGAGTCGCGACTTAAAATGGCGCTCGTCCTCGTTTCGCGGAAAGAAGCGCAAAGCTGCGGAAGAAATAAATGCTCTGCAATTTTCAAGAAATATGCCTTCCCCTTCTCAAATGGATGATGCTCGCTTAGCACGCATTGCTTGGTACTTGTGGAGGCGGCATCATTGCTTCTGGTAATTATCCGTCTCTCTCTCTCTCTCTCTCTCTCTATATCTTCCTCTCTTAAAATCCATACTGGTCGTTCTGCTTCAGTTTGTCTCTGTTTTTCCTCTTCATTTTCGTGACGAAAAAATGGTCTTTTGGGGTCGGTTTTGATTCTCTTTTACCCATTCTTTGATATGTGAATTTGATACGGCACTTAAAAGTTTTCGATCGGTTGTTCTTGTTTGTGATTTTATTTCACGACAGTGATGATATATTTTGCTTTTTTATTTTACTGATTGAGTAGGGACTGAAGTGAAACCTGGCAAGCCTTATACTCAGAAACCAAATGGGTCGAGGCTTCACATCTCTCAGGTACCCTTCTGTGTTCTTTGATTTTGGTTCTTTGCAACAAGGAATAGTTTAGATTTGATCATTTTTTTTTCTGGTTTTCCTTTTAATTTGGATATGCGCAATTTTGGGCAGGCGACACTTGGGATTGGTGTTGCCACCAACAAGAGCACGGTCCAATGCAATGTGGGCGACGCGACTCCTGTATTTATATGCTCCTTATTTCCAGGAAGAGAAGAATCTGCTCAGATAAATTTGGAATTTGAGGAAGCCCAGCAAGTCATTTTCTCTGTTCTTGGGGTTCGCAGTGTTCATCTCGCAGGTTACTACGTGGGCAGGGGTCGAGAATTTGATGATGACTTGTATCCTTTGTTGAGTTAGGTGATATTTTATTCACTCTTATTGTTATATCGTTTTCCATATGCTATTGTTTTTTTTTATTCTATAAGATGACGGGTTGGGTTCCGTTACATCATTTTTATCTATTCAAACATTGATACATGTTGGGGTGAGCTAGAAAGTTCAGGAAGAAGTAATCGGTGTCCTTAGCGACTTCATCTTCTAAACTTTTATCTACTGTAAATATAGAAGCTTCATTCTGGAGTTCCATTCCTTTATAATAACTATTAGAGAGTCCTACGGAGAAGATGTTGCAGACACGGAGACAAATATTTCTGAGGACGACGACCAGTATGAAGATAGCTTTATCAATGATGGTGATGTTGAATTCCTTCCACCTTCTCCTATGCCGAATAAATCAGGTGTTCCTACTTTAACAACGTGCTTTTCTTATTTTTCATGATACACTTGTCAACGATCTTCCAGATTGAATATAATGTTTGCACAACTCTTCGGTCTTTATTTCTAAAGAAAAAGAAATGCTCGATTTTGAGAAGTCAACTGGGTTCTTTATAGAAAGAACAATTTCGAATCCATCGTGATATGTCGATGTCACAACAATGCCATAGACCATTTCGCTTTGTCGAATTACCCATCTAAAGTCCTTGGAGTGGGTTTGTGCTTTGTTCAATTCTTGACACTGCTTAAATGCTTGATATCATTAAAACCTACAAGCAATTACAGCAACATATATTACTCTTCATATTTTTTTCAGATTCAATGCAAATTATTCAAATCAATGAAATTTGTATCTTTGAATAATCTGCATTTTGGGTCACCAAGTACCAGTAGTCCAGCCATGCATTTGTGAGATGAAATGTGATGCTCGTGCACGGAGTTTAGACTATTTTACTGCTAAAGATTGTTGCATCAGAATCTTCTGATGAGTTTCTTGCGTGCCGCATCGAATTGGGAGCAGTGAAAGACCTCTAGTAACTCTTGTTTTTGGAGGCAATGGCAATATACGATAAATTGTTGCTTTTATTTTGTAGCAAGAAAGATTGTTATTGATGAAGAATAAATAATTTTTCTTTCTTCAAAAAGTTCTCTGTCGGCATTTTTTATTTGGACAACTTTGTAAATAGTATCAACTTTCAAAAACAAAATTTACTAATCGTGTAACTGTAGAGAAAGAATATGATGTTTGAGCAGTTTGTATGATTATGTGATGATGTCGAAGGAGTCTGCTGTCATTTTAATGCTTGCCAGATTATCTTTTATAACTGACATCATTCTTCACTTTGAAATGTGAAATGGCTTCTCCCTCTTGTATTTTCATGATGCCATTGGTGCTTTTTCTTTTGGCCTTCACCTCGATGGAGTTGTCGTATTGTATGATTATGTTTGTTATGGATTTATTGATGTTGCAGGATCTCGCATAATGCCAGATTTTCTTTTATAGTATTTAGCATTCTTGACTTTGAAATTCTAAATTAATTTCCTTTATATATTGTTATGATGGCATTACACAGACAGTTACAGATATGTCGGTTGCTCTTACACTGCTCAATTTTGCATCTTCAGTTTATAAGATGTTTATGTGACATGTTAATATAACGTCTTAACAATGTGAACTTTGAACAGCAGAGAAGGAGAAAATAAAACAAAAGAAAGCAAGGAAGGGAAAAAAGCGTCGTCAACGACTTAGGAAAAAGCATGAAAAAAGCATATCTGATAAGGTCAATAGCTTGCCACAACAGAATTCTGAGGTCCTGTTGTTAGATTCCGATGAAGAAGATTTCAAAGTATCCTCTCTACTTAAGAAAAAGTCTTCTGCGGAGGACTTAGAAATAAAGGTCCCAGATGTGGAAACACCACTAGATGTCATCAAGAAGGAGCAAAAGCAAGATCGAAGCACCGCCGTGAAATCTACTGAAAGTCTGTCTCCTACTGTTGTCAGCGTTGAACCTGGAAGGTAATTGACTACTTGAAGATTTAACAGTATCTTACCAATTTTACTTTTTCCATGAGAAGAGAATTCATTGATTTGCTGAAAATGCTTAGTCTTCCCACTTATCTCAGTTTGAATAGGTTGTGCAATGTCTAACCGGAGATAAGGTGGTTAAGGAATGGATTCTTGACTATTGTGAGACATGGAACTTATGTTTTAGTTGCTCAACTAAAACAAAAAGGCCTCCCACCATAAACATTATAAAATCAGATAGACATAAATGCACATGATTTCATCTAACATCACGATTCACTCGAATCAGCACTGCAAAGAAAATGAAGATGAAATTGCATGTTGTGGAGGTAGAGAGGCAGAATCAAGCATGGCAGGAAGATAAAGAACCAAGAGCTGATGACCCGAGTGAGAAGTGAGTAACTTTATGTCTTCACGTTCTTATTGACCTTTTAAACTCACGTAGATAATGTTACTTGTTTGAAAGCATCGATCCTATGGCTCGGTGTCCTGGGGGTTCATTCCCCATGTAATCTTTGATGTGATGTAGCACCAAGTTGGACCCTACTTGAAATGATGAGAGACTCCATTTGTTGGTCGCCCTTTCCTACCCGTTCATATCAGTGCCTCCACACACCTATATAATATGATGAAAGATTGAAGTATTAGGATTTTCACAAAATGATTGTGCTTGAAGCCTTCGAGCAAACCTTACGATTTTTTTTTTCTTGAACTCTTATTGTTATGGCTTGTTAGTGTAGAGAGCAAAGCATGAATACTTAAAGAGTAAATGTTGAGTGATAACCTTTCTACTTGCATTTGCAAACAATTGGTATTAATTTTCTCGGCAAGTACTAGGCAGTTGGCTAGACACTAATGAAAATGGTTAAACAATCCTTGTAACGAGGAAAAATTGAACTTCACCAAGGATTTTCTTATCTGTGATGAATAGGAGTTCTGCTGTTGAAGTTGAGAAAGTTACAAGTAGAAATTGCAAGCAGTCCAAAAAGAAGAAAAGGAAGGACCACAGCATGCCACATCAGAATCCTGAGGCCCTGTCAGATAGTGAAGAGTTCTTTGTATATTCTCTACATAAGAAAAATTGTTCTGCTAACGACTCAGAGATAAAGGTCCCAGATGTAGTCATGGAAACACCACTAGATGTTGTCAAGAATAAGCGAAAGCAAGATGGAAGCACTGCCGTGATATCATCTGAAAGTTTGTCTCCTGTTGTTGGCGGTGAACCTGGAAGGTAATTAATTGACTGAATCGGAGACTTAACAATATTTTACCTATTTTACTTTCCCTACGAGAAGAGAAGTCATTTATATGCTGGAAATGCTTCAGCTTCACACTTATCTCAGTCTGAATGGGTCGTGTATCGTCTCAGATAACCAAGATAAGTGGTTAAAGAATGGGCTCTTGACCATATTAGGCGCGGAGCTTGTGCTTAGTTACTCAACAAAGGAAGAAGGCCTTCCTATAGACAAAATATTTACATACATGTGGTGGCATATGATTTGATCTAACATCTTGACACTTTCAAATCAGCACTGCAAAGGAAGGAAAGAGGAGATTGCAGTTAATGGAGGAAGAGATGCAAAATGAAGCGTTGCTGGAAGATAAAGAAACAAAAGGCAATGATCCAACTCAGAAGTGAGTACCTTTGTTACTCAACAAAAGTAGAAGGCTTTCCTATAGACAAAATATTTACATACATGTGGTGGCATATGATTTGATCTAACATCTTGACACGTTCAAATCAGTACTGCAAAGGAAGCAAAGAGGAGACTGCAGTTAATGGAGGAAGAGATGCAAAATGAAGCGTTGCTGGAAGATAAAGAAACAACAGCCGATGATCCCACTCAGAAGTGAGTACCTTTGTTACTCAACAAAAGTAGAAGGCCTGCCTATAGACAAAATATTTACGTACATGTGGTGGTATATGATTTGATCTAACATCTTGACATGTTCAAATCAGTACTGCAAAGGAAGTAAAGAGGAGATTGCAGTTAATGGAGGAAGAGATGCAAAATGAAGCGTTGCTGGAAGATAAAGAAACAAAATGCGATGATCCAACTCAGAAGTGAGTACCTTTATGTTTTCATGTTCTTATCGGCCTTTCATAATACATAGTCACATACATATGAGACTTGGTTGAATGCGTTGATCATATAGCTGTGTGTCCTAGGTGTAATCTTAGAGCTGATGTAGCAACAAGAGCTTGGACCCCACTCAAAATAATGAAAAACCTCCATTTGTAGGACGCCCCATCCTACCTTCTATTCTTGTAAATGACTCCGTGCATCTGTATATATTGAAAGATTAAAGTACTAGCAGTCTCACAATATGATTTTTCTTAAAAGGCCCTCAAGAAAGCCTTTAGAGTAAAATATTTGGAAGTCAACTTCATTCTTTATAAAGACCGTTTCGAACGCACTTGATTATTACTTGAACATAGTTACCCTTGGCCTCTTCTAATTTTTTTCAAATAAATAGAAAGGATCTTGGAAACCTAATTGTTATGGCTTGTCAGTGCAGATAGTTTAGCATGAATCACCTGAAGAATAATTGTTGCGCAATGACCTTTCTACTTGCATTTACGAACTGATTTGTATTAATTCTGTTGTCAAGCACAGGTTGGTTAGGGCGATGCTTGTGAAAGTGGTACAATCCTTGTAATGAGGAAAACTGTCCTTGATGTACCTTGTCTAAATTTGGGATTTTCTTCTCTATAATGGATAGGAGTACTGTCGAAGTTCAGCAAGTTCTGAGCGGAGAGAATTGCAAGAAATCCAAGAGGAAGAAAAGGAAGAGCAAACTGCCAAATGGGAAAGAAAGAAGAATGTGAAATCTCTCTCTCTCTCTCTCTCTCTCTCTCTCTCTCTCTCCATCCTCGGAGAAAGATGATGGGAAAGAAGCAACCGCTCTTATTTGCGATATGTTTGCAAGACCAAAGTCACCGTTAAGTTTGAACTGTTTAATTGCAACCAGCTTATAATGGCGAGATGAACTCGAGGATTTTGGACTACATATTCGTCATTATTGTTCTTATTTATGTTCCATGTGATGATGTGATGCGTGGCTGGTGTTACTAGATTCTATAGGATTCACGGTTATTTTTAATTTAACTACATATTCGTGCTACAGTTGACGCCGTACTAAAGTTTGAAAAAATTTGCGATACATCTAGATTCATCCGTTTACAGGAAAGCACAATGAGTTATGCACAAACAGTTATCAAACTGTTCACTTACAGGTTGAATGGTAAAGATGATTTTGCGATGAATACGGAAAGTAATAATGTTCGACCAGATAGATATCAGATGATCTGTACCTCTTAGCATGTACAGAAGATTATACTGTCTTTAGATGCCTTAGATAGCATGTCTATAGAAAATGGGAAAACGGACTTGGTGGAAGCATATCATGGACGAGCACATTTGAATGAATCGAGGGCAGGCCATAGATGCTCATGAAGAGTTTCCATGCATGACGCATCATTGCCAATTGGAGACAAATGGGTGGCTTGCTTCCTCGATGAGTAGGTATTTTATGTAGAACAAATTTAGCGACTGAAGCTCAAGAAGGTACGTTCCCGAGCCTTCTACGAGAGTTTTATAGATATTTGTTGACATGTAATTTTTGCAAATATGGTAATTTACTTTTGGTCTAGTCATTGATTAAATTATTACTAATTAGAAATTAGAAGTTCTTACATTTTTTTAAAAAAACTTAAATATTGAAAAAAAGAGAAGAAAAAAAAAAGACTTGACCAAAAAAAAATGAATGAAAATGAAAGCGATCACAGGTTGGGCTGAGCACGGGCCTCGCCACCTGTTTACTCGGGCTTTGTCCGTAGCCCGCACAACTTTCTTTTTCTGACTGGGCTCTTTTGAGCTTAGTTCGTGAGCCCCTCCCGTTTCTTTTTCCTCTCACGCGACACCCAGACAAATGGCCAGTCTCTCTTCATCGCAGCCCACGTGAGCTCATCCTATGCGGTCAACTCCGCAGAGGGAAAAATCTTCTTTTGCCAGTTCAACGGGACCTCCGGGGGAGCAGGAGTCAAAACAAGACCCACTGACACACGCGAGAGGCAGAGAAGACAGAAGGGAGGCGCAAGGAAAAAAAAATACAAAAAAAAGCAAGGGGCGGGGAGCAGAAACCTGCACACGCCAAGTCAGAGAGTGTAAGAGAGAGTGAGGAGGGCAAGCGTCGTTTAGAGAAAAATGATAGAAGGGAAGGTCTTCGGGGGTGAAGATTGAAAAGAAAGGAAAGAAAAAACAAAAAAAGAGACGTGAAAAAAGAAAAAAAGGAACAGGAGGCGAAGAAGGGGGCAGTTCGGTGAGAAAGATCATAAAAAAAAAACAAAAAAAAACGGGGCAACAGCAAGAAGGGGGGGAGAGATAGCTTCGTAGAGGAGAGGATGAGGAGAGAAAAATGGGAAGAAAGAAAAATAGAGAAAAGAGAGGTTGAGGGAGGGCGAAGGAGATAAAATAATGAGGGGAATTCGGCAAAAATCAGGGGGAAAATTTCAAATAATGATTCAAAGTAGAGCCATTTTCTTAAAAAAAAAAGGTCTAGAGTGAATATTGTCTCAAATGAGAGTATGTAATGACCAAATTGTTTCAAATAGAGGCCTAAAGTGCCCAAATCATATTAAATAAAGGTTTTAGTTTGCTGGCTAGCCAAATTTTGATTAATTTGGCCATTGAAGATGGGTATTTTAGTAAAAAAAATATAGATATAAAAAAATTCTTGAAAAAACAAAAAAACAGAAAACTTCTAACGCTTCTCTACTCTTGCTCTGTTTTTTTCTTCTCTGCTCTTGCTCTATTTTTTTCCCCTATCGTCAGGATGTAGTCCTCTTCTCTTCAATTCTCTCTTCTTCAAGACCCGAATCAATAACACTCTTGCTTTTTGCTTTTGCTCTCGATAACATTTTGCCAACAATTTCCAGCCATTTTTAATCACTGTTTTCACTACTACATAATGGAGATTGTGTCTATTTCCATCTCCAATTGCTGTCACTAAAGAGCTCAACCAATTTCCATTTCCTCTCATTTTGTTGATTTTGATCCTCAAAGTTGTTTTGTGGTTACCTTAAAAGGAAAAAAATATTTATCTTACGATCAATATCATCATTCCCATCAGTATGGCATTCCACGATATGTCCACACTTCATTGACATGTTGCTTCACCAGCCTCCTCTATGAAAAATCGGCTATAGTACAAACAAAAACAAAGAAATCTATGTAAACTAAGTTGCAATGGGAAGAAACATAGTAGGTAAAGATTTTTATTTAGTAAAGGATAGATTAGTCGAAAACGAAGAAACGTTGCAAATGAAGAAACGAATGAAGACAAACAAAGCATACGAACCAAGGAAGAGAGGAAACGAAGTATTTGGGGTTTTTGTTTTAGGGTTTTTAAGTTTTGATATAAGAAGAGGATGGGGAAGAGAAATACTGATATAATTGCTTTTTCTTTCCTTTTGTATTTAAGAGTTCTATTTTATACCTAATCTTTTTACTGAAATACCCTTCTTCAATGGCCAAATTAATCAAATTTTGGCTAGCCTGCAAACTCAAACCTTCATTTAGTACAATTTGGCCACTTTAGGCCTCTATTTGAGACATTTTGATCATTGCAAACCCTTGTTTAAGACAGTGTTCACTCCGGACCCTTTTTTGAGAAAGTGACTCTACTTTGGACCCTTATTTGAAATTTTCCCAAAAGCAGGGGAGGAACCAAAACAAAAAAAAAGAGCAAGAAAAAGTCAAAAGAAAAGGAGACAAAGAGGGGAGGTCTTCACAAAGAAAAAATCCAAAAGAGGGAGGTCCAGTAAAAAAATGAAAGAAAGAAAGAAGAGACGTTCGCTCATGGAAGAAAGGAAGCGCGGATGGCTCGACTCATTGAGTTGGGGACTCTGATCCATCTTGTCGAGAGAGGTCGATCATTCTAAAATAACTCCACAAGTTCATACTCTCATGGCCGATCAACAAGAAGAAGGTGAAGAACCTACGTTTCAAGAACCTGCGCTCGCTCCCATCTCAATCATTCCTTTGTTTTGCTGAACGTGTCTGAAGCCACATTTCGCCATGGATGACGACTTCGAGTTCCCTACCACGAGCAACGTTGACAACAATGAGGACATGGACATGGATGGCGTCCTCAATGAGCCCCATCCTTGAAGTCCTTGCGAAGGGAGAGGAAGGCGAGGCACAAAGAAAAAAGGGGCTCATGGTCTTCTTCTGGTTCTTCTCTGAAAAAGGCGACACACCAAACCAAAAAAAAAAAAAACACAAGAGAGAGAGAGAGACGCACACACGCGAAAAGGTCATTCAATTTCAAGGCCAATTCCGCCGCCGCTTATCGGCCCCTCCAGCCTTCGGATAGGAAGGAAAGCCGCAGCCGAGAACTCCTCCTCAACAAGACGGACATGCGGCTTCAATTTCATGGCCGGATGCAACGAGGACTATTTGATGAAACGTCTCGAAGACACGGCTAGTGAAGTAATTCCCGATCGAGCTTGATCCGAATGAGATTTTAGCATGGATAATTTGCCGCAATATTTTCCTTCTTGTGTTATCGTTCTGTGTTTTGCATGATTTCCCGTGATGCCTCTGTGGTGTTCGTCGGTAAGGAAATGGTTGGGGTCGACATTCGGTGGCCGATCTCTCGAGGTGGTCATCTCGCGCTCACTTCAACTTCATCGAACTCCTACACCAGCCAAGTCTCGAATCTCCGTTCCAGCAACCTCATCGATTGTAGACCCTTGCTCGATTCTCTTTCACCAATCGGCCATCCAAGATTTCCCCCAGTGTTTGTCTAGTCCAACGATTACAACAAGCACGGCAACTTTCCCGGTTCAATCTCTCAAGATAGGATTGTTTTCGTCAAATTTGCTGAAAAAATGCTGCATTATCCGTTGTAGCCTGCTGGAAAGTTGAAGCTACAAGCTATAATGCCGTTTAATTAATCTACAAGCTATAAATATAATGCCGTTTAATTAATCTACAAGCTATAAATGCCGCTTAATTGTTTGAAGTTCACTGAACTTCGTTAGATGTTGTTAGAAATTCGAGTTGAGGCATGAGAATTTGTGTATTGCTGGTTGCCTGAGCTAGAATTTTTCTGGAAACTCGATATAATTTATTGGAACTTGTTGAAAAAAAAATCAAAGAATTGACATAGCTTAATTAATCAACACCTATTATTAGAGTGCGTCTAGTTTAATTAATGAGAATCGATCTTTTAAAAAAAATTGAAATCGAAACAATGGACAACTAAGTTCTTGACTCTTTTTTAGCTTCATTGCTTGCCTTATCAATTGTTTATGAATGTTTGGAAGTATAATTAAACTTTACGCATGATTTGATGTGCAACTTATGAGAATGATTTGAATTAGTTAAATTGCATGAGTAAAATTCATTTTAATTGCGAGGCCATCTATTTAGTTTGATATGCACGTCACTATTGATTCGCTTGACTGAATGCATTGAATGATCGTCTGAATGCTAAAATCAAGATCCATTGGATTATGGCTCGTGGTAATGACAAGGAGGTGGCTTAAACGAAGACGAGGTCATTAGGCCGATGTCTATTCCGGTCTTAGTGATGTAGAGGTTTATAAAGAAACCTTGTATTTCTAGATACCCGACGAGTTGCGGGTTTATATTTTCGTCATTAGATAATCGCATTTAATTATTTGAGTATTTACTTACCGTCACGTATTTCAATACTTTGAATAGCTATTTTTCGCATTTTCTCTCAATATATTGCATATTAATTTCTTTTCTAGGTTAATTTAGTGCTGGCTTAGTTTTGCATTAAAATGATCATACAAAAAACAAACTATCCTACAAAAACAATTGCATGAACACTTAATGAATTTGAATGACTTTTAGGTTTCAAAAGATGAGGAAGACTGTGTGACAACTTTAGATTAAATGACCAACTAGTTAGGTACCGAAAGGGCGCTAATAGAATTGTTGGCATAAACAAGTCCCTGAGCTTAGAATCTCTGGTTCCGTATAGATCGAGACAATCACTCCCACATCTCGATCGGTTTCTAGCCGACCCCAATAGGCTAGTGGCGACTTCTAGAAATATTTTAGGTTGTTTAAAATAACTGTTTAAAATCAAAATGCCTTAATGTCACGCGATGTATAGACTTAGGAGAGTCCGTGTTCGTGAAGATTGAATTGAATTGGATTATGATTAGACGTTGCTTTTAAGCCGTCTTTTAGGAATGTCGATTCGGATCTCTTTACGAGTAATATCTCTAAACTTACATTAGAACATAGGGGGAATGTTCGTGTAGGTCGCGACAATATCTCGTTATGCTGGTAGATGCAGGAACTCTTGATAAGAGGGAGACTACTTGATATCTATTGGTTGGAAGAGGGCTTTTAAGGAAATTTACTAAGGTATCAGTTAATTACCACCTAAGATTTTATGTTACGAACTCGTTGGCTAACAAAGGTAATCGTAAACGTAAATTTACTAATTATAGATGTAACTGTGATTGCAACGATTACAGATAGTCATCCACACCATAAAAAGAGAAATTTATTTTCAAAGTAGTAACATAACATAAGAGGAAGCGGTTTGCCTAATAGTAATTATTTTAATTTGCAAATAATTTTTGCTTTATGGGTCAAGAAACTATGTTATTATATTAGTAAACCAAGTGAATGGTGATTGTTACGAATGTAATTTTCCTTTGTATTAGTAAATTAAATACTGAACCAGATTGCAATAACATTCCTTTGTCACAATCTCTTTCGTGTTTGTAAATTGCATTTTCTCTATGTGAATTGTAATAAACACAAATTATCTTTTTAGCTCTAAATTTTCCTTCGTGGCCCAATACTGTAATCAATTTTACAAGCATAACGTGGATAGAGGCGCCCCAGACAGAGACAACCATGCTGAAAGGTTTACTAATTTCAATCTTTGAGCACCGGCGTCACAACACAAGGACACAGAATATCATTCGTGAACAGTGAAGTAAACCTAAAATTCAGTCCTAGCACATAAAAAAGTTCGCATGAGATTAATAAATTAATTATATGATTATGAACAATTGAAATGTTAAACAAAAAAAATTACTAAAAAAACTGAAATATTACTAAAATTTAAAACTGCACTTAAAAACAAAAAGTGCAGTCACCTAAAAAAGTTGGCATAAGATATTGATTAAAAATCTAAACTAACAAAAACAGTCGCATTCAGCTCAGCGCTATCATATCAAGCAATAAATTAAACTCAAGCCCAATCATGCGGTTATGTTGTGTAATTCTGAAGATGTTTGTGGCTATCTCTTTTGCTAAGAACATATAATTTTAAAAGAATACTAGAAATTTGATTAGCTTCACGAACAAATTGACTTTATATAGCGAGTTTGAGCTTGACCCAGCAAGATGTTTGAATGAGCTCACTTGATCATAAATCATATTAGTCGACCTCAGTAATCGTGAAGTCAAGCCCCAAGTTATTACTGAGTAGTGTGACTCAATTTCACTCTTCCATGTGATTGTACGTTTACATAATGTAGAGAATTAATAGTTGAAGATTATATGTACCCAAATGGTAAATTAAAATGTTCTCTATTGTTTTGCAATAAAGGCTTATGCGTCATACGTGACTTGAATGATATGCATCATATGCATCTTCTGTATCTATATCTATAGATGAATGGATTGAAACCTGAAGCTGAGCAGGGTAGAAAAGCTAAGACTTCATATTGATACTAAGCAAAATCTGATCATCTCCTGGAGATTGACTTGTTGAAAGTGTCAAGAAATTATTAACATAGTTTTTGAGCCAAGTTGATAATACCTTCTGTTTCTCTCTATCGGCCACTCTATACAAAATGCTCCACCAAATATGTGCCATCCTATACCCATTATTAGTCTGATAGAGCACAGCTATTCTTCATCATCGGAGTCCTGAACAACTCCATTTTTCCTCATCCTTTTGACTAGGGGAAGAGAATTACCTTTATCACCATCAGAATCAGATTCATCCACAGACAAACGAGAGCCCGACTCTAGAGACATGACATTTTCCTCTCCATCTTCATCAGAAACATCACATGATTCATTTGCATGGTCCGCATTGTCTTCTTCCCCAACGATGCTGGTGGCCTCTATAATTTTAAAATCCCGGGAAATGCTGCGCTTGGCATGCCTCAGCAAGTTCACTTTAGTCACCTTGCTAAGTCGGATTAAAAACTTTTCATAATCTTCTATATGAAAGATCAGCTCAGGGATGCAGCGATTTTCCCTTTTGATCTTTCCCACCATTCTCCTTCTATTAGCGTTTTCTTGCTGTTCCTGCATTTGAAGTCATCACATAAATCACTTGAACACAAAGAAAACACTCAAAAACAATAGGAAAAAAAATGCAAATGATGGCTGGAGCCTGAAACTAAAAAGGGTGGCAATACATATTCACCTTCTGCATTTCTGCCACAAAATTATAGAGTTGAAAAGTTAGATGCTTGCAAGTTAATTCAACAAGTTTTTGAAATCTAGTGCTTGGCAGAAGTTGCTTGGATCTTCTAGGGGCAATCTGAAGTTTTGTAATCTGAGCCAATTGCTTGTACAATCTTGTAACTGTTGTGAGAAAATGATCTGCTTGAGGGTCTGCACACATTCATCACGCAAAGGAACAAAGTTAAATGGTAAACTTTGCACAACTCCAACCGCCCCACCCCCCAAAACAAAGATTAATAAATAAACAATGAATGAAGTGTGATCTCACCCTTCAAGGTCATCAAAGCAAATGATGATAGTACTCTTACTACACCTTCAGACCTAGAGAACAGATTGTCCTCCAGTATTAACTTAACATCAAGAGCAAGTTCTCCATTTGTTTTATTTCTATTTTGAGAGGAGAGAGAAAGTTCCTTCAGTTTTCTAATGGCCCAATCCACATCACATATGATTGCTTCAACCGATTGGAGAATGCAAACGATTACTGCAATGCTGGTGTACTTGTTGACAACAGGATATGATTCAGACAACTCCACAGGATCATCACCTGCTGCCCCTGTAACTTTGCACAACTCTATAGCCACATCTTGAGTAAAAATCAAATCATCAGGAGGCGAGCTTAGTCGGATAGCTAGTAATACCAGACTCCTAGCAACCTTGGAATCTTTGATTCCATTCCTTTTGCAGATCTGTGTAGCCCAGGATCCATGAGATTTTCTCAGGTGGCAGGGCAACATTTTAGTAATCATCAACATAATATTACAGAGGACCTGAAAAGAACATACTTGCATAGCTTAAGAAAACAGCACATGGAATCACCAAAAGACTTATGAAAGAGATAATTTTCCTTTTACCTCAGCCTCGCCAAAGAATGAAATTGCAAGAAGCTCGGATAACAGAGGCTTCAGGAGCTTCGTAATGAATATCTCAATGTTTTTTATTTTTGGATCCTTAATCAAGCAGGTTACATTTTCCCCATCAACACCATACTCAGTCGTGCAGACTGACACCAAATCTTCAAGCAGCTGGGAAAAACAAGGACCCTGCGAACAAATCATTAACATATCTTTAAGGCAGATAAGTGCATGATGGAAATTCTCTCTTTGACCTTCAATCCTACTTTTGTTCTTTTCATTTGAAACACTTGACTGGACTGACTTAAGCAGAAGTATCAGCTTCAGCAGTTGAGCTCCCAGAATCTTAATGTCACCGTAGATAAAAGTTTTTAAGGGATCGTCCCTTGCTAAAACAGGACAAGACCTGACATGACAAAGCAGAACATTCAAGACAGAAGATATAATATTTGAGCAGCCTGTGTTCTTGCTGAAGGATGATTGGCCGAGATTCTGGGAGGCCACACTAGCATTAGAAAATCCAGCATTGTATAACCCTATTGCTGTTTGCAGTAATTGATTGATTGTTGAAGTTGCCAAGAGAGGTATCTTTTCCTGAGTCAAGGTGGTGCAGTCAGAACCAATATGGTCAGGAACATCATTTGTAATAGTTCGCACATTTGCCTTCCTTGGTCCATTATTCTGCCTTGGTTTGCCTATATGTTTCTCCACCAAGTAATGGAATTTGATGAAGTCAATTAGCTCCTTTTCAAGTTCTACCCTCTTTTCACCTGTTGCTTTCTCCAATTCAGTGGCTATGGTGTTGAGCACCACCTCTGTAATACCTAGTAAAATTATGGCACAGCTTTTGGTTCTCTCTTTCTCAGAAGACCCTGAGCCTGAATCAGCTTTCCGACCAAGAATGACTGATCTGACAAGGAAATGAACACGTAGTTAAGAAAATGCAAAACTTCTCCACCCGGAAACTCGTGCAAAAGGTATATGTGGCAATATTAACATAAGACAAATCTTTTTCACTGATATTGCCTAGACTCTAGATGTACAAGTAACCCCCTGTGGAGATTTCAAATCAGGGTCGCAGGATTCAAATATTTCGTGCACTTGAATGAACTGAAATAGGGGTTTTACAAAGAATGAGAAAACATAACAAACAAAGCTGGAACAGAGATAAATCAATCTCTAGGGTATAGAAAACCAAGAGAAATTGAAGCATAATCCATTGAAATGAATGTGAGAAAATACGGCTTACATTAGGTTTTAAGGAACTATAATAATGACTCAAATCAACCCCAGCATCTCACCCCTTAATCTACTATAAAAATCTCTTAATCTCAGCAATTGAGCACCACTAGACAGTCACATGTCAGTCACGACCACTTAAATTCTAGAAGACGATCAAATACTGAAATTAAACAAAGAAACAGAAAATTCATGTAAGACAAACCCAAAACAACTAAAAATTGATAAACCTTATTAAAAAGGGAAATTACTACCAAAAACCCTAAATTATACACTTTTTGACACATTTACCCTAAACTTTTTTTTGTGACACTAAAAACCCCAAACTTGTGCTTGTGTAACTCACTTATCCCAAACTTTTTTCTTTGTGACACAAAAAATTATGAACTTGTCACCTTGTGACACATTTATGCTAAACATTTCTTTGTGACATTAAAAACCCTGAACTTGCATCCTTGTGACATACTTACCCCATGATTTTTTTCATTCTTTTGTATTTCGGCCTCCACTTTGGCTGGCAAGCTGAGGCTGGCAAGGACCACCAGAGCTCGCAGGCAGCTGGCAAGGGCTTTGCAGCCCTCGCCCAGGCCCTTCGCTGCTGCAGGCAAGGCTACCCCACCCAAACCTGGGCAAGGCCAGCCTTGCCCGGGCCTCGCCGGCGGCTTGCCAGTTCTCGTCTGGGCCATTGCCCACGGCCGTGAAGGGCCTCGCCCAGTTTTGGGTGAGGCTGGGCGAGGGTAGTGAGCCCTAGCTGGCCGCCGTCGGTGAGTGCTTTGCGGCCCTCACCCAATGGCCGGCAAGCTCCAGCAGCCCTCACCGTAGCTCGACAGCCAAACTGGGTTTTAAAATAAATAATAAGAAGAAAAAAATTGTAGGGTAAATGTGTCACAAAAATACAAGTACAGGGTTTTTAGTGTCACAAAAAAAAATTTATGGTAAATGAGTCACAAGGAGACAAGTTTAGGTTTTTTTATGTCACAAAAAGGTTTGGTATAAATGTATCACAGAGTGTATAGTTTAGGGTTTTTGGTAATATCTTTCCTATTAAAAATCAACTTACTAAATGTTCCTGCATCATTAAACCTAATGAACAAATTCAACCTTGACCAGGGTCTCAATTCACTTGAAGCTTTATAGCATTCTGATTCTTATTGACCTCATGATCACTGCATACTGATGGTCTCATGAACAGTACAACTGTAGTGCCATTAAGTTAATGAAATGATAAAATCTCAAAATCACTACATCTGTACTGACATTAAGTGATTAAATTCCATTTTTGGTAAGTGATATTCATTCACCAAGCTTCAAATGTAGGGCCAATCCTGCTACAAGCCCTATTTAAGCGCCATATACTGTCATTAATAGCAGTAGGAATGTGGAGGGCTACTCACACTGGAAGCCCAAGGACAAGCAAATAAACAAAGGTGTTTCACAATTTGAGTAGAACAATAATAACTACAAAGGTTGATAATAGTATATCAAAAATTTTAAATTGTATACTTGACTCCACTCCAAATTTAGAAAGCATTCAGGTCTCTTTTAAGCATATAGGTTTTTTAATTGATACTCATATTTGCAAAGGCTGATTTAAGGACACAAGCTCCTCCAAATCTGCTAATTAGCTAAAGCCACTAAGCAGCAAACTGGAATAAATAGCTTCCAAAAGCATATTTACATAGATAGGATCCTACCCTCTATATCTCCAATCTCATGAGTCCGTTAGACATTGTGAAATTGGCAATGGTCTCACAAAATTTCACATCATAAACATTAGGATTCCAAATTTTAAAGTGAGGACAAACCACGCTTCTACTCATAAACGGGGACCAAAAATGTAAAGCTTGCACGTTTATGCAATGTGGCTAATCAAGTAGACCTTTAGCAACCCCAAAAACTATGACCATTAAATTTCATCAGTGGCTTTACTCTCACTCTACCAAAATTAGGTCCATTTACACCAGAAAATCATCACATCCAATACACATCACCTCAGCCACTCCAAGCTGCAAACATCTGCAACTCCACTGCTGCAAGACTTCATCCTACTCCGACAACACTGACACCAAGACTGCTAGACTGCACCATCACATTCTCCTTCATCAGCGCCAGTTTTCCAACTCCACTCTGGGACTCCAACACATCTAACATTATCAAAATCCATCACAATGTCTTCCAGTTACTTTGCAACTTCCAATATTATCACTGCACTGGCCCTGCAATTGTCAGTTTGCTTCCTTTAGTACACCATGAATATTGCCATCCCGAAACCTCCATCCCCAGTCTCTCTGTCAATCCAACTCCATCACAACATGTATGTCGAGAAAAAGATCTATGACAGTTACTGGAACATCACCATGACCAACATCATTGCTTCAACCACACCACCACACTGTCATCTCGTATGATGGAGGTGAGGTTAGATTTGTGGTCCATAATGATAGCATGGAAATGTCAAACCAGCAGCACACATACCAACAATAGAGTGGCCAAAGGGGTACCAGTGCCAATAGCGGCAATGCCGAAACAGTGGCGTGTTAATGCTATGGGAGAGAGGTAGAGTACTGGAGGTGGTGATGGTGGAACTTGAAGTGGAGTAATAGTAGTTGTTGCGATGGCCATGAAAAGAGGTAGATGCTAATGGTGGTTGTGATGATCATTGTAACTTAGTACTGGACAAGTTGGTGGTGCAATAAATATCATGGTACTGGACGAGGAAGTGGAGGTGGTAGTAAAGTGGCAGTGGTGGCATAGATGGTAATGGTGGGACCATGTGATGGTGATGACTGACAACTATCTCCTCGCCATTATAAACTGCACCAAAAAAAGCACTTAATCCAAGTGAATCAATCGAGTGCGTGTCAGCAGGGTTTAGTTTAAGGTTGCTTTTTTAAGGATCATGTCTGATCCATTCTCATTAAGCAGAATATATAAGTCAGAAGGGTTTAAGGTGAACTCTGCATGCTACCTGCACATCCCTGCTCTAAACCATCCATCTGTCAACTTTAATCAAAGGGCAGCTAAGAATTTAAAGCTCCTCAAATCCTCCTAAGATGGGCTCTGAAACTTTTTTCGAGATCTGCCTTGCTTCATGCAAGCTCCAAACACTGAAACAGTGACAATGAAGAGCTTACCAACCTTCCAATTTTTCAGCTCTTAAAAGCTTTCGGATCTTCAGTAATGCTGTGGAAAATGAGTCCCACGACAGTCTTGTTTCTACCTGCAGGAATTTCACTAATTTACATTTCCATTGTTGACATTGCTGTGATACACTTAGCAGCTCCATTCATCAGTAAAAAAACCTCATTTTGTGAAAGGGAAAACCCAAAACTTGTCCACGAAGTATCTGAAGTATTTTCAGGTTGACCATGCGGTTGAAGGAGAAGAATCCATGATACACAAGATAGTAGACTATCCAAAGGCTCCTCAATGATAACTTTGCCATTCTCCAAGCCAACACAAGAGGCTAATTCAAGTTGACCATCAGCGTCCTGCAAAAAGCGTTGAGAGAGAGAGAGAGAGCACATTATGACAGATTAGCAACAATCTGACATGGAAAAGATAGGATCTCAACAAGGATTAGGAACATTGCATAGAGAGGATAACCGCTTAAGAATTTGAACTAAAATAGACGCATTCTACCGAAAAAGGAGAAGATGCTCTTAAAAAGTTGAATAAAGTTTAAAGTCCAGATATGTTGTTTAGAAGGATGTTCAAATCATTACATAGATTCTAAAAAACATCCATTCAGAGCATAAAGGATTGCTAGAAATGCCTCTGCCAACAGCATCTTAAACTCGTCATGAAGAACACATTGCATGGTGAGGATAATTGCTTAAGAATTTGAACTAAAATAGAAGCATTTTACTCAAAAAGGAAAAGATGCTGTTCAAAAGTTGAATAAAGTTTAAAGTCCAGATATGTTGTTTAGAAAGATTTGTCAAATCATTACATGATAGATTCTAAAAAATCATCCATTTAGAGCATAAAGGATTGCTGGAAATGCCTCTGCCAACAGCATCTTAAACTATGTTATGAAGAACACATTGCATGGTGAGATAACTGCTTAAAAATTTGAACTTAAATAGACACATTCTACTGAAAAAGGAAAAGATGCTCTTCAAAAGTTGAATAAAATTTAAAGTCCAGATATGTTCTTTAGAAAGATTTTCAAATCATTACATGATAGATTCTAAAAAAAAATCCATTTAGAGCAAAGGATTGCTGGAAATGCCTCTGCCAACAGCATCTTAAACTATGTCAAGAACAACACAGAACGGTCATGAGCACCACAACTAAATCAAGGTTTGAGTAGGTAAAGGTTCCAATTAGATAGGAACTCCACAAATTGTGCCATGCACCAATGTTATCAAAACTAATAGGCATGGTTTTACTAGCTACAATCCGGTCCACACAAAGGCAAAATCAAGCTTCACAGAAAAGGCCAAACAACTATGCTTGATGCCACTTCAGTAGTATTATATGTTCAAGACAATGTATCACTAGACTCCTAGAGAATTTCATCAAGCAACTTACAAGTTTGTGCAAACCAAGAAGCTACTTGCGGAAGGGACATGCATCAGTGCATTTTCAACAGATTATGCAGGCTATAGATAAAAAAGAATCATGAAACTCAATAAAGTAGGTCAATTGAACAGGTTTCACATTGAGACTTTCAGCACTATACTTAGACCCATAATTTAAGAAAACTTAATTTCACATTCCAGGAAAAATTAGATACTGATACCTCTTTATAAAAACGTAGGAAATGAGGCAAGAGAAGATCAAGGACCGGCCTAGCAATTGATGGGTCCACTAGGACAAGCTTTAAAAGTCCAGAGTACATGACTCTTTTGACTTTTGCCTGAGCACAGTAATCCAACTTCAGTTAGAAGTGTAGTCAAAGGACAAATGAACATTTAAGAAATTAAATAACTCCTTTAAAACCAATGAGGACTATTTTAAAAGCCAAAACCTGCTGATAAAGGCATCTCTGGAGCAAACTAATCAGCTCTTGGCAGAGAGTTCCACCCACATAGCTGAATGCCTCAGCTTGCTGGCTGCAACTGGCTTGGCTTGAAGAATCTTGAAAGGGAAGACTGTCATTAGATTGTTTATCTACCAAGATGAGATCGAAAATGGCATTCGTTGCTGCCAGAAGGATTGTGTCTTCTCGTCTAAACATGGCTTTGCGAATAACTAAAACCATATAATCCTGCAACAGAGAAGCATATATTTTCAGCACTTACGTCTCATTTTTGGAAAACAATGCATAGCTTATCAAAGAAAACTTATGGATTTGCAATGAGACCAAAGCGCTGCTTGTATATCAATTTGTTGTTCAATATTTTGAGAATTTATGAACTAACATTGAGAAAACAGTATCATCATCAACCATTGCTCAGGTCAGCCTAACATCTGTGAGAATGCTTAAGTTCCTTATGATCTTGATCCATATTTATGACCCATCTTTCCTTTCTCAGAAATGATCTTCAAACAAAATGTTGTGAAAAATCTCTCCTGCTTTCTTAAGACAACAACAGCATGCTTTTTTCCAAAGAGAAACAAGGAAGTATCGCATACCAGAATATCTCTGCTTATTTTGATCAGTGGCAAGAGGGAAGCAACAAGACAAGATGCAACCTTGCCATCCATATAAGTAAAATAATCTAACAACTCCTTCAGCCGAGACACATGCTCCTTGATAGCATACGGATAATTCCGAATCAGGTGACCAAGCAGTCTGAACAAGAAAATTCAATCACCATTTTGGAAAATTCTAGGAATAGCAACCACCTTTCTGTGGCTGTTACCTTACAATTGACATGCTCCACTCAGGCTTCATGGAAAGGATCCGGACTTTGCTTTGCTCAATTATCTAATGAATAAACAAAATGGTTTTAATTAATTTTAGTCATACTATATGAAAATGTGCTGCGGCATGAAGATCATTATAGCAATACAGGAAATATTCAGTCACAAGCAAGTGCACCTGTAATCATTGAGCATACATCAAACAATTCAAGCATAACAACAATCTATAAAAGAGTCCAAAAAAAAAAAGTTACAGCAATTGCACTTCATGACAATTAAACATAGTAATTTATATGCAACAGACAGCCTCTGTTCCTTGGACCATAAGCAATTTGCTAAGCTTCATGCATCCCAAAAAAATGCACAACATAGCTCTTGCATCTAAGAAGCACCAAAATAGTATTGCTCAATCGATACAGCGACTAGTACCTAACCAACATCAGCAGATCACAGATGTTGGAGGGAACAAGTATAACAGTCTCTGCTTTATAAAATTATGAGGACAACCTTGGGTAAATTTATGTATGTTGCCATGTGTCAATACATAAGAGTAGGAAAACAACTCTAAAAAATTACAGTTATTATGAACTGATACAAGGGAAAGAAGAAAAGATCAAGAAAGGAGCAGGGCAGTACTCTAGTGTGCTCCACCATTCCATTCTTGCTGAACTTATTTTCAGTTGAAACTGTAGAAAGATTTTAGGACTAAATAACGGAAATCATCTGCACCATGCCACAGAAGATTAAAAAACTCAAAATATCTCCTGGCTGCAAAACTGACGATATTGTTATCGAGTAAATATTCTCTGCTAATACAAACTACAAATTAGGCAATTCATTTTCATTTTTTTTTGCAACCCACGTAGAATTGATTGCCTCCACACTAAATGAAATTCAAGTGGCCAACAACAAGACTTCAACAATTCAGTGTTTACTAAACAAGGTATACATAATACCTCCACATCCAAAATTATCTGCTTATTACAGATCCTCTTTGCATAGTAGACCTATGCACGTGGAGAGAGTTACTGATGCCAAAGCACAGCAGTTAAGCTACATTTATTGTGCATTGAATATGTGCAAAGGTGAGTTTTGCATGTGTAACCTTTTGTTGAGTACTACCAACTTGATCTAAAATCTTAACTAGTTAGATAAAGGTATCTTTTTTCATTTGAATGCCATAACATTCCCGTGCAGACTTAGGTTGGGGTTCTACCTAATATTAAAGCTAAAGACTCAGTTTCACTATGGTGCCTAGATATTACCCTGAACAAGCCACTACCTATGGGCCGCCAGCTTATTCTTTCTAGGAGTAAGGGCCTTAGTAGTATCCACAACTTCCTGGGAGCTTACCTGTGTCCGGCTCCATTTTACTCCTTGACAGGATTTCTTTTCACACATCCCACATGGTACTACTTCACTTTTGATGACCCATGAGTATCTCGCGATGTGGTTTTGTCATGAAGGCAAGTGAGAGGCCTCAATAGATTTCAACACAGAAATTCCTTAGAATGATAGCATATGAAATTTTGCAAAATCAATGCCAACTTAATCTAAGAGCTTAAGCTATTAGATGAATGCTTAATATTAATTTTCAAACATCAAAACAATTTGCTTAATTTCTTGTGATGCATGAAATTGCTACAATTTCCGCATCTCCAATATCTTGAAAAGTGCTGCTGGCATAGAATTTCCAGCCAAAAGAAGAAAAGTAACTTAAATCTTAACAAAAGGGTGAAAGGAAGTAAGATGACTTAAATAATGCAGTTCATATGATTCAAGAACAGAGGTGTTCAACATTTGCAAAAGAAACTGTTCTCAAACTCTATAAGTTCAAGAAAAAGCCAAATGTCGAAAGTAAAAGCCAAACCCGATACTTCTATACTTATAAGTGCTGAAACAGAATCCTAAAGGCACTTGCAAAGCTACACACATATAGTTGCTTCAAGACATTGAATACCAATAAAGTGCAATAGTTTCACACATACAAACTTGCTTTCTATATTTTCAAAGCATATCATGCAATTTAATTAGTTTCCAAAGGCAATTACCAAAAATCCTATACGTATATAGATAGATAGATAGATATGGGGAAGGAAAGAGTGAGTGAGAGAGAGAGCCCTAGGTGCACATACAAAAAATCCTGTACATATAGACAGATAGACATATGTGGGGACAGGGCAAGAGAGAGATGCATCGATGAATAAAAATTTGTACGGTATGACTAATTCAGCCCAATCATAGAGCCAAAGTTTCCAGCATACTTTGCAACACTTGTTCACATGACACAAATTCAATCCAAATCCCAAAGAGGTTTTCATGCCATAAACCATGTCAGGCTGACAAACACAGCAAAACTATACAAGTCCAGTTTAAGATCTTCCAGCAGAGTAACAATGCAAACAAGACAGTATATATGCACATACAATATGCTACTACAAATCAATGTGCACATTTTACTTTTAGAGCAATGCTAGGACACTAAGCCTGATTTACTAAATTGATAAACTAAGTATCATGGCAAACTTTTATTGAATGTTGAGCATGGGCCACTTGTTTAAAGGCCAATATGCATCTGCCAAATCATGTAGTATATCAATTTAGTATCCTAGTCTTAGTATACTAGGCACCACACAGGGTTTATCATCTTTATATAAACTGTAATATTTTGAAATCATAAAGGTTATCTATTAATAGGATTAAACCAACCTCACTCCTGGCCATGTCATGAGCTTCAAATAAATTTTTCAGTATTTGTATAGCAAGCTCCTCAATACATGGTGAACCATCAGAGCAGCAAAGTTTCTTCTGATCTCCCGGTTGCACCGACTCTAGCAAAAGGAAAGCAAGTTGCAAAAAGCTTGAAACCATATGCTCCCATCCATAGTTAGTCTCGTTTACCTTGATGACAGAGGTAAATTGTGTCATGCATCCATGAGAAAATAATAAGCACCAAGGCCACCATAAACTGAGTTAAGATATAACAGGAGGAGAAGAAATTACTGCGCCTATAACAGCCTTCTCCACTAATTTGAACCTTCGCAGAAATTCCTCTCCCATCTCATGCTGGAGCCATTTGCAATCTCTGAAAAAGAAAAGGTCCAAAATTTGACAATGAGAGAGGAATAGCACTTTCTACAAGGAAGAGCAGTACTTCTGCAGCACTCCAGCAAGTACATAGAGGGACCAAGGTGACCCTTGAATATCTTATTAAGAGAACTCACCTTTTATGGGAGACACAAAAGGCAACTACAGTTACCGCAATTTTCTTTACCAAAAAAAAAGAAATTACAGTTACCGCAATTGAAGAAGACAAATACAGTGGATGCACAATGCAGAGACATCCCTCTGGCAACCTCTAACAGTTTAGCTTCATAAATATACCAGCAAGACCAACATCCTCTCTCTAATTTTACCATTGAAAACTAAAGAGTAAAGCAAAATAGGATACAAAATCTAACTAGAACTGCCAGTCATGCTTAGAGCCATTACTCTGATTTTAGATACTTATTGTATATCGTTATCATTGCTAGAAAGCAACTACAGCTGCTACAAGTAAAGAAGACAAATACAGTGGATGCACAACATACAGACATCCCTCTAGCAGACTCTGACGATTTAGCTTCATAATTAGATCAACAAGATTAACATCCTATCTCTAATTTACCATCGGAATCTAAAGAGTAAAGAAAAATAGGATACAAAAAACTAATTAGAACTTCCACTCATGCTTAGAGCCATCAATCTCATTTCAGATACTTATATATGCTGTCATTGCTAGACAATGCATTCAAGGAGCAGAAATTTTAGATGTCTCTAGCCTGTGCATTCACAACATGTAACCCCATGCAACAGTATCTAGACAGCTGCAAAAGTTTAGCTAGGTCGTACACTGCGAACTTGTAATCCCCATATGAAGTGAGAATTGCCTTTCTAAGGATCTCCAGAGCACTCTCGCTGAACCTCTTGATTCTAGCAAGGGATAGCATGACAGCCACAGAAAAATGATTAAGAGCCTGACTATCAGATTTAATTAGAGCCAAAACCTCTTTCCCAAGGGAAAAATCCTGCTTCACAGAAAAATTCATGTGAAGCAACACAGTCCCTTCAACTTGCTTATATATCGAAGCCCCTTTCTTTGACTTTATTTCAGACCCGAAAAAAGTCACCACCCCTTCAACCACCTCCCTTTTGCAGAAACCTTTTGATGCCAAAACCAACAAGTGATAGACCAGTGAGGGCAGATCCTGCAAGTCCAAGTCCCCCATTCCTTCGAACACCTTCTCCAAAAACTCCCTCCCTCTCCCCTTATCCAGAAAGACAAACTCCCTGACTAGTGAAACCAATTTCAACAACAACCCTTTCGACCAAACAGAATCCACTACTCGATCAATCACAGAGTTCACAAAATCACCCCCTCGATCGAGTTCATTCGAATTGCGAATGAGGTCAATGCACCTGGGCAAAAGGTCGAGCAGCTGTGCATCGTCTAACGTGACCAATTTCGGAAAACTAGAGAGGATCGATTCCACCACAGATTGGACTTCACTGATTTCTAAGACATTGAGGAGAGTGGCGAAGAACTGGATAGTCTTGAGCGAGTTCGCGTCGTGCGGGAATCGGCAACAAACAAACAAGTCGATGTAGGAGAGGATCAACGAGGAGAGGAGAGGAGGGAGACCAGGGCTTTGCGGGGAGACCGAAATGAGGGAGAGGAGAGAGAGGGTGTAGTCGGAGACGGCAAGCGAGGAGTTCGGAGAGTCAGTGGCGCGTGATTTGAGGTGAGAAACCAGAGTCGAGTGGAAGCGCGGAGATGAGAGCTGCATGGGAAGAGGGGAGGAGGAGGAGGAGGAGGATGTTTGCTGGTGGCGACGGAGGTTTTGCGCAATTCGGATTATGTCGGTGTCCGTCAAGGGCGGCGGCTCTCCGGCGGCGGCGGCCATTGAAGTGGCAGCTGCTTCTAGAGTTGTTGTCTGTGCTACGGATGGGAGGGAAGTGATCGGCCTAGGAGGCTCTTTTGGGCGGGAAAGTGAGAGCGTACCGAGGGCTATTTCATTTGTTAGGGACAAAAAAAACAAAGCAAATCTTATCGCAATGATTTCCGCCACCTTTTAAACAAATTTTATTTGCAATAATTTAATTACAAGTGATTATCCGAATAATCAATACATTGAAAATCATCAAAAATTCTTTAATTGATTTGTGAGGATAGTCATTAATAAGATCATTAAATAAAGACACGTGACGAATCTTTGAAATTTTTTTACTTTTTCTCTCTATTCTTATTCAAGATTTTCAAAACACTCATGCAATGCAATTTTTCTCATTAAATGATCCCTTAGTTGAGAAAAATGGCTCAATTCTCTTCAAAGAGGTTAGATATCTGAAAATTGGCACAATTGGACATCACGTCCTCCTCCTACGCGATTTATTTTCCTGTAAAACAATGGCCAAATTGGTCATTAAAAGGCTTATGAATGGCCAGAAAAGTGACTGAGAAAACAGCCTAATATATATTTTGTAGATGACAAGTTATTTTTTTAGCTTAATTTTTAAACATCTGAAACTTTCGTAAGCTCGTTGCAATTTTGATGTATGTATTCATGTGAATGATTTGTTTGTGGAGGCGAGAAGGAAATTACAAAAGAACTTTTGTGAGGTCCACTTCAATAAAAATAATATATATATATATATATATTAATCGGTGAATGTGTGATGTCTACCTAAAGATAGTTGTGTAATTGTATTTATCCATTGTACACATCACCCATCCAAGTGAATGCTTAGAAATTTTTTCACATTGTTGTGGACACAATAAGAATCCTTAAAAACAGTAAGTATCAGTAAATAAGTAATGGTGATTTAATAGGAGAAAATTTGGTCAATAATCTCTAAAAAAAAGTAGTAGTAAAGGATTGCTAGCCAAGGTAAATAAAAATTAATAGTCTAATAAAAAAATTGGTAAGTTATAAAAGGTAACTATATAAGTAACTTGAATGAAATTACTCCTCCAAAGGTAGTCATGCTCTAATTAGACAAACCGGCGGTAAGTTACTGCAGTTTAAGTTGATAATTTTATATAGAAGTTAGTATCTTCTAAGCGTTGATAAGCTATATCGAGAAATCGTCGGAATCCTAAGTTCCTTCGACAACTTTCTTCCCACGTCACACGTGTTTTGTTCTGAGCTAACTTGTCTATGGTGCTTTTCTTATCGCCATCTATCTAGTTAACTGACTTTTTATCCTTTGTGCATTGAGTTCCTTTCCTTTACTAGGTATCCTTTTTGCATGGGATAATGATACAAAGGATACCTAATTTTGATTCAATATGTAATACAATCCTTGAATTTCAACAAAATGTGCAATATAGTCTGCAAACTTTTGATTTGTTCAATGTGATTCATGAGTTTTTAATACATGTTCAAATTAGTTCATAAATTATATGAACGTTGTAAAAGTAAACGGTAATATTTTGAATCAACTCAGAAATATAGAACGAAAAAAGAGAGAGATATAAGAGAGAAGTGGAGAACAAATGTTAACTCTTATTATTCATCTTCAACAACACCTTTATTTATAGACTAGAGGGTACATGAAATAGATACATGGTATACACGTTCATCGACACTATTAATGAAGAAGATGATTATGTACATTGAATGTACAAAACTATTCATTAAATGGTAAATGTGATACATCCACATCATCTAATGTATTTACAATAGTCCCCCTTGGATATACACTTTAGACTGCCTTATTAAAAACCTTGTTAAGAAAAATCCAGAGGGAGAAAAACTTGGCGAAAGAAAAAAGAGTATAGTCATCAACCTTCTGGGCTCCATTCTTAAAGAATGATTTATTCGCTCTCCATAATTGAATTAGTCGTCCAAGCCGATGCATTCTTATTTTATATAAAATAATTTCAAATGTGGAAGTAGGTAGGGATTTAGTAAACAAATTTGCAAGATTGTCAGTAGAGCGAATTTAATGGATATCTATTTCACCATTTTCTTGGAGTTCATGCGAATAAAAATAACTTTGGTGATATATGTTTAGTTTTGTCACTTTTAACAAATCCATCACTCATTTGTTCAATGCAAGTTGCATTATCCTTAAAAAGTAAAGTGGGGGCATTATGAATTGAGAATAAGCCACATGAATCTTGAATGTGGTGGATCAAAGTATACTTTAGGAGGTAATCACTTAATCGGTTGTACCACATGCAACCATATTGTTTGAGACCATATAATGATAATTGCAACTTAATACTATACATGTAGCGATTTTCACTCTTTCCCATTTAAGGAATTGGAAATCCTTCAGGGACTTTCACATACACACACAAATAAGTGACCCATACAAGTATGCGGTCAGAACATCCATTAAATGCATATCCAAATTCATACTTACTGCCATATTGATCAAAATGGGACATAATGCTATCCATTATGGGAGAATAAGTGGCATCAAAGTCTATGCTGGGTCTCTGTGAAAATCCTTGGGTAACTGGTCTCGCTTTATATCTTACCACCTCGTTTCTTTTATTGTATTTTCTTACAAACACTCATTTATATCCAATAAGGATAACATTTTTGGGTGTTCAGACAACAGGTCCAAAAACACAACGTTTATCAAGCAGTCTAGTTCCGTCTTAATTGCTTCCTTCCACTTATTCCAATCTGAACGCTTTTGGCATTCAAGAAAGGATTTTGGTTCTCGATCCACAGTATCTTTTGATACAATGCGTGCTACTAAGGAGGCAAATAAGTCATCGATGATAGTTGTAATTCTATCATATCTTACTCTCGTATTCATATAATTTATAGCAACTTCTATATTAACATTAACTAAATCCTATTCATTTCTCAGATTAATGGGAATTGGCCGTTCTGTATTCCCGATATTTGGGGCAGCTATTCTAATTTCACCAGTATTAACTTCCGCAGGATGTCCATAAGGTGACTAAATATTTTTTCTTTTCCATGAATTTATATTTTAGCTCCCGTGGGCCATCCACGCTTCCAGCGTTGACAAAACTCATTAGATATTTTTTGTCTCAAGGGTGGAATGTTTGTCATAGGTGACAAAGCTCACCTACCTAATGTTTGTCATAGATGTTTGTCGCTGCGTGCGACAAGTACGAGACCAATGGCCTCTAGAACCACATCTATGACAAACATTCGCACCAACCCGATTCAGTACTTTTGGACCTTCTTTTCTTTATGGATCACGTGTAGGTCCTTATAAACCTCTATCTCAACTCTTATAAGGCTGATGTTTCAAGTTATGCATTTTACCCTTCCAAAGCCCATGGCTCTTAATTTTTTGACGTGCTGCATGTGCGTCAGGCACAAGTGTAGATCTAGTAGGATGAGAAATATGATTTTGCATCAACAACTGATTGTGCTTTTCAGCTACAAGTAATGCAACAATTAACTCTGAATACTTATAGTAATTCTTTGCCCTATACTACTGTTGGAGTACTAGGTTACAAGCACGGAAAGTAGATAATGTTTTTCCAACATTTCAATTTTTGTGATCTGTTGGCCATGGAGTCTTAATTGTGATATAATACGGTGAAGGGCAAAATTGTATTTAACTACGGATTTGAAATCCTAAAAGTGTAAATTGATCCATTCAAAAATGTCATGAGGAAGGACTACTTCTTGTCGATGATCAAAACGATCCTTCATGAATTGTCATAAAACTACAGAGTCCTATTCAGTCAGATACTCAGATCTTCATGTAAATGGTGACGGATGAAGATAAGAGCCTTAGCATTTTGGGCTGAAGAACAATTAGATTTTGAAAGAATAGATTGACTGAGATCTAATAATGTTAAGTGTATCTTGACATCAAAAGCTAATGTAAGATAATTACTTCCAATAACATATAACATTGTAAACTCTTTCTTGGTAATATTTGACATACTTAGAAAAAAATTGTAGAGATATGAAGAGATAAATGTACATTACCTACACTTTTGCCATTTTGCACTCGCGCGGGTACTATAGCTCCGTAAGGTACAGACCTTTTCTCTCCAGCCGTGGGTACTATTCAAGCGAGCATCCTACTAGTTGGGCAGAAGATTCATTGATTGCCAGAGCTCCAGTTATTGGAATGAGCTGAAATTTTGAGGGATGATTCCTCCCTACCTAATCTCAAACCCCATTAAATGGTTTTTGAAGATTCATCTTCTAGAAAAAAGTTATGGGTGTTTTTGTGTAGTTTTTTTTTCTACCGTCACGATACTGTAGCTCTAGTGCAAGATTTGTTGATTATGGGAGCTCCAAGCATCGGAATGGTTTGATTTTTGTAGGAGAGCTTCCTCCTTAGCTGACCTACAACTCATTGAACGATTTCTCTAGGTAAGCTCTCTAAAAAATTTATGTCATTTTTCTAGCTAGTGTTTCTCTACTGTCCGAAAATGGTGGTTGATCTGGTTATCTTGCTGTTCATAGGGGATTCTAGCATCGGAAAGGGATGAAATTTTGTGGAGAGTTCTCTCTTCACTTAATCTATAGACCCACCAAACATTTTCTTCGAGGAGACGCTCATAGAGAATTTCTACAAATTTATGGGGTGTACATTCTGTTGGGGCGTTTGATGGGTTTGAACTGGACAGAACTTTGTGTGTTCTGGTTACTGCATTCTCTAGGTTAAGGCCTGGTTACGGTGGACATTTGGCTGGTACATGAGCACAAGGCGAGGGAATGTTGCCCGTTCTGTACATACACGGATTTTGGGCCGTTTCTTGTTGCTGGAATGCTACATCGCTGATTTGCCTAGGTTTTGGACTCTTTCTAGGCTTGATTGTGCGCCCATCCACTACATTATTGGCTACTCGTCATCCCATCTTGAAGCTTCTAGGCTTAGGTGCCATCCTTAATGGGTTCCGATCGCTGCTCTATTCTAGGCATCCAAAGCTGCTTCGTTATGGCGGTTTTGCTGGCTTGGTTCATTTATGAGAATTCCTAGTTGGATCCGGTTCTAGCTTTGCGTCAATCCTCTAGTAGCTGGCTGGTCGTGCTGGATCATCCCACATTGAAGGTTGAGAAACTCCCTTCCAGCACCTTTTTAAACCCACTAAAGCTTTTTGATTAACAATCTCTCTAGTGTGCTCGGTGGTGCAAAATGTGAATGAGTTTATGGATTTGTCGTTGGCTGTGTGTTTCTTGTTGTGTGTTCTAGTTACTGGCAGAGAGTCATGAAGAATGGCTTATGTGATAGTCACGTTCATGGTGAGTCTGTGGAAATGCAACCAATGAATATGGATACTATGGCCCCGGATGTTAGAGACAATGCTTGACCTGTGTCTTTTGGAGGAAACGCTTCTGCAATGAATACTACAGCTATGAGCTCGACACAGGCTTCTCTAAGGAGGAGGAAGGTTGAAGTCGTAACCGAAAAGGGGGAAGAATTGTGCATGTTGACGAAGTCAGCCCTCCAACTGTTCGCCCAAATTCCCAGACCGTCGTGGATGGGAAGAGTGCTAATGATGCTATCGGAACCCATACTGTTCGACAAGGTCATAAACTCATCATTGTGGAGAGGGAGAATCATTGTGGAGAAGGAGAATGAACCAAGGAGGGATACCATCCCATTGTCCGATGCCATAGCTGGGAAAGGAAATCCTGTTACTTGTGACACTTTAAGTGTTCGACGTATTGTCAGCCAGTCGGATGCTTGTCAGGATGCTATCTTCTCAGGTGCTCGACAGAATGTCCGCAATCCAAATGCTCGATGAAATATCAGGATGCCAGATGCTCAACAAAATGCCATGCCTTCTGCTGCTCGTGGCCCTCCAAGTGCTCAACGCATTGATCAGTCTAGTAGCTGTGGGAGGGATGGTTGAGGAAAGAGCGTGAACACCTAGGGAAATGCCCCATTTGAGCCCGTGTATGCCTAGGGCAATGCCTCATTTACGCCCAGGAACACCTAGGGCTATGTCCCATTTGCGCCCACAAAGGGAGGCAATACATAAACTCAGTCTTGGGCGAATGTGGCATGATAAACTATCAAAGGCTATGAACTCTCATACATCCCTCTGTCCACTAAGGACAACAAGCTGGTCATCTGCATATCTGAGGACATCTTGGTAGCTATGAACCCAATATGGCATGAATGCATTGTTGGTTATTTTGTCGGGAAAAAGCTCCCTTTCAAACTCATTGAGTCTACACTGAAGCGCATATGAGGTAACCTACTGGAGGAAGTTATGGCCAAGATGATAGATTTTATTTCTTCCACATTTCGAATGCTGAGTTTCGGAGGAAGGTGCTAGATGGGGGTCCCCTAACGGTGGCAAGGTGCCCCTCATACTCCAACAAAGGCACCCGTTTTTGGAGTTGAAGAGAGGAAGGCATGACACAGTGCCGGTCTGGGTCCAACTCAGGAATGTACCATATGCAATGTGGTTGGCATTGGGCATTAGTGCCATTGCCAATGTCATTGGCAAGCCGCTGTATGTGGATTAGCATATGGAAAAGAGGAGAATGATCTTCTATGTGTAGGTATTGAGATCAATGCCAAGCAACCATTGTGTGAGGCAATTCCAGTGTTCCTCAATGGTGAAGAGAGAACTATCCTAGTCGAATATGAATAGAGAACAAACTTGTGCCTGCAATGTGCATCTTTGGTCACAAATGCCAAGTCCGAATTATTGTAACCGGGCCATCTGCACCTGTGGAAAATTCTACCAAGCCAACTTCCTAACCAAATGACGCTGCACAGGAGCTGGAGCCGGTCACTCGGGAGAAATTGATGTCGAACTGATGAGGACATCGAATCGTATCGAGGAGGAGGTGCTAAGGACCCATTGTTCTATCTGCCAGACTCGATCACTCGAGCGAGAGCAAAGGAATTCAAACAAGCTGTCGGTATCATGATTCAAGATATTTGGCATGGAGACAATTCGGATTCAAGATTTGAAGATGCTGAAACTCTTTGGTGCAACATGATTGCTTTTGATCTAGCAAATTCCGAAGGAGTTTCGAGTTGAAGAATTCCGAATTGGCTCAAATTTGGTTGGACGCTTGGAAACGGACCACTGATCAATACTTACTACTTTAGTGGTTGGCTCAAATTTTGATAACGTTTTTTTAGCGATTTGAAGTTATTTATATGGACTTTTAGGCCTTTTTCCATTTTTGGACGAATTTATATTAATTAGGGTTATTTTTGTAATTCTAATCCTAATAGGATTAGGATTAGAAATTTTTATTTATTTTTATTATTTTGTAATTCTAATCCTAGTAGGATTAGGATTAGGGTTAACACCCTATATAAGGATGCTTATAGGTTTCTAAAGGACAAACATAATTTTATATATAAAAGTTTTCCTTCTTTGAGTTCTTTTGAGGACTAGATCTTATCAAGGTTTCCTTGTGGCGATCGAATTCAACTTATCGAACAAGATCGCGAATTCTCTTGTTCGTGGTGTTATAGCATGGATTAGTTGACACAGGTTCGCCAACAGGTCGCGTTCATACCAAGATTACCAATCACAGGTTCGATTGGGGGTTGAGGTCAGCAATTCGCAACTCACGGATCTTCGTAGAACGATCACTTTCGCTTCAGATATATAGATATATATCACGGACTCTTGGGAGAACACTACTACAGAAGTAGAGTCCCATGAATGGGTGATGATTAAGTATGTTAAAGGAAGATCTATTGATGATTTTGAAGATGACAAAACTCTATGTCAAACTCTATGACAAGAGTATAAAACTCCGTGATTTGACTTAAAGTCAAATACAAAGTTGTGGCCAGAATGTGTATCATCTGGAGAGATGTCAGATCTTATATTATCTGGTGAGATGGTAGATCTTGTATCATCTGGAGGTTACCGGATCTTTAACATCTGGGAGATGTCAGACTTGTATCGTCTGAAGGTAGCCAAATCTTTAACATCTGGAGATGTTAGACACGTATCGTCTGGAAGTCAGATTTGGTAAAATCTGGGAAGTCGGAATTATAACGACTGTTTGAGTAAGAGAATATTCTTACAACTCTGATACTCGTGGATTTTAGACAGCATATATGTGGATCAACAAGATTGATTGTTCTCGAGTTATGAAGTTTATTATTGGCATATTGGATTCTTTGAAGATCGGGTAAATGTGGCAAGTATTCACTTATGGAAACCAAGATCCTGATTGTATGGACGACTAGGATTAACGGGCTCTTAACACGATCTGAATGTTGCTTGAGATATTCATGATTCTATCCAACGGGTTGATTGGAAGAATTCCTTTGGAAAGTGCCAACGGTCGTATTGGCATAAAAGAGTATTTAAGGGAGATATTTCAAGTCTTTTAGAAGAACGCTGACAAGAGTTTAATTCCAAAGTTTAGAGCTACTCATTTACTGCGCACTTATATTGGAAACAAAAGAGTGTTACACATACTTGCTGTGAGAGCAAAAGACTCTGTGAAGTCTTAGAACTGATTTGTAACTCTTTTGATTCATAGTGGAATCCAGCCGATAGGTTGTCAGCCCGAGAAAGTGGACGTAGGCTTGAGCTAAGCCAAACCACTATAAACCTTGTGTCTTGTTCTCTACTCTCTTAATTCTCTGGTTGTGCTTATAGTTCTTCGTATATCACTCACATATCACGCTTCACAAGCTGTGTTTTACATACTTCCGCAAAAGTTTTTAAAATCACCTATTCACCCCCTCTAGGTGATCACACTAGATCTTTCAAAGTCAAGGCAGAGAAGCTAGAGACCAGCACAAGGGAAAAGCAAAGTGGCTCAGACTGATGTGGTCCAAGTACAAGGTGAATAGAGAAGGGTATCGTCTCCTCATATTGCTCCAATAGTTCAGGCTCCTTCAATCGCCGCCCGGAAGGTGATGGTCATGTCCTTGAGCTTTGAGAAAGATACGCTTGATCAATATGACTTACTTAGCAGCTTGGAGGATGAGACTTCCTTGATGGCTTCTTTACATGAGCTGTTCCAGGCTGATGTTACGGATCAAGTAACTGATCCCCCGACTCAAGAGTGCAACTAGCATGACCTGACTTGTGGGTTAGATGGTGTGATGATCTCCAATGCCGTCCTGGTATCTTCTTCAAAAGTTAGGTCGACTCCTAAGCCTATTTTGAAGAAGAAGGGACACCAAGCCATGAAACGGTAAGGGCCCTTAACCCCTTGTAAATATGTATATAAGAGTTAATAATATTAGGGGTTACTTGACCCTATAAGACAAGCATATGTGAGATACTTGGTGAGAGCCAACATATGTGTTGTGTTAATATCTTGGAAACCAAGGTCTCTAAATCACTATTTTAGTCCATTTCTACTAATCTTTTACCAGGATGGAATTAATATGTGAACTACGTCCATTCCCATAGGGGAAGGATATGGGTTGGCTAGAACCCAAGTCTTATGACCTTTAATTTTACCTTGGTAACACCACAAGCCATTCGTGGGAACTTGAAATCTCCAGTGGCAGATGTTGGCTTTACCTTTACGGTGGTATTTGCAAAACATACATTCATCACCAGATGTTCACTTTGGGCAGATCTCGTCCAAACTGGCCTGGCTTTACTGGATACACCATGGTTGGTGGCAAGTGATTTCAATGCAATTAAGGACGCCTCTAATAAAATTGAAAGCCATGACATTTGGCATCCATGTTTTGATGAGTTCCCAAATTACTTGGCGACGGTTGAGCTAGACAATCTCATATATAGTGGCTATAGATATACTTGGGCATCATCCACAAGAGAAAATCACAAAAAGAGGAAGATTGACAGAATCTTGGTGAATACCTTTTGGAGTACGATTTTCTCTTGCTCTGAGGCTACCTTCCTAGCTCCGGGGATCTCGAAACACTCTCCTATGGTGGCATGTGTTTTGCCTATTCCACATGCTAGAAGACCTTTCAATTTCTTCAACTTTTGGATGAGCCACCCAAATTTCTCGACGATAGTTGCCCAGGTATGGAATTCCCAGATTAATGACACTCTTATGTTCATACTATGCTCTAAACTCAAGATCCTAAAGGGGCGGTTGAAGCAACTGAACAAGGAGTCCTTTTCGGACATATCTACTCTAACGAAGGTAGCAAGGAAGTAACTCTTGTCAGTGCAGGAATCCCTTTAACATCACCCGTTCAACCCCTTACTAGCCCAAGAGGAAAGAAACTTCATGGATTCTTTTTCTAATCTTCGCCTTCAGGAGGAGTCTTTCTATAGGAAAAAATCTCGTATACAATGGTTGAAGGATGAAGATTTAAATATAAAATTCTTCCACCACTCAGTCAAGAAAAGACACCTCGACAACAGGATCCTTTCGATGGTTGATGGCTTAGGCTCTTAGGTGACGGTCCATAGGGTAGTTGGTCGAGTATTTGTCTTGCATTTTGAGGATTTGTTTGCTCCTATCACCTGGCAGAATCACTTGTCAGTACAACAAATACATTCCTCCGTGCAACATGCTTTGGATGACATCTAGGTACAGTTTCTAGCTCAACCACTTACAAATATTGAAATCATGAATACTATCTTTTCATTAGCTCCTAATAAATCACCTGGCCTGAATGGTTTCAATGTTGATTTCTTTAAGCAGTCATGTGATCTAATTGGGCCATCGGTTATTCTAGCGATTGAAGACTTCTTTGCCATTGGAAAACTACTCATCCAGATAAACACCACCGTGATTGCCTTGGTACCAAAAGTCCCTAATGCCTTCACATTAAATGATTACAGACCTATAGCCTGCTGTAATATGACCTATAAATGCATCACGAAAATTCTGGCCGATAGACTTGCTTTTGTTCTTAACTCTATTATTAGTGAGCCGCATAATTCATTTGTCAAAGGTCGCTGGTGCAATGATAATATTATGCTAGCTCAGGAGCTATTTTGAGGGTTTCACCATGACCCATATTTACTCAAATGTACAATTAAGATAGATTTCAAGAAGGCTTATGACACTGTAGATTGGCAATTCTTAGATAAGACCCTACGAGCATTTGGTGTCCCTGAGAGGATGGTGGAACTTATCATGGTTTGTGGTTGCACGCCTATATTCTCTATAGCCATCAACGGGGAGCTCCAAGGTTTTTTCCCTAGTGGCAGAGGATTATAGTAGGGTGATCCGATGTCACCCTAGCTCTTTACTTTGGTGATGAATGTATTCATATGTACCATATATCAACAAACCAGTAGACTGGGCTTCAAATATTTTTGGAGATGTGAGTCTACTATATTATCTTATTTTCTTTGCAGACGATGTCTTGCTCTCTAGTAAACCAGATGTGGCCTCGGTGTCACTTTTAAAGAATGCCATCTCAACCTTTTCGGAGTGGTCTGGGCTTGAAACGAGTTTCAATAAGAGTAAGGTATACATAACTGGTGGATCTGTTAGCCTGCGTAATTTCATTCGGAATATATTTGGCTTCCGTGAAGGCTCCTTACCATTTTGGTACATGGGAGTACCCATTATAGCATTGAGGCTCAGCAAGGCGAACTGTGCATCAATAGTGAGCGCCATCATTGAAAGAGCACAATCCTGGACACAACGCTTTTTGTCTTTCGCAGGGTGCTTACAGCTTATAAGGTCAATGCTTCATGCAATCCAAGTTTATTGGGGCTATGTTTTTATGCTCCCTAAATCTATAATGGATAGTATTTAGAAAGTCCTTAGGCAATTCCTCTAGAAGCCCCCAAAGCTTGGTATGGAGGGAGCTAAGGTAGCCTTTGATGAAGTTTGTCTTCCCAAGGAGGAAGGTGACTTAGGTATACGGAAACTGAGGAAGAGTAAAAAAGCTACAAAGCTTAAACATATCTAGATCATCTTCACCAATAAGGAGTCACTATGGTGCAAATGGATTCATTCCACTTTCTTAAAGAAGACCAGTTTTTGGGTGGCCAAGAGACCAACATTTTGTTCCTGGGTGTGGAAAAAGATTCTTGACCTCGGCTAGGAATTCAGACACTTATTTCAGTGGCATATAAGTGATGGCCATTTGGCGTCATTGTGGATTAACTAGTGGCATCCGAGGGGACCTTTACATTCACTATTTTCCAAGCGTGACATCTATCTGTCTGATGCTCTAGGCAAGCTACGGTCGTTGATTTTCTTACTAATCAAGGGCAGCCATCGCATCTTAAGGAAGTTATGCTCACATGGGAGGACCCTCTTCCATCGCTAAGCAACAGAGCGGACCGGTTTCGGTGGCTTGGGGACTCGTATGGAGTTTTCATGGCGGCATCGACATGGCAAATCATTAGACTGGTGTCTTAGCCTGGATCATGGCATTCTTTCATCTGGGACAAATGCATCATCCCGCCACATCAATTTCCATCTTTGGTTGATGTCTCGGAATAGGCTGCCAACTGAAGTATTTTTGCTATCTTGTCGTAGAATATCAGTTGACGTTTGCGAGTTCTGCAAGCATAGATCGGACTCTGTGGACCACCTCTTTTTTGGGTGTCAAATCATGGGGCAACTAGCACTATTTTGGGCTACAAAATGTAACTTACTATGACAAAATTGACCATGGCTGGAGAATCTCAAATGGGGGATCAAGCACATCTCTAAGCAGAGCTTTCACCATAGCCTAGCTTGTTCTTCTTTTGGGGCGTTATGCCATATGATATTGAAGGTGACGAACGTCACTCTATTCATGCAACAACAAATACTTGTACCAGCTATAAGGAAACATTTGGAGAAATTTGTCATAAACAAAGCCAGGACATTCAAGCAAAGTCATTGACACTCCTAGTAATAGGAGAATGCAAAGCAGCTGGTGCCTAGACCCTTCTATTTTTATGCAATAGAGGTTGGTTTGGTGTAGTTGTGTAGTAGGTTTCTAGTGGCCCCATTTGGTGTCTTTGATGTACTCATTGCAGAACCACGGCACCCTTCCATTCTTACCTGACATTGATTAATGTCGCCATGAGTGTAAGTTTTCTAGTGCCAGATTATCTCTTCATGTATAGCTTCGTCTAGTAAAAGTCAATACATACTTACCCTTTACAAAAAAAAAGGTACATTACCTTGAGTGTTCTCCAAAATTCTGGTCCGTGCCGATAAAGTGTTTTAAAAGTAAATAGTGATATTTGGAATCAACTTAGAAATATAGAACAAGAAAAGAGAGAGATATAAGAGAGAAGTGGAGAGCAAATATTTACTTTTATTATTCATCTTCAACAACACCTCTATTTATAGGCTAGAGGGTTTATGAATAATATATATACATTGTACACATTCATGTACACTTTATGAAGAAGATGATCATGCATTTATGTATACCATTAATAAAGAAGATGATCATAACTATTCATTGAATGCAAATGTGATACATCCATATCATACAATGTAGTTACAACAATAATGTTTCATTTGATTTGATTAAAGTTTATAGATTTGTGTCATTTTTAATAATATTAAGGGATCACATTGTACATTTGATTGAAGTTTATAGATTTGTGTCATTTTTTTCTCTTTGCATTGAGTTACTTTCCAATGATGTGTGCATCTGTAATGACCACAAGCTTGATCTTCTCCAAAATGGGCTTTACACGCCAAAAATGAGAATGCCTCACCAAATTATCTTCCAGCAAATCATTGGATCATTTAGTGAGTACCAGTTTGAAAAAGAGGAAAGAGAATATTTATGCAGCAAGATTTCCATACATGGAAAAGATAAGTGAATTAGTTATGACAAATTTCTCTTATATATGCTCTCTCTTTCTATTTATAGTACTCAATCTTTGAGCAGTTGCTTTTGACCTACCATGTTGCACAACAAGCTCATATTGACAAACTATAAATGGTATAACCCTCGGTTGTATTTGGTACATCTAGTAAGTTTCTTCCTTACATTCTAGTTTTGGCTCGCTAATATTCAAACTTCCAAGTTCGATATTTTAGAAGGAATTCCATAAAACTCATTCTCCAACATCATGTGACTTTCAAGTATAATTTTTTGACAACTCCTTAAATCCAAAGGTTTGATGTTAATTGGACCTAAAATGTTTTTTTAAGTCACATCAAGCTATGCTATGCACTAGTTTTGACTAGCACCTACGGAAAAAGTGCATTAACTTTTAATATGAATATGGTCCTAACTCCACATTGATAGTCAACTAATTCCTTTGGTCAACTTTGACTTACTTTGTCAAATTGGAACGTGCTTACTTGAATGAAGTCACACCCCACTCTCGCATGTTGAACAATTTGCTATTTGAACAAGGTGACGAACTAACTGCTGGCAGGGTTGGTGGGAGGCAATATTCAAGAATTACACTCCATAAATAAATAAATAAATCGTTTCTATTTTATTGTACTGAAGGTGACGCTTATGTGACCTTTTGGACATTTGCCACATAGATTGAACGCATGCAATTCCCCGTTTCTTTGTGAAATGAGAGCCATGCTCTGGCCTTCTCATATCAATCATTATCTCATACAAAAGAAAATACATTAAATTTCGAAATGTTGTCACGAAACAGTGTTTTTGTTACATGCCGATATTCTTATATTATTAATTGATTCAAGTGTTCCGCATTAAATAAATTTCAAATCATTAGCAATGTAAAATATGAAAAATAGACAAAAGAATTAAAGTGAGAGTTATACCAAACAGGCTCTTTAACATTAATAAGTCGCAGTGGTTTTATGCAAACGTAGAAGAAAGCACTTTGTTTTTAGGAAATTTTTTGAGAATATGAATACATAACGATTCTTATATGGATGAAGATTGGAGTTAGTGTTAAATTACATAAAATACTCGAAAATTGAACAGTGGGCACAAGTCGCCTAAACATCAACCAAAAGTTTAAGCTTCCCGTTTTTTTTTTTACCTGGCCAGAGAAACCTTTTTCTTCGCTTGATAAACCAATTAGTAGCGGAAATGAAAATGAGACATGAAAAAAATAAAAACTAGTAAAAAAAGTGGCCTAATAAAAATTTGACAAAAAAAGAGACAGATGGAAAATAAAATAGTATATGAAAAACATCATAGATTTTTTAAAATTATGCTTATTGTGACACCGAAGCCCTAAACCTTTAATAGAATGACAAATTATCCTATATGTACCACAAAAATTCTTAATTTTATTTATTCTGACACCAACATTTCAAAAAAGAAAAAGAAAATCATGGCACCAATTCCTCAAACTCCTATCATCGGCAAAAGAAACGAACCTTTCGTCACACTTTTGCTCAAGACGATGGCTTAAAGTCTAACACGTGTGGTGAACATCAGACAAACAAAGCCAACGATATCAAATATAAGGTAAGCAGGTTGTGAGTATATATAATCAGTACTGTGCGATTTTAATGACAAAAAAATTAAAGTTTGGACATTGCGGCAGAGTTTCAACACACAAAAGAGAGAGCTTAGGGTATGAGTGTCTGAATAATGGTGATTTAGGATTGATTAAGGAATTTCGATAGGGAAAAAATAAAAATATTAATACCATAGTGTCTATAATTTAGAGTTTTTAGGGCGCGTTTGATAACCATTCTCGTCTTGAAAACAATTTTTTTTAGAAATGGTTCTCGGATAAGTTTTTGGAAAGAGAAATGTTTTTGGTAATTGTACAAAATTTCTGTTTCTGAAATAGAAAAAAAATGCGTTTGGTAGCTGCACAAAATTTTTGTCCATAAAATAGAAAAATAAAAGAAATGCGGCGACTAGCGGTGTCGGCAGCGGCAAGAGATAAGAATAAAATATAATAAAATTAACTTATTTATTGATATTGTTCAATCTTGTCTCGGAAATATAAAATCAAATTTTTTTTGTTCTCATTTCTCGTCTCAAATTCATCCCTAGCCATTTTTTCGTCCCAAGTATAGAATGAGAATTTGCTAAATAGGTTTCTCGTCCCAAATTCATTTAGGAACGAGAGAGTGACAACGAGAGTAACGCGCCTTCATGTCCTGAAATCGATAATATAAATAAAACACAGACCATCCACTTCATCGTTCCCCGCCAATTCCTCGTAGGGACTTTTGCCTCATTGAACAACGAGCAGGCCCGAGTCATTTTCGGAGACACATATGATCTCCCCCCATTCGGTTCCACCCTCGTTTGTTTTCGACCAGATTCGATTTCTGTTTCCTCCGATCTCAAGTTTGGATTTGAGTTTTGAACTAAATCACCCTTTTCTTCGGTGGTAATCTTTTGTTTAAAGAGAGAAAACCAATATCATATCCCCGCTGGTTTTCCACATTATTCCCGCGGGGAGAGGAATGGGGAGTTTGGGAGCGATTCTGAAGCACCCGGGCGATTTCTACCCGCTGATGAAGCTAAAGATGGCGGCGAGCAATGCCGAGAAGCAAATCCCTCAGCAGCCTCACTGGGGATTCTGCTACTCTATGCTCCACAAGGTCTCCCGGAGCTTCGCCCTCGTCATCCAACAGCTCGGCACCGAGCTCCGCGACGCGGTGAGCTCACTTTTCGATCTCCCGTCTCATGATGGGGTCTGTTTAAGTTTTTCTCTTTTTTGGTTTCTTTTTGCTTTTGAGAAATTTGGTCGATCGTTACGTGAATTGTTGTAAGTTCGCGGGGATTATGTGGCTGATACGTGAACAGGGGTGCGGATCAGGGGGACTGAGTTTTCTGCTGTATTAATGCTGTTTTGGACGAGTGTTTTTGTGCTTTTCGTAGACTTGTGATCGTGGAATCTATCTGTTCGCGGTGTTTAAGCATTGCCGTGATGACTTGGGATGCATTGACTCTGCCTTTTGCTGTTGAATGGAACGAAGTTGTTTTTCTGTTATTTTGTTTTCTGTTGGGGAACATTACATGCAATCAGGAAATTTGAGGAAATTTATCATGTCGTAAAGGGAGGAAATACGGGAGAATCAGAAAAAGTAATTCTCTAGTTCTAGACTACCTGCTGAAGACAGCAGGCACAATGGCTTAGACAAAAGTCAATGATCAATAAATATCCTGCAAAGCTGAATTCAGGTGCATTTCTCTGTATGTTGTGGCTTGAGTTGCGTGCGCTTTACTTGTTGAAAGGCCCTGGAGCAGTTTAACGAGGCATTCCAGTTGAGTGTCAACGCGTGATCTTGATGCAAGACAATGACGTTAGAAAGAGTATTCAAAACATACACTTTTCTCTCTTAGATACGCGAGTCCCCGTGAGAAGTCGACAAAACACGTCAATAGTCAGCATAAGCCCAAGGTTTCCATGATTTTGGCATTTAGTTGATGGGAGGAGGTTCCTCGAGTCCATCTCCCTCTTCCTCTGGAGGTTTTACTGTTTTAGAATTATTATTTCTGCATTCCTAGCAAAATAAAAATCGGTTTTTCTCTCTTCTTCTTTTTCAAGAGAGATTCTGCAGGGATGATACATCATGTGTTAATGTTTGGAATGTTTGTTGGCTGGATTGTCTTTACTCATACTGTTTGATAGCATGCGCATGGCATGCATGGCACCTGGAGATCCAACAATTCTCATTAACTGGATATAATAACAATTTAGTCATAGAAGACAACACATGTATTAGTGAACCAGCTCGGGAACTGTTTTTTGTTTATTCCTAGATATCAGAATATCAGCTGTGATAGTACATATTATTATCTAACCAATTTTTAATTTGTCATTGAGAGCTAGTTACAATTCAAGTCATAGAGAGTGCTATAACCTTTTATCACATGAACCGCATTTAAGGATGGTCTGGACTGGAATGTTGTGGATATTAGTGTCGATGCCAATGCTGTCCTCGTCCATAGATTCATGTAGTTACTTCTTGTTTTCTTGTGGTGCTTTCTCCTACCAACTTCTGTTGTCTGCTATTCCAAATGCAAAACTATGAACTGTTAGATTAGTCAATGCAAATGCTACTAGGAGTCAATGCAACTTCCAATGGAATTGTTAGATTACTTTCTTGCTATATTTTTTTATCTCTTCAACTTTTCAATCGCATTGTTGCAGGTGTGCATATTCTATTTGGTCCTGCGAGCACTTGATACAGTTGGTTCGTCCCATAACTCTGTATTAATTCTCTTAGTCTTGCTATTGCAAGATATTATGCTGTTTATCAAATACAGTGCGCCAGTCCTAAACCACTGTCATTCGATTTTGGGACAGCAAGCCTTAGCGGCCATATATCAAATTAATTTTAAATGTATCGTCCAGTTGACAGCTCTACTTTTCCCTTCAAACTTCTGCCTAACAGGAACAGGAAGTGGAGATTTTGAGGCTACATTTCCTTGTCTGTATGTTTTTAATGGCGAAAACCTATGCCTCTTTAAATCTCAATAATTTTGTGTATTCTTCTAGCTATGGGAAGTGCAGCAGTTATCTTTCGCACTTTTGGTCAGCTAAGCTGAGCCAGCTGTCCTTTTTTTTGTCAAAGACTAACCATAGCATGAATGCATTAGGAGTTTCCTTTTTATGCCGATAACATTCATGCAAATATTATAGTGTAGATCAGACCGAGTTCTTTCACGTTTAGACTTCATTTTATTGATCACCACTAACAATCATAATTGAAAGTGGAGCATGCTAATGCTCGTTTTTACAGCCCCTGCTGATTTATTGGATAATAAACATGGACTTATAGTTTTAATCCACTGAATAATCCATTATAAATCAGTCTTGAGCATAAATCCTTAGATCCCCTGTCTAATTCTCATTAGCATCGTTCGAATAGTTGTTTCCAGCTCCATAGTGACGCTAATATGTGATTTGGTGCTTGAATCTTATTTCTTCTAATTTCCAGAGGACGATACAAGTGTACCTACTGATGTCAAAGTGCCTATCCTGAAAGCTTTTCATCAGCATGTGTATGATAAGGAGTGGCATTTTTCGTGTGAGTAAACATGCTACTTAATTACGTCTTTCTTTCCATTTAAAGTTTTTGGTGAACTAAGACTGGTCTTCCTGTGTTTAAATGCTTGGTTGAGTATTGTTGCCCTTTGCTGACCTTCACAAAAGTCTCAGGAAATGTGAGTTATATGTATTCTGGCAAAAATTTTATTGACTCGTATCTCTTAACAGTTTCCTTGTATGAGTATGTGTGTATCGATGTGTAAATAATTAATGTGCTCCCCATTTTGCTTTAAGAATGGTCTTTGAAGCTAAACAGAGATTCTATCTTTAACAATATCTTGGAGCAATTATGCATCTTTGCAACATTCACTTCACAGAGGAGTCGTTCTGTCTGTGAAATTTATTTGAATAGACTGAAATCATTTTCCTTAACACTGCCACTCGTAGAACAAGATATATCAACAAAACTTTGCCTCTGCATTGCGATTTTAGATGAGAACCTCTACAAATAGTATCATCTTTTTTAGTTTTTTTGTGCATTCCTGTACCAACTTTTTAAGAACCAATACTAAAGTACGATAAATGGATCTATTCCTGTGAGAAGTTCTTGTAATATTTCTAGCATAAGGGGATATTGGATGACCCTGCATAGGATAAAAGATTGCCTAATTATATCTGATGTCAAGTTGGGAAATGAGGTGTTTCTAGGCTATTTAGATTCCATCATGCCACTAAGTCCTTCAACTAGCAACTTTTGGGACATGCAGAACTTGGTTAGCAAAGTTGTCTTAAGTTGAAGCTGTCTTGAGTTGTGACTGTTGTTACATGGAAATTCTTATTATTATAAGTTATAGTCTTTTGCTATTTTAGTATATGCAATCTGTAGATGCTGCTTATCTGCTGATCTGTCTTACCTCATTTGAGAAGAAGTTAAAGCTGGACTATTCTGTGGCCCAGAACTTTAGGAGTTCACTGACTTCAGTTTTTTATCATATTAAGGTGGTACAAAGGAGTACAAGGTTCTAATGGACCAATTTCATCATGTTTCCGCGGCTTTCCTGGAGCTGGGGAAAAGGTTACTGCCTTACGATATTTCTTTGTGATCTTGATGTGAATGCCATTTGTGAGATCAGGATATTCCTGATCTTTAGCCACTCGCTTAATCATGTCTGTTTCCTTTACCAACATATGTAACCACCATAGACACATGTGATTCTTGATAAGATCATTGTCTACTGGATGTTTCTCTAACCAGTTTTTTCTGACAATGGGAATGCAAACTCGAAATTAGAACCTGTAATCTTGGCGGACTGTTTCTGCTGGTTGGTAGTTGACTGATTTTCCTTTATAAACTGTGGCTTTTGATTATACTTACAGGTACCAAGAGGCAATTGAGGATATTACTAAAAGGATGGGAGCAGGAATGGCAAAATTTATTTGCAAAGAGGTTTGTGATATTGCCATGTGACAATTCTGATGTTTTCCAAGATCTTACCTTACCAAGTAGCCAAGCTCTTTACAAAGATTACAATACTTGGTTGTGCTTGGACTAGTTCAATATTGAGCAAGTGCATATACTTCACATGAGGTGAATACTGAAAATGAATTGGTGAAGTTTTTTGGTACTGTTTAGCAGCAGTGTAAACCTTTTCTTTGTTAAGTGGCTGGCACATACAATGGGTAGCCTTTCCTGCTGTTTACTGTGATCGTGCTGGAGTAAGGATTTGATCTTAGCTCTTTGGTACAACTCCTTGAAAGGTTCACTTGCTTATAAAAAAATTGGCGCATCTAGAAGTTTAGCATTTGGCCTAAATGACCATTCTTCCATCTTCCAAGGGCCTTTACCTTATGAACTGACTATTGAATCCACTATTGGCCTGGTTTATGGTAACTGATCGGGTTGGATCGAAACAAGCTTGATAATATAGCTGGCAATGTTCTTTTGCACAAAGCATTTCAAGGCTAGTTATAAGTCTTGCACCTTCTGGAAGAGTTGCTTGTAGTGGAGATTGATCTGTTTAATACATCATGCAGTCACTTAACCTACGAAGGGTTCCACTAATTTGTTCCTCATCACAGGTGGAAACAGTTGATGATTACGACGAATATTGCCACTATGTGGCAGGACTTGTTGGTTTAGGTTTGTCAAAGCTTTTTCATGCTTCAGGAGCTGAAGATGTAGTATCAGATTCTCTATCCAATTCAATGGGTTTGTTTCTACAGGTACTTAAAATGATTAATAAGTTTGACATGCATACAACCTTCTTATCTTTTGGATTCCTAACATTGTTTTTGAATGTGGATATCAGAAAACAAACATTATTCGAGATTATTTGGAGGATATCAATGAGATTCCAAAGTCACGCATGTTTTGGCCTCGTCAGATTTGGAGTAAATATGTAAACAAACTTGAGGTATGCCTCTTCAACATGGTTAATGACTATTAAGTGCTTAAGTGGATGTTTAAGCCTTTGCCATATGAAGTCAATTTCCATCAACTAGTTTGTAAATGAAGTGTTCAGATATTCTGTACCTAAAGTGCTGTATAACATGTTGCGTGCACATACTTATTTTCTCTATTATGTGATTGGCCCCATCTATGTAGGACTTGAAGTGTGAGGAGAACTCAGAGAAGGCAGTGCAATGTTTGAATGACATGGTCACAAATGCTTTGACACATGTTGAAGACTGTTTGACATACATGTCCGCTTTAAGGGATCCTTCCATATTCCGGTTTTGTGCCATTCCTCAGGTACATGGTCAATTCTTCAAGACAACATTTTTCTTCTCTTTGACCAAGAGTTGTTGCCTTGCATCTCTTTTGTGCTTTTAAAATATATGAGGTAGCTATTCATATGAAAATTTCAGCTCCATAGTAAATCTTCCTATGAAAATTTTTCTCATGAACATACTATGAGTCCACTTTTGCACTACTCCCCACCCCCTTTCATGCACATTTGCATGGATGCGCAGCGTGCGCACGGATACACAAATTGTCTCCTTCTCTCTCCTTTCACGCATGTTTGTGCATCCTACACTGGTGGGCATTAAAGAAAAATGTTGTTTATTCTTTTGGTTTCACACATTGATTTTGAAAAAAATTTCTACCATAATGAGTTGTTTATTTTCTGAATTTGCTCCTCATTAAGACTTTCTGTATGTGTTTGTTTTGCTTTCATGGTGTTTCATATTGCCTATGCCATTAACTTTTGATTATCTAGGAGCATGTCCTTTGCCAACGTTTTTCTACTTTTTCTAGATAATGGCAATTGGAACATTAGCTTTATGCTACAACAATATTGAAGTTTTCAGAGGCATAGTAAAGATGAGGCGAGGTAAGAAAGTGATTTGCTGATATTCTTTCATCATTGGAACTATAGCTATCCTAGACTAGAAGAAATGATTAGGCATGCTGAAAACCTTGAATGGCACTAGGCATTCATAAAATAGTTTTACGAGGCCTTTAGATACAAGGAAAAAATGAGGTTTACTGAAGAACTAGATCGAGTGGAGAGGGAAATAGCTTGTTAGACTATCGCCATTCATTAATTCGAGACCATCCATAGGGCCTTGCTTCCAGTTCACATAATTCATTATTTCACAGGCCAGTGTCTATCCATGACGCTTTCTACCTTTGTGTATGCTCTGTTGTAGCTCCGAGATGATGGTGACTCAGTGATTCCAGTTGTCTACCTATGCTTTTCAGGTCTTACTGCTAAAATTATTGATCGCACAAGAACAATGGCTGATGTTTATGGTGCTTTCTATGATTTTTCTTGTGTGCTGAAGTCCAAGGTATGAAAGTCAAAAACTAGAAGGCATTTCTAGTAATCTATTCTCGTGCACTTATCATACTTCATTTTTCAGTTATTTGTTCTTGAAAATGCACTAGACCTTGTAACCTGCATTAGACTTGATTTGTTGGAGACAAACTGTTGATGCTGCAACTTTTTGTGTCTGTGCAACTTTGGGAGGCCTGCCGAGGACATGGCTAGCAATTGAAAAGGCGAATCTTCCAATGTCTTAGGGTCATTGGACCAACCCCTATGATACTTCTTACTCAGAGGGCTAATTCCCCTATCTAGCTCTAGGCAAGCAGCAGAAGAAATTTGGGATCAGCTGGGGGTGTACTATGACAATTACGAACATAGCTCAAGGCAAAAGTTTTGATAATTTATCATAAAGTATGGAGTTGCCCCTGAATGTGGGAATTAGATTGGTAAGGATTGAATACAGTATGAGGGACATGTTAGGAGTTTTCATCAGAAATGACAGTATCAATATCTATGTGGAGCATGAAGTGGAAGTAAGTCAAAGGTTTAGAGGCTAATTTTTTTTTAATAATTGTGAAGAGAGTTTAGATGGTGAGGAAGGAGTAAAACTCTATCAAGTAAAGTGGCTATCAGATGATGAATATGAAGAGTTTTCAGCTGTTAGAAAATATTTCAGGCATTCCAGAAGAACATTGAGAGAAGTGAATGGTGGAGAACAAAGTGAAACATCTGCTTATTGGTTCCACCTACAGGAGAGTTTTGGAAAGATCTGGATTAGTGGCAGAAATAGCAAATAGTGGTAATGAATCAGCGTATTTTGACTTAAGCGACTGTGGGGACTTTGTATAAATAAGTGACGAGGATGAAGGAGATCATGCACAAAGCAGGAAATGCGTGCACCCTGGTTACAGCACTAGTGCACAATCACCTTGCAATGTGCTTGGTATTAATATGACCGTTTTGGGCCTTGAACAGTTCATGGTGGCTGTTACTTAGTACTGGATAGGGGTGTGCATGGTCCAGGGCAGTCCGGTTACCCCCTAGAATTGGAAACCGGACCGATGGGACCGATCCCCAGTCTCTAGGACCGTTGGTCCTGTTCCTAAAAAATCTAATGGACCGTTTGGGAACGGAAAAATTCTAAAAGAAACTGAATTTCTTTACTTATTTTGAAGAATAAAATTATTTTGTAAAGTTGGGTAAAGATTAAAATTTTAAAAATTTAAATTGAGTTCTTCTTACCTTTTATTAGATCTTTATTTTTAATAAAATATAAAATATTTAACTGGTCCGGTCCGGCCTTCCTAGGAACCGGGAACCGGACACTTCCTACCGGTAAAGGTCGGTTTGAGCGGTTCCCGGTTCGGGCGGTCCAAATTGCTCACCCCTAGTACTGAATTGATCAATGTAGAGATATCAAGCTTGTAAAGAATGACAGAACGAGAGTGAACGTTGCATGCTATGGGATGGTTGTCCTTGATTCATTTGTCTTTTACATGAGAAGCACAATCATCACTATTGGGATTACCTTTTTGTGGATTGCCAAAAGATATGCAGCTACGATAATAAGCTCTCCTAGGTGGAATTAGAGGGACATGAAAGAATTTCTGCAGCGGGAGTGTGCTGTGGATGTCACTCTTAGCCAGTGAACAAGGGCAAAAGTGCTCGTCTTTAAGCAAATAATAAGCTTTCCTAGATGGAAAAAGAGGGACATGAAAGAATTTCTGCAGCTGGAGTGTGCTGTGGATGTCACTCTTAGCCAGTGAACAAGGGCAAAAGTGCTCGTCTTTAAGCAAATAATAAGCTTTCCTAGATGGAAAAAGAGGGACATGAAAGAATTTCTGCAGCTGGAGTGTGCTGTGGATGTCACTCTTAGCCAGTGAACGAGGGCAAAAGTGCTCGTCTTTAAGCAACTAGAAGGAAATCGAAATCTGACCAATAAATTTGTTACGTTGATGAATTATGAGGAAGGACTTCTGAAAACTACCGTTGGTGGCTCTATTTATGTGCTTAGGATAAAAAGGCTTGTAAGTTCACATATGCACGGACAGAGTGAAGGGGTAATGATCTCCATGCCTTTTGCACTGCGGTTCTTTATATATATATATATAGTCTGTGATTGCTCACTGTGTTATGCTTTTGCATCCTGTAGGTTGACAAGACTGACCCTAATGCTACAAAAACATTAAGCAGAATCAAGGCTACGCAGAAGGCTTGCAGAGATGCTGGTCTCCGAAACAAAAGGTTCCCCTCTCTCCCCCCCCGGTCGGTGGTATAGATACTGATCTTGTTCTTTCCACTATGACAAACTTCTTTTTTATGAATTTTTACAGGAAATCCTACATCCTTCCAAGTGAACCCAGATATAGCTTTGTGCTGGTGAGTTTACTGCCATTTCTCTTGCATTTATTTGGCTGCTCTAAGAACAATATGCTGAGCTGTAACCTAAACAAAAGAAGAAGAATACTTGCTTATCAGAATCTAAATTGCAGGTCATTGTTTTGCTCATTATACTGGCAATATTTCTCGCACAATTCTTTGCTAGCAGATCAAGTAAATACTGTGAGTTCCTCTCGGCATAATACCCGACCAATGATTGCTACAAGCTCTCTTATCAGTGACCTACAACTTCTATTCCTTTTCTTTCTCTTGTGCAGGATGGCCTTTGTAAGAACGCTAGGAAGTCAGAGAGATTGCGTCGATGCAAATGTTTTTACAGAGGATATGCTTTTATATATGTTTGTAATTTGGCCTTTGTAAAAATAGAGAGAGTTCCGCTTGTCCTTCCCCTTCCTCTTCTCCCCAACCCCCCCCCCCCCCCCAAACCAAATAAAAGGAGATAAATACATTTTACTTTTCAAAGATTATTTTGGCCCATCTTACCAAATTGCCTTGCTTCTGGCAAATTCATCTTTGAGCTGATACAAGATCAGATGGTATCTCTTCTACTATAAAGGATCGGTATTAAGCTGAATCTACTCTTCTCGGCTTTCTCCATTTCGTGGGATCCTAACGTAATTTCAATCTGATCCTATTTTTATTTTTATCCAACCTAACTGTATATTGAAATTCTTTTCCACTCCGAATAATATGTCAATCGGTAGATAAGACTCGTCTAATATAATGAACAAGTGCCCTAACCCTTCAATTAGGTCAAACGAAGGTCACCCTACCAACACCATGATTGCAAGTTATGCATTATATTTGCAAGAGGTTATAAAAAATCATGCACCCTCTCCATGTGCACCGGATCTGAATTTGCTTTGACAATGTGCGTTATCTCATAAGGCATGGACTCACAAAAATCAATAACTGCAATAGATAAAACTTGGTGCTTCTAGGTGGCGCTATCTCTGGTTTTTTCCACATAGACAAGTCATATTTAGAGTCATGTCCTTCATTGGATTTTGGTGGCTTACCTGATTTCGTAAAACGATGTAACATTTCATATCTAAATCATAGAATCACCTGATCTTCATATTCTCACTCACCACTTTGATGGATGGCGCTTGCATAATGCAAGCTATAAATTTCTAGAGATTATTTTAACTGAAAGTTTCTTTTTTTTTTTGGTAAAATAAGAATTGTATTGACTTTACCAAGTTGCTTTGTACAAGACAGGACAACCTGACACCACAAAACTTGCACCCAAAGTGTTAGGAAGACTCATATGAGTGAAAGGGTGCCTAGGTTCCAAAAGAAAATGAAAGGAAGGCCTAAACATGGCCAATAGAGATGGAGTACATAGAGACCGTATCAACTATAAGAATATATTTGGATCAATGCCCCAACTACGTCGTAACCGCCTATTCCTCGGCGAGTCAGTGATAGGGCGGAAAGTATTCCCCTTGTCATTCACCATCTTCTCTAACTTAATTTTCATAGCAGGAACAAACACAACCTGGTTCCTGAATAAAATTTTGTTCCTTTCCATCCAAATAATGTGACATAACGCACCTAAAGCAAAGCGAGAAATGCTCTGATGAAAGCAATTACCAAATATCCTCTCAATCGCCCACTGAAGAGTTTGAAGCCAAGGACCCCATTGTGCCAAGGAAGATTACATCTTCCCGCCCAAAACTGTGCAAGCCAATTAGTGGAAGGGCACCCAAAAAATAGATGGTCTATCGAATTCGACCTATGGTTACAAAAGAGACACTTTGCCTCTGTCGATATTCTCATGCAAGATAATAAAAATACCCGAGTGAGTAATCTATTTCGAGTCATAAGCCAAAGGTGGAATTGATGTCGTGGGATGATCGCTCTGTCCCAGATAAAAGAATGCCATGATACAACACCACCTCGAGGCCTAATAATCTCCCAAGCCGAAGCAGCAAAATAGGAACCGAACGAGTTACCAAGCCACATGAAACAATCCGGGTCATTGCTTAGAGAAGGAAAAGGGTCACCCCAAGTCTTGAGCATATCAAGTAAGGAGGAAGGTTGTCCATTTGCCATACATAGATCGGCCACCTTGGCATTCTTGGAGAAACCGGATCGGTAAATATCCATGTTAAAGAATATAAGATTCAGGGGGCCTCTCGCGTGCCAATAATTAAACCATAAAGACACCAATCTACCATTCCCAATATGCCATCGGAATAGATGCCGAAATTCATGACGAAGATCAAGAATTTTCTTCCATGCCCAAGAGCAAAAGGTAGGCCTCCTGATTATCTAGAAGCTCTTATACTTTAAGAACGTGGAATGAACCCATTTGCCCCACAATGATTCCTTGTCAGAGAAAAGCTGCCAAATGTGTTTCAGCATAGAAGCTTTGTTACTTTCTTTTAGTCGTCTAATACCAAGATCACCTTCCTCCTTGGGGAGGCAAACATGATTCCAAGCAACTTTGGCCCCCCCTGTTCCAAGCTCAGGACCCTTCCATAGGAATTGTCTAAGCACAACTTCAATTATGTCTAAAACCGAAATGGGCAATATGAATATACCAGCCCAGTAGACCTGAATAGCATGAAGAATTGACCTGATTAATTGCAAGCGGCCTACTAATGATAAAAACCGCCGTGTCTAGGACTGTGCTCTCTTGGTAATGGCTGAGATCAATGAAACACAATCCGTCTTTCCAAGTCTAGAAGCAACAATAGGGATACCTAGGTATTGAAAAGGCAATGCACTAGAATGAAAGCCAAGAATGTCATTGATAGAAGATTGGAGGCTTGGAGCGCCACCGGCTAGATATACCTCACTCTTATTCAAATTAGGTTCCAAACCCGGCCATTCAGAGAAAGTAGTGATAGCCTTTTTCATAAGAGTATCGAATTCCACATTCGCTTCACTGAACATGAGTACATCATCAACAAAGAATAAATGGGTGAGTCTAGTGGATCTGCACCTCCAGAAGAACTTAAACCTAGGATTAGTGGTATGCTTAACAATGACACCAGTATAGACTTCCATAATCAGGGTAATAAGGCGATAAAAGATCACCCTGTCTCAGACCTCTAGAGCTCACAAAGAATCCATGAAGTCCCTCATTAATGGAAATGGAGAACTTTGGCGTGCGTACACAAACTATGATTAGTTGTACTAGCTTTGTTGAAAAACCAAAGGCTATTAAAGTAGATTCTAGAAAGTCCCAATCCACAGTGTCATAAGCCTTACTAAAATCTACCTTCATCGCACACTTGGATAAGTGTGAGACATGGTGAAAACCACTGAATAACTCTTGAGCTAGCAGTATGTTATCACTGATATGACGGCCCTTGACAAAGGCATTCTGAGGGGCACTGACAATGGAGAGCAGCACAGAAGCCAGCCGATTTGCCATTAACTTAGTTATACATTTATAAATTGTATTGCAGCAAGCAATCGGTCTATAATCATCCACTGACGAAGCATTTGAAATTTTAGGAACCAAAACTAGGATAGTAGTATTCAGCTAACGAAGCAGTTTCCCTGATTCAAAGAAGCCCTTAACTGCAGCAATAACAGAATGGCCTACTATATCCCATGATTGTTTAAAAAAATCAACATTAAACCCATCCGGACCCGAGGCCTTGCCCGGGGCTAGAGAAAAGAGGGTCTCATGGATTTTAGTCTCAGAGATAGGATTGGATAGGATTCGAACCTGGCTATCCAAGAGGGTATGTTAGAGGCAAGCACGAATGTCCTATACCAGCGGACAAACCCTAGGGCCATTAGAGGTAAAGAGTTCCTCAAAGTGTGAAACAAAGAGATCCTTTACTTCATCCATGTTAGACAGTCAAGAACACGACCCATCCACCACTGAAATGATTCTATTTTTCAAGTGTTTATTCTTGACTATTTGATGGAAGAATTTAGTATTCAAATCACCTTCTTTCAACCACCGGATTCTGGATTTTTGTCTATAGAATGATTATTCTTCACGTATGAGGTTGGAGAAAAGTTCCATACTATCTCTCTCATCCTGGGCCAACACAGTGTTAAAAGGATCCCGTAACAAGGACTCTTGAATTACCTGGAGATTCGTCCGTGCCGTTTTAGTACTGCTGGATATATCTGATAATGATCCCCTATTAAACTATCTTAGTCGGCCTTTAAGCAGTTTGATTTTGGTGCATAAAACAAACATGGGAGTGTTGACAATGCGTAAGTCCCAGACACTTGCGACAACTGAGGAGAAGTTTGGATGCGACATCCAAAAGTTAAAAAACTTGAATGGTCTCTGTGTATGCATATAAGGCATGATACGAACTATCATGAGAGAATTATCAGAAATACCTAGGTTAAGGAAAGTCGCTTCAGAATAGGAGAAAGTCATACTCCACTGCGTATTCACCAAGAACCTGTCTATCTTCCTCTGTTTTCGAGGCCCAGGTAAAACGGCACCCCAAGTATCGAAGGTCATCTAATTCCGCCATAGATAAACAATTGCGAAATTCATCAAAGGTCGGAAGCCAGTATCAGCACTCCCAATCCTGTCTGATACAACACGTATAACATTAAAATCACCCGTAACAAGCCAAGGCATATCAACTAGTCCTTCGCTCCTCTGAATGAGGTTTGCCCATAAAGGCCGTCTAGATATGAAGGTATGTGCAACATACACTGCCGTTAATGCCAACTTTACATTAGCATAAAGGCAAGAAATCCACCCGTGAATGGCCTAAGGTGACTTTGGAGATACTTCAAATGTCACAGTATTCGGGTCCCAGCCAGCCCATATTCTACCCCTTTGAGCTTGATCATAATTAGCCACCCACTTCCATCCAGGAACAAGGTTGCTAGAAATATCATTAAAATCCAGCTCAGTAGCCTTTGTTTCCAAAATGCCCATACAACAAAGGTTGTTGGCTCTAATCAGATAGCTCACTTTGGACTGTCTTAAGGGGTTAACAAGGCCCCTAATGTTCCATACTCTTATGTACATATTTACAAAGCAAAGGATGTAGATAGTTACTGCTTTTGAGCCTTCTGGCCCTTCTTCTTTGGAGTTGCCTTGGGTGCGGGTTGAGGTATTGGTGATGTGGCCAAGGCCATCATTGGAGTTTCTGGCACTTGCGTCATCTCCTAGGCCAGAATAAGTTTTTCATTAAGCACATTGCCTACTGATCGGCTCCCATCAGAGCTACCTTTGGGTGTGTCCACTGATTCATCATCAAAAGTTGACGATTCCACAATACAAGGCACTCTAATCTGGCTAGTAAGGAGGATTCACTCCCTTTCAAATTACCTCGTGGCAACTGGACGACCGGGGTAGCCTCTTCATCCACCATAGGACGTGACTGGAGGTGAAGGGGACGAGACTCCTCTGGCGGTAATTTGGTGACAGACTTAATCTGTTTTTTTTTTCTTCAAAAGAACCATTTCCCATGAGTCTTCACAATCACCAGCCTGGGCAGGTCGAATCTCCGCATCCACATTGGCCTTATCGAGAACATCAAGGATCATCTCATCATGGGCATACAATCCACCCTTTCCTTGGGACTTCGAAGTCCCATCTCTAGACTTGTCAACCGAAGACTTCTTGGAATAGGAAGCATGTGAAGTAGCAGCCAGAGCAATAGTAGTGTCAAGATCCTCATTGCATCGATGGCCAAACGTTTGACATCGAGTGCATAAGCTCGATTTCCGTTCGAACTCCATAGGGACACCGCATATCTTCTCCATTCAGGCATATGGATACGAAATCGACTAAAGGTCGCTTAGCTTCAATTTCCACACAAACTCTCACATAAGAGAGCATCTTCATACACTATGTCTGATGGTCAACATATAGTGGCTTGCCTATTTTGCTGGCAATGGAGCTTATGCCAATAGCCAACCAAGCAACAAAAGGGACGTTCTTTAGACGAACCAAGACAGGGACAGAGTCGTGTCTATCTCTTTCTAGCTTAAGAAAAGTCTGCCATTGTTGTAGGACTAAGGGAACTCTAGCCACAGTTAGCGGCCTCCCATCAAGGATCCTTCTTCTAAATTTAGCATCAGGCACATGGAAGAAGTAGAGACCATCCTCGTTTGCCATTACCTCCATCAAATGTGCACCACATACATTCTTGAGTGTCGATTCTGTAAGTTTGAAAGGAAGTCTTTTCCTATGTAATATCCGACCAGACACTCTTGCCATTTCGAATCACATGCTTGGAGGATCTCATCCGTAATATGCACCGTATCAGAGAATTGTGGAATATACATGAGGTAAATCCTTTAATAGCTGATCGAGCCACATTTGCCCAAGAACGGGCCTGCATTTTCCCAAATCAGTTGGGGTGGAGGCATTTCCATCATGTCGAGTGATCAAGCGAGAATTAGGTCGAAAAGGTGGATGGTTCCCGGTATAGGCATTTTGCCGAACAGGTGGTCGACCATTAGCACGGTGATCTTGGCGAAAATATGGTTGACTAGTAGACCTGTCATTAGGTCGATCAAGTGGATTCCTAGACGGGACATTCCATCGAACAAGTGGGTTGCTGCCAGACCCAGCAATTTGTTGAGCAGGTGGTAAGCTGCCAGACTCAATATACTATCGAACAGGTAGCGCGCCAAGGGTAGCCTTGCCTTTCCCAGTTGGAGCAGCTTCCAAAGGAACATTTCCATCCATAGAGAAATCCATTCCCATCTCTCTGATATCTAGAGAGTTCCTCTTTCTACTTCTTCCTCGTCGTACAGCAAGCGAGGATTTGATCGTCCGTTCAGCCGGAGTTTGACCAGCATTTGGAGCTATTTGAGGTTGGTTTGCAGCTTCAATGGGCCCAATACTTGTACCCATACGTGCCTCATGGTTCAAAATGGGCACAAAAGAACTAGTACCAACCATCGTGCCCGTACAGGCGCACAAAAGGAAACCAGAATCAATACCACAAAACCCTAGCTTAAATACGGCATTGTCTTACGAAGGGAGCTTACTAAGGTGCAAGAATCAGAGGGATCAAGGAGGTAGATGGGCAGAGGATCCCCTCAAAATCACAGCTCAAATCGTTGCCCGTAGCCTATAGTATTATAAAAACCAGAAAGGGTGAACAGTAAACTTCCCCAGCTGCCTGAGAGAGAAAGTGTACAGTAGCCGTGTAAAGTCCAGATTGAAAGTTTCTATACTAGCGAAAACAAAAATAAAAAATTTGAATTTTTTTTTCTATTTTATGTATCGGTTTCTGAGTGTATTTAACTAAAGCCTCGTTTAGTCAACCACTGATTATGGTTGTGATTTAAATGAACGCAGAAGTTCGTGGTCATTGGTGACAAGTCAATACTTCACTTTTAAAGGATAATCCTTACTGTCTCTTTAAGATGACGAAGCACTCTAATTATACTCAAATGTGCAATCAAGTATGAAGAAGACATTGCCTCTAGATACATAAAGTTATACGCAGATAGTGTTAGTAACAAGATGTCTAAAGATTGTTGAACGGCCTTTGCTTTATAGAAGGTGAACAAGCTATTGGATATAAGATATGGTGAAGATTGATAGAACTTGCGAATAGTAAACAAGTTATTGGATGAGGAGCATGTCGATGTTCACAAGGACTAGTAAATGGTGAACACATCAGAAGATGTGTGATCCGAGTTTGGATGGACCAATAGAATATGAATGGACTAAACGCCCTGAAGATGTTAATAAGCTTAGGGATAGTGAATAAACTAAAGTGTGGGTAATCATCAGAGAGTTTAAATGGACCAACTAGAAGTTCAATTGCCTCTTAGTTGTTTACGCCTAATCAATTTTGTAATTGGTATTGCTCAAATATCGGATTTTTTCATATCTCAGAGTAAAAGATCCAATGAATGCCATCATAGGAGCTCATGCATGAAGGCTTTCATATTATTTGACCTCCTATCTTTGAAGTACCGAGAGTGTTCACTTAATTCACAAACTGCATAATATGGACTATGATGTTAGCTAGGACAACGGGTTTCTTTATGATCGCCATAGCTATAGTCTAGTCTTGATGTGGAATACAAGGATCCACTGCTCAAGATCTTCTTTTCTATGACCCATCATATTACTAGATCAATGAGATTGCCCCTCACAGCGCTCGTGACTTTATGTGCTTATTGTGCGAGGTGATTGTGGAATTATGTGTGTTTGGGCTATATGAGGGACTTGAGCACTAATTATAGAGTTTCCAGTCAAGCCCTCTCATTACCGACTGGGCTCAACTTGGCCCACACTAGCCAGACCCATATTAGACTGATTAAAAATCCTTATATCCAACCTTATTAGACAAAGCCCGTAAAACGGTTAATTACAATCTCAATTTATTTAGCCCACATTATAAAAACTCTTACATTCTCCCACTTGGGCTATATTAATTAAAATTGTACTGTATGCACATTTATATTGGTCTAAGGATTATTCTTAATAGTCAATCCGATCCCATAGAGTTTCAAACATTGAATCATGGTGGTAAGTGCATGGACACAACACAGAGCCTTCCACGATCACTAATGTTTCTAACTCTACTGATATGGATTTAATATAGTAGTGTGGCAAATGAATAACACTTCATATAAAGTAATACCTTTATGGCCACTTGGCTCGACCATGACCCATTCATTTGGCCATGATGCCTACGTGAGGGGAGCCATGTGATGCACAAGTCATCCGTTAATCTGTTTTTGTCTAGAAGTGCTCTATGGGATAGATCATGGCCTCTTTCCTCAGTCATTGATTTATATTATGAAACATTATTGTGCCCATGACACGGATTATGCACCGCCCATCCATCACCCTTTGCTCACCCAAGGCCTTTGAGTAACTCTACCCCCCCTAAAGAGACTTATGATCACTTTTGTTCCCAGTGGAGGAAACATTCACAATGTTTGAGAAAGCACAATGTTTCTAAAAATATGTAAAAATTAATTCTGCTAACTTTTTCTGCAAGGATGCTTAGAGAAATGTGAACTAAATTATGAAAAAGTCACTTGACGACTGGAATTTTTTATTTTTTTTTGTTATTTAACAATTTAAAAATTATAAAAATCAACTAAAAGGTGAGAAAACCAATGGGGGAGCTATTCCATGGCACAAACAAAATATGGGAAGAATAATAAATTCAATCGGATGAGTAATGATCGATGAAGTAGGAATTAGACCATGTGCATGACCACGCCACGTGTTATAGCTTGTTCAAATTCCTCGGAGGATTTCGCATAATGCCTTGTTAGAACATGAATTTGGATGCACTCTTAAGTTGTGGCCAACTTGGTGCCACATTTTGACTGAGCACACTCGATGTCCATGGTCCAATGATGGACAAGAGGAAAATGATACTAGATCGACCATGGACCCTGGCCATGATCCGGGTAGCTGAACAAGATATGATCCTTGACTAGCCACGAATGAAGGGCGCACGGTTAGGGATCGACCATGGACAAGCATGGAAAAATTGGGTCATGGTTCGAGATTGACCATGGACGAGTGAGACATGATCTGTGATTGATTAGGGCCATGATGCCGGGTCAACCATGGACTAGCAAGACATGATCCATGATCGACCAAGACATGATCCTTGGACAAGTGAGACATCATCCATGTTCTGTGATCGATCAGGGTCATAGCGCAGGATCAACCATGCACTGGCAGGACAAATCCATGATTGACCAAAACACGATCCTTGGACAAGCGAGACATGATTCGTGATCAATCAAGACACAATCATTAGAGGAGTAGACATGATTCGTGATCAACCAAGGACATGATCTATGATTGATCGAGGCCATAATTCGAGATCAATCATGGACAAATGGGATACAGTTTGTGATCTAGTGGACTCGATCATGGATGAGCAAGATACAATCCATGATCGACCTAGACATGATCCTTGGATGAGCGAGACTTGATCCATGGGCAAGCGAGCATGATCCATGATTGATCGAGACACGGTCCTTCGACGAGCGGGACACGATCAAGGCCACAATCCATCATCAAGCAAGGCCACAATCCATGGACAAGCAGGACACCATTTGTGATCGACCAAGGCCACGATCCATGGACAAGCGATACTGTGATCGACCAGGGCCACAATCCAGCCATGGACATGATTCGTGATTGACCAGGGGGTGCATGGACGAGTGGAACATGACTTGTGATGTGATGCACCCCCTCAAGTCATGGAACATGTGCTTGGACTTAGGGCGCGTTTGGTAACCATTCTCATTCTCAGTTTGTCGTCCCTGGACGAGTTTGGGACGAGAAACCTATTTGGCAAATTCTCATTCTCATTTTGTTCCCGAGATGAAAAAATGGATGGGGATGGATTTGGGACAAGAATGTAAAATACCAATTAAGACGTAATTTTTTTATATTTTATTTTTATCTCTTGTTGCCGCCGCCGTTCGCCGTTTGCAGCCGCCGTTGGTCGTTAGTCACCGCTGCCGCTTGTCACCGGCCACCATCGCCGCCCGCCACCGGTTGTCGCCTTCGGCCGCCCATCGCCATCGCCATCGCCGGTCACCGGTCACTATCGCCACCCACCGCCGGTCGTCCCAATCAGCCATTGATCGTCGGTCGCCACCGCTGTTGCTAGTCATCAACCACTGTTGCCGCCCGCTGCCAGTCGTCGCCGTCGGCCATCGATCATCTACCCCAGCCGCCGATTGCTAGTCGCCACCACCGTCGCCGCCTGCCGCTGGTCATCGCCATTGGCCACCGATCGTCGGTCGCCACCGGTCATCGACCACCATCGTCGCCCGCCATCGGTCGCCGCCGTCAGCCGCCAGTCATTGGCCCTAGCCGTCGATCACCGGTTGCCGACACCGATCACCGTCACCACCCGCCGCCGGTCATTGGCCCCCGTCGCCGCCGGTTGCCGGTCACTACCATCGTAGGTCGCTGGTCGCTGGCCACGGCATTTTTTTTTTATTTTTGTAGTATTGGGATGAGAAATTTTGTTCAATTACCAAACGCGTTTCTCTTCCCAAAAACTCATCCGAGAACCATTTCTAAAAAAAACTCATTCTAAAAAAACTATTTCTGGGATAAGAATGGTTACCAAACGCGCTCTTAATCACGAGGCCACATGCTCGGGACTTAGTACATAATGCCATGTTTTGGCTGGTGACCCTCGAGGTTGGCTTGGGAAAAGAGAAATGGGTTGGTTGGTTTCTTTGTGGAATTAAAGGGACAGACAAATTGAAGAGACAATGATTGTATCTCAGTGGATCGTGATAGCAAGGCCGCTCTACCACTTGCATTATCTCATCGCGTATTTAAGTCATCTGTAAAAGATTTCACTCGTCAGTTAATAAGAATTGTGCTTTAAGGTGGCCTACGCGGCTCATCCACTGTGAAGGCTTCACTAATGACGTGCCCTTAAGGGAACAAGTCCTCTACTGTAGGTATGCAATTGAGCAATAAACACATGCTTCACTTTTAGCCCAGATTCTAACTTAGGTTTCGTCAATTTAATAGAAAATAACTTTCAACTTTCCGGTGTTTGTTTCACGGAAAATAAAATAGTTAAGGAAAATATTTTTCCACCAATGGAAAAAAACACCTTCAAAAGTGGGGAAAATGTTTTCCGATTTTTTGAAATAGGAAAATATTTTCAATGTTCTTCGTTTACCTTTAAATATCGCGGCCTCTAACAGCGTGCCTCGACTTTACTCGAGGCCGACGAGTCGGAGACTTTTGACAAACGAATACCGGAAAATATTATCATTTTCTCGGAAAATAATTTCTTGTAAAATATTTTCCAAGAATGCTATATTTTCCGTGAAACGAACGGAGCCTTAAAGGTGTTTAATCATTATTAAATGCACAGTAGCTTTCGCCAATGGCTTTTTAACCAAGTATGATGACCAATTATGCCAATCAATGGTTTTTTTTCGTACTAAATTGAATTAATATTGTGGTACCACCATCGATAGCGTAAAACTAACATATCTCATGATCGTTTAACTCAACTCGCATTCCGTATTGGTGGGTGAACAATCGACATATGGTGAATTCCGCTTCACAATAATGGGAAGAGTTGACATTGAATGATCAAAGAGCAACATTGCTATGAATGTTTACCTATCACAAGCCATTTATTCATGTGGTAACTTTCCTGATACTTCTAGTTTCAATTTTTGAAGATCTAAAGGATCAATATGCCACACTTTCATGGTTCGGGTTCATATTTGTTTTGGAAATTAGAATTGAATGAGCTTTTATCTTTTTATTCTACACAAGATTTATGTTCTCGTTTAGCTCATCTTAGAACACCTGCATTATCTTTTAACGGATGTGCAGCCCCAGCCAAACGCCCCACCACCTGACAATATCTTCAACCTAAATCAGCCCTGCATGCCTTAGTTCTAAAAGAAGGGGCATTGCCGCACCTTTGTTTCACAAAATAAGTAAAATAACATTAAAAGTAGTGATGTCTCACTTCGCCGTTTCCGACTCCCACTTATCCTACACCTATCAAGTCATTTCACATAATTGGACTAGAGTCAAGCTCGATAAGGTCATCCTTCCCCACTAATTCTACCAAGCCCATTACCTTAGCTGTAGTTTCGTTGAATAGTAGACAAGGACATATCGTTAATCCATTCATGTGCATTACTAATTAGATGACGAGGCATTTGGCTACGTTAAACTCTCAATTTAATTTGTTTTCTTTACACAAGATGTCTTGAAGGGATGCAAAAAAAGAGACAGACGGTACTCCGCAAGATGGAAAAGATACTGTAAGGCATTGCTGAATGCACAGAACGAGTGCCAATAGTGCAAGGATAAAGTTCACACAGGCAGAAGAGAAATGGCGCAAAGCACCACCTTAATCCTTGAAACATGCATAGTTCATACGTTTGCATCTAGCTTAGCACACAAGAAGTTTTTCCTCTGTCACGGTTTACAATATATACCAACCAAGAATGTTCAAACATGTGTCCCTGTGATATAGAGAAGCTTAAGTATATAAAGTAACCCTATTTGCAAACAGGCTCTCCTTTACATTTGTCTTGAAGAGTGCTAATTGAAATTCCTCCGGCAGAACCATACAAAAGTAGAACTAGAGACAAAGCAAGGAAGCTTGCTCTATAATGCCTATATATTTGGAAAGAACGTGCACTTCCATGGTGAAGCAACAAAGACCTGGATATGAGTGGAGTCTTTCTGGGAACAGGTCAAAATAGGTGCTTCATTACCTTGTGTATCAGCCCGTCATCAACTACGGCACTGCTGATCTCTTGAAAAGGTGATATGACACTTCTATTTCACTTACGTTAACTGCAATTGAGAATGAAAGGATGATTCATTACAAGGATCAACACTAAGTATATTTCGCCATATATACATATATTTGCAGCAATTGATTTCACAAGTTGAATGACTTTGATCCATCAGTGGTTTATGTTCTAGGTGAAACACACAAACATATATAAAGAAATGTGGCTCAAACTTATTTAAGCTGTAATTACATTGATCCAAAAAAGGAATTAGCATACTCCTTTTATTATTGCAGCATATATGGAAGTAGATCAACAAATTATCGAGGATGAGCAAGCCATCCATGCATCTTCAAATTCAGAATCTTCTTTCAATATCTTTCACTAATAACATGCTGAATGCGACACATTTGAAATGAACATATAAGAACATAAAGTTCATAAGATTGGTGGTTATCTCCACATCACGGGTGCTAATGAGTAATGAATGCTTGAATCCAAAATGTTAGCCCAATGAAACAATGAAAGCTAATTGAAATCAACATTAAGCAAATGTGAAATATTGCAACTGATAATCAAGCCAATAATTTATATAAAACCCGTACAAATTAAAGAGAGCATGGACAAGGAAACTTGCTCATGTTGATTTACATTGGTTCGTCCCTGCTCATTTCACTCCCCAAATCTCGTCGGGAATTTTCCAAAGTTTACTATTCCCGTCCAAATATTATAGAAGGTTGTTTGATCATGAAGCCCAAATCTCCACGTGAAAGCTTGATCCCCAGCCACCAAGGCTTTGCACTTCACATTCACATGTATGTCTCATTTCACAAGTGATTTACAAAAGCAAATTTGTGTACATGAAGTTTCTCACAATTAGATTTGTAATACAATATTTGTTATCTAGGCCTTAAGAGTGTTATTCATACAAAAACTAAAAGTGAGGCAGTAAGGCATGCTTATGAATGAGGATACATCCTGGCATATAATACTGAAGATGAGTGTGCAAGCAAACTGCTAAGAAATGGAAGGAAAGAAAGATGATTATGTGACACATAGCCTAGATGAACATTTCAACAAACTGCTCAGAAGAGAGTGCTGGGTTTTCGTTGAAGACGACAATGTAATGATTAGCTGAAGTGAGATAGCCTGAAGGAACAGAAGAAAACAGCATTAGACATGACAAAGCAAATGAACAGAGAACCAATCTATGAGAAAAATGAGAATCACCGGAGTTGATAAATCTAGTCTTGGGAGTAAATGATAGTCAAAATATTGAATCAGAATTCCTCCAATTGGTAATCCTTAAGAAGCATAAAATTTATGCAAGGAGACGAGAACTTTGCCAGACTCAAGTTGTCTCTTTCTATACACAATTTAGGAAGAAATAGAGGCAAATCAAGCCCTGCTGTTTTCTTCTATCAGAGATGTGTGAATGGGAAGGCTTGGTAAAAATCTTTGTGGTCAGATGCAGAGTCCACTTATAAAGCATCAAAGCGAACTTGAGAGGATAATTATCTATCCACTATCCATCAGATAATGATCTATAGGAACAAATCCTGAAGCAGCAGAAATCAAATAATAGATGTATGCCCAATAGTGGATCAATTCAAGATTCATATTGTTCATCCAAGGAACAAGTTGAGAGCAGTAGATAGTGAGAAGAGGATATACAAATTACCGTGGAATGGGCCAGAGGACGAGTATTCACAGATTTTGATCATTAAAAGCAGTCAGATCAGCTCAAGTCATCCCCATCTAAATGCTATAGTGCTAAATGTGGTTTTGACAAGCTCGGATTGAGAAGTTAATTGGCACGCATAGAGATATCAAAAAGAGGACATTCCAACAGTATCCTCCTGATTCATCTAATATAACTGTACATCATCCCTAGGGAGATCGAGACTCCTAGTCGTTGAACTGAGATTCACAATACACATCCTAAGGCAACGTTAGAACACTATACTACCCATAAAAAAACCTAAAGCCCAGAACCTAATTCTCGGTAGACCGAGAATAAGCCTCCAAAATGAGATTGATGTGAGCTGTAATCAATGCGCCTCTCTCCGCCACTGCCTGCATCTCAGCTAATTGCAGTTTACTCCATCTTTCTTTCAACTCCGCCCTCTTTGAGTCCTCCAACGATTCCAACCCCTTCTTCAAAAACTCCTCGTCCAACCCGGTTCTAGACATCTGCAGCATGTCGTCAACATGCTCCCGTGCATCATTTGACTTCAGTGCCTCCGACTTCGACATGGGGGAAGCAACAAACTTGCCAGCACCATGAGTCGTATTCTTCTCATCAGTCAGGCCAATTTCTTCTCTGCCGCCAGCGGCATCATCACCACTCTCCACAACCCCCCAGATTTTCTCAGACAACTCAAAAATTTTCTGCTCGTGAGGATTCGAAAACACCCGAAATTCTCCAGCCTTGCCCTTCCTCTTATGCCTACTGTACTTCTTCGTGAAAACTCGAATCTTGTTCGCCAACTGACCATCTGTGAAGTCCCGCCCGAGTAATCCCTTGACATGAGGATAGAATGCAGTAACATTTGTTAAGGGTTCCATGCCTTTCAGCTTGCGGTAATCGATCATGGCTTCCAGAAGGGCTATCTCGTCTTCCTCGCTCCATATTCTCTGGAAGGCCAGCTTCTTCGACTCCTCCCCCGTTTCCAGCGAAGCCGCAGCCTTTCTCTTAGCCCTCTTCGAGTGTCCGATCTTGTCCATTTCAACCTGCTTCGAGGAGGTGCATGGCCCTGATTTCGAATTCTTCAAAGACGGGGCCTCACCGTCCTCAGATTCACACTCAGATCGTGCCGATGACGACCCTCGCCGAGATTTTTGCGGCGGAGGCGGGGGAGGAGAGCGCCTGGGCCTTGAGGGACTTTTCTCCCTGTGCTTTTCTTGATCGTCGTCGGATTCATCCTCAAACTCCGACTCTCTAGATTCCCGTCCTTCTTCTTCTCCTTCCTCGGACGATTCGTCGTCGTCGGAAGCCGGCCTTCGCTTCTTCCCAGAAGCCGAACGGTTCGGGCACATGAGAGAGGTTTTTGTAAGTACTGGCCACAAAGGAAGAAAGCCTTGCTTCTCAAGCAGTGCTAATGCTCGTATTCTATCTATAGGAAATGGATCCAGCATGGGGTGGGGGGAGACATGACCCACTCCAAGCCATCGGACGGTTAGGATTTTTTAAAAACAAAAACAAATTCTTTTTTATTAATAGAAGCCATCCGATCTGAAATCAGATGTTTGGAATTCCAAGTCACCTAACTTTAAGTCAAGTGATCTGGATCATTCTATCTATACTCATTAAATATATATTAATAGTGTGTAGTGATTAAGTAAATCATTTTTTCCATCCAAAAGGAAATAATAAATCCTCTTTTTTCAAAATTCAATACATTTTTATATGTTTTATTTATCAAAGTAGGATTTTATTTGAACATTGGGTGTTGAACTCCTTCGTACCATCGTCGTAAATAACTCAATTTTACCATTATTTCCACCGATAAATGGAGCGCACCATACGTGCGCCCAATAATGTGTATGAGCTACTCTCGCTAATTTTCTAAGATTTGTTCTCGACATAATAATTATTGAAAAAATGAAGTTGAAACTTTTAGTCTTGGAGCAAAAGTAACTTAAGAGAACAACATTTAACATGAAAAAGAGAATGAAAAGAACCAATTTATGAGAGAAATGAGAATCATTCAAACTTCTAGTCTTGGGAGTAAATGTAGTACTTAGAGAAGGAAAAAAAGAGTTATAAAACAAGAAAACGCTTTTCTCGACCAAATCAATAAATTCCTTTTTCGACCCAAAAAAGAAAACAACTTCATGTAGCTCACTTTTCTTGAGCAGACTACTTTATCTGATTACAAATGACTTGAATTTTCATATGCTCACACTCATCTTATATCTATAATATTTTGAATTAACAAGGTGTAATTGTTTAGTAAATCATTTTTTCCAATAAAAGAGAAAAACTAAGTCCTAATCTTCTAAACCTCATAAACGGATCTTTGATATGTCACATCTTCGAAAGTAGGATTTGATTGAAACATTGTGTTAAGCTCCCTACTATCATTATGGCAGAGAAGTCAATTCTAGCATGTAGGTTGGTTGTTTTGGCTGAAGGATTGAGCGCATCATCCTTGCACTTAATAATGGTTGTGAGCTAGTCTTACTAATACTGGACGACGTGTTCTTAATATAATGCTTACTAAAGAAGATTATTTTTCACTTATCATAGAAACATCAACGAAAGAATAATGCAAATGTTTTCACATGTTTTTACATATGTCTTTGCAACAGAATTCATTTACATGTCTTCATCTAAATGTGCAAAATGTTTTTGGTAACGTTTGTTACTCTTTTTCCTCCTATTTCATTGATATTTTTTTTTAATTTTAGGTGCTTATTTCTGCCTTTGAATGTTTTGGTGGGATTATTTTCAAGCTCTAACTATCGTGACCTTTCTCTAAAGTCTGTCTCTTATGTCTATTATATAGTCAGAAATAAATTATTTAAAATAAATTTTAAAAAAATAATTATCTGTATTAAGAAAAAGTAGTCAACGAGGATTATTTTTATTTTAATAACAGTGTATCCTTAGATAATTTTGTCAATGATGGAAATATTTTTCCTCTCCATTATTGAATTGACATGAGTAATAATTTTTAGAAAAATATTCGTCAAATTATTAAAAACAAACATTGTATTTTTATTCTGAATAAAGGATGATGGATTTATTTGGAAATATATTTATTCTCACATTTTACAATATGATTGATAAAACTCTCAGGCTATGTGGACAGACTTATCAAAAATATCGATCATGCCTTTTCTACAAAACTGAAAAGGCATCTGTTATAGTAACTTAAACTTCAACACATGAGTTAATATTAAGTAAGAGTTAAATCTCAAATAATAAAGGAACGCATTTCGCAAACATCTTCTATGCGTGTTAGCTTCTTTATCATATCATCTTAACCCAATATACTATTTGTTCGAGATAATTTTTCCGAATACAATGACAATTAGATGTATTATTTGCAAATAATTCACCGGAAATACCTTCAGAAACGTCAATAACTATGAAACGAAAAATGTATAGTTACTGTGGCAACACATCTTTCATACTAGTAGTTACTCTTCCATAATACCGTCTTTCATGATTTTTTCCACATAACATTTTGCACTCGAAATCTCACCCTATTTTTAGTGTGAAGTCTAGCTTTTATTTTATTAGGGCCAAGATATACATTCTATTTTTTTAAAGGTATTTGGATGTGTTGACACCTAATTTTGTCGGTTCGATAAGTCATTTTTTTAAATTAATTTTTGATAAATTTGTTATTAATTAGAAATTAGAAATTTCTTTTATTGTCTAATTAAATTAAAAAGAAAAAAAAGAAAAATGAACTGGTTGAAGGACTTGGCTGGAATTTTGGGAGGGAAAGACCAAAAAAATTCGAAAAATAATAATAAAATAAAAAATGAAATTTCTGAAAACGCATGATATGAGAAGGGATGTAAGGTAGGTAAAAAGTAGAGGTGAGCAACCGGACCGAATTAACCTAGTTCCCGGACCGGCCCACCCTGAAAACGGGGTTGGGAATCGGTTCCCGTTGAAACCAATTCGGGAACCGGTTCCCAACATTCAGAACTGGTTTGAACCGGTCTGAGAACCGGTTCGGAGGGATTACCCACCTGAAAACCGATTTGAACTAGACCGGCTCGGAACCAGTTTGATAACCGGCCCATCGCTCCATCTCTCTCTTCCTCACGCCTGGTCAACGAGTAGAAGAAAATATGCCTTGACAGACCTGGCACGATCTCAGGGAAGCAAGGGCGCAATCTCAGATTCTCATGCATGGGGCAGAGAGCGAAGCGGATGAAGCACCAAGAAGCGTTCTGGGCGCATGGAGTCAAAAAAAAAAGAGGAGAAGGAAGGAAAGCTGAAAGAGAGATGAGGGGTTCTTCTCGGACAGAACAAGGGGGAGAGGAGATCGGAAGCAAAGAAAATCAGAGAAGTGGAAGAACTGAAGAACAGAGAAAGAAAGAAAAAAAAAAGGAAGGAGATCGCACCTCGTTCACTGCCTCTTGCGCGGACTCCCCCCCTCATGCTTGTGGTGCCCCCTCCATTCTCTAGTAAGCCCATGCTCGAATTCGTTCTTTTTCCACCGAGGATCATGAACAAGGGATCTCGCGGACATGATTCATTTCCCTCCTACACGCCACATGTTTGATTTAATGTTTGTCTTGAGTTTTTGAGTTGAGTCGTTGTCCTCTTTGATGTATGGGTGTTTCTACGATATAGTTTGAACTTGGTTTTGGTTTGCGGGAGTCGCCTGGCAACTCTGCCTTTGCTAGGTGAGCTCTACCTTTGCTAGGTCATCATCTCATGAATTGGTTGTATTAAATGGAGCTCCTCCTGTGGAAGAGAGAGAGAGAGAAAATTGGTCATTTGACTAGAGGAAATGAATATGCAGTTTCGATTCTCACGTGTGAGTGAGAAGCAATATTGGTGGTTGAGAAGAAGAAGAAGGTGGTGAAAGAAGCAAGTGGTACCGGTGTTCTGCGAAGCTTGGAGGCATTTTGGGATGATGCGTATGGAACTAAGACTATGAAGGATTATCTTGACTACTCGAGGGATATGATTAGGCTTGACGGAGTCCCCCCCCCCCCCCCGGTTGGTTTTGCCCGTTGAGTGTGGACAACCTTTGAATGATTCTCCAGTTCTCTACCGTTGCATGAGAATAGAGGAGAACAGAATGGATGATTTCCTTGGAGATTGATATGGATAAAATTTATTGATTTATCTATTTTGCTTGAAGCGCCTTGGGGAAGAATCTTTTAAATAACAAGCGAAAATATTGTCAGATTTTGGCTAATAGGCGATGTCTCTTAATCTATTGATGATTTATCGATATACTTTGGTTAATAGTTTGGTTAAGTCAGTTGAAGCCTTGGAGATTAGGTGATGCCTCTTAATCTATTGATGAATATGTAGTTTCGATGATTTCCTTGGAGATTTATGGATGCTTCATACTTTGGTTAATTTAGTTGAAGCCTTGAAGGCATTCAACAGCTAAGTGCAGACTGCGAGAAGAACTCAGAGCATGGTTTGATAAAAACAATAATAAAGAGAAGAGAAGAACATTGACTTGATCCCTATGGCTATTTTGTGGATGGAGGGAAAAAACTGGATAAATCTTCGATACAATAGCCACGTTGTAAATATTAGGAAGTCGTGGCTTTTCACTTTCAACCTTTATTATAAGTGGAGATTGAACAATGATGCAATGAGTCTATTCTTGTCTCTACATTGCCACAATCCCTGACTTGGCAGAGTGTAATGAGTCTATTCTTGAAGTATTTTTACAGAAGATAATATATCATTTTTTTTTACAGAATCCTAATGTTATATAATTTGTTTTCAGTTTTCAATCAATGGATCAAGACAACAACATATCAATGGAAGTAGAGGGACATAATGAAAGGAGTCCACTCATGGAATTGTTGTTCCATGGAGCTAATGAAGTGGAATCCGCAACCACGGGCGTGACAAACAAGGTGACGGTACCTAACTCTCGTCCCTCTTCGGGTAAAAAGTGAGTTAACTCATCAGAGACTTGGGATAATTTTTCGAAAATTATAGATAAGAAAACACAAAAAACAATTAGGGTGAAGTGCATTCATTGCGGGATTGATTATGCGTATAATGTTAATCATGGAACCTCTACTATATGGAAGCACTTGAAAAAGTGCAAAAAGTATCCTCATGCAGATAAAAAGAAAATGTTGTTTGCATCACGTGACAAAAATGTGGTTGGTGAGATAGGGGAAAATATGGGAGAAGAACACCAGAAGTGCCAAAAGTTGTGTACGGTGCTCACTTTAGTGCCAAAAGTTTAAAAACGCTCACTTTAGTGCCAATTTCGGAAAAACACGATCTTTTAAGTACCAATGGTGAGAATTTCGGCCAAAAATTGACATGAATTTTATAATTATTAGCATTATCTAACGTGGTAATTGTTTGGCCAAAATTAGAATCCATGTAGGAAATCGATCAAATTAGGGTTTGAACTTAAATTTTAATTACCTTAAAAAAAATTTAAAAAAAAAAAAAGAAAATACAAGGGGAAGGTTTGAGCCTTCCCACCTGTGGCCACTGCCCCCATCGCTGGTGGGACGGCGGCCGTTACCGGCGGGGTCGTCGGCTCCTCAGCAAGGGCTGGCGGCTCTCGCCAGCACCGGAAAAGGGTCGTGACCCTCGCCTAGATCCAGGAGGGGGTAAATGTAGGAGTCGTCGCGGGTGAGGAGCTTGCGGAGGAGGATGGCGGACATGGCGCGGAGCTCGAGGTGGGGGCAGCCGTGGAAGAGGTGGGCAAGCTTTAGGGCGAGGGAGTTGGGGTCGGTCTACTTGGCAAGGTTGAAGAGGGACTCGGCCTGGGAGCGGAGCTTGTTGGTCGACAACATGAGGTGGGAGATTAGGGTTTCGAAGTGGGAAGGGTCGGGGCCGAGGGCAATCGCGAGCTGCGCTTGCTGGAGCTGGGTGGATTGGGGATCCATGGCGGGCCCCTTGCGACGGGGGTGGGATTTAGGGTTTTCCTTTCCTTGGCTGTGGTGGCGGTGACGAAGGAAGGAGGAAAAAAGAAGAAGTGGGGGGCAAAGGAAGGGTTACATATCTGGGCGACCACGGGGAGAGGGCCTGTATTTTTTTTTCTTTTTTCTTATCTTTTTTGGTTTTTTTATTTAGGGTTCTTGTTTTTGGGAAAATTGACTACACCACGTCATTTTGATGTTTATATGTTGACTGGGCCTTCGGCGAGCCACATTGGACTTGGAAATTAATAAACAATAGGCCACGTCGGATTTCCGGTAGGTATATCGGAGTTGGCACTGAAATTTTCGATTTTTTGAAAAAGTGGAACTGAAGTGAGCGTTATGAAACTTTTGGCACTAAAGTGAGCGCCGTACACAACTTTTGACACTTCTAGTGTTCTTCTCCCGGGAAAATACTACTAATGGTGATAGTGTCTTAACGACATTGAAGTTTTATCAAGAACGTTGTAGGCATATGCTTGCTCGAATGATTATCATTGATGAATAACCTTTTTCCATGGTTGAGTGTGTTGGTTTTCAGGATTTTGTTACTGAATTGCAACCTTTTTCCAACATCTTTCACGGTTTATGGTGGCAAGAGATTGTATGAAGTTATATCTAAGTGAAAGGACTTGTTTGAAAGCTTACTTTGGTAAGCTTAAATATAAGATTGCACTCACAATGGATACATGGAGTTCCATTCAAAACTTGAGCTATTTGTGTCTTACTGCACATTATATTGATGACAATTGGCAATTGCATAAAAGAATAATCAATTTTGTGGCGATGCATAGTCACAAAGGTAGGGAGATTGGGAAAATGGTAGAGAAATGCATTTATGATTCTGGGATAGAAAAAAAAAAGTGTTCACAATAACAGTGGATAATGCCAGTTCAAATGATGTGGCTATTGATTATTTGAAAGAAAAATTTTTAGAAGAAGGATTTCTGATTTTGAATGGCAATGCTTTACACATGAGATGCACTGCTCATATACTTAACTTGATAGTAAGAGATGGATTGAATGAGGTGTGTGATTCTATTGCACGCATCCGAAATGTAGTTAGGTATGTGAGGAGTTCTCTGGCGAGAGTTTAAGACATTCAAAGCTTGCATTGAGAGTGAGGGGATTGCATACAAGGGTTCGGTCTGTCTTGATGTTGCCACTAGATGGAACTCCATTTACATGATGTTAGACACCGCCATAAAGTTCAAGAAAGCTTTTAAAATAATGGAAGAAGATGATTTATTTTTCTTAAGGGAAATTGACAATGATCCTCCTCAAGATGAAGATTAGGAAAATGCCATCATTCTTTCTAAATTTCGGGGATGGTTTTATGATGCAACCAAATGGATATCGGGTAGTTCATATGTTATTTCAAATGATTATTTTGAGGGGATAACTATGTTGTATAAGTATTTGAATAATGCAGCGAATTCTTTAGACACAAAGCTTCAAGCTATGGGTTAAAAAATGAAATAGAAGTTTGACAAGTATTATGGGAGTTTGGATAAAGTTAATATGATGGCATTGATTGCGGTTGCATTAGATCCTACAAAGAAGTTGAATTATGTAAAGCTCTATTTTAGACAAATTTATGATGATGAAGCAAAAATTGATGAGAAGCATGATAAAGTGAAGGTCGCCTTGGAGAATTTGTATAAATCTTATGAACGATCTTTTGTTGGCTCTTCTAATAAAGAAGAATTTGGTGGTTCAAGTGTCAGTAACAGTAGTAGTGCTTCCAATGCCGATATTGATGACAATGAGTGTGAAATCCATGCTTGGCACAAAAGCTTTCTCCACGCGAAGAAAAAAGTGTTGGATGAAAACAAATCTGAGCTTGATCTGTATCTTGAAGGTTAAAGTGAAGATATCTTTAATCTCAATCTTTTGATGTGGTGGAAGAGTATTAAGTCAAAGTATGAAATCTTATTTTTGATGGCTCTAGATATTTTGTCTATTCTTGTGACTACCGTTGCTTCGGAGTCGGCTTTTAGTACATCAGGACGTGTGCTTGATGGCTTTCAAAGCTATTTGACTCCTAGAGTGATGGAAGGTTTGATTTGTACTCAAGATTGGTTAAAAGTTGTTCGCGTGACAATTAATATTCAAGAGTGCTTTGAGAATGTAGAAAAGTTTGAGACGAGTAAGTCATATATATATATATATATATATATATTTCTTTTTATCTTATAATTCAATCACATAACTATTTATTAAGTGAATGCCTTATTAATCCCTTTCTTTTTGTTTTTAGATTTGGATTGTCTTACCGAGGACATTACCATTGGAAAATAAACTTCATTTTGTGGAAGCTCCGATTTTGTGGTAAGTAAATAGACTTCACTTTGTGCATACTATACACTAGTTGCATGGATTGTGAACAACAAGAACGCTAGATATCTTATACTCATTGGAACTGCTTTTGCTGTTGCACATACCTATGATCACACACTTATTTCTAATTTCGTGGTCTAGGATGTGGTGTGGTTTTTTCCAGCAATGTCAAGTGTTTGACATTGAGGACTGCTACAGATGCACACATGGGCGCCATCCACTGGACGAACATAAAATAAAGGAGCTGAGGAAAGAAACAAAACGATAGTGACGGAGGTGAGGAGTGAATGAGGGGATAGGTGAATTGAAGATTGTATTTTCCATCTCTCCGTGGCAAACAGATCAGCCACAAAATAGCCCTTTTGTAGTATGTGGCAAACAAATCCTTTTTGTAGAATGTGACAGGTTACGATGTTTGGTTGTTTTGCTTGATTTGGACAAGGAAACTGACTATGGACTCAACACGCATACTGTCCTAGTAAAAATGAGACATCTCAAGCTAGTGCAAATGTAATGTTAGGCTTTTTGCTTTGCCTATAATTTGCCTTGTGGATCCTTATTATTTATTACAAGTGTTTAATATTTTGATATAAACTAGAAAAATTATTTTGTTTTGTCGTGTATCAATATAAAATTTGAAGTCGTATAAAATGAGCGATTGCAAAATAAGTTCCAATAAACAGGGTTAACCTTAGAACCGGACTAAAAAAACAGAGTGGGTCGAGTACATAGTCAACTGCAAGGTACAGCGTCCAGATCTGGAATCTAGCCATCCTGTTTTTGCTTACCCCTAGTAAAAAGGAGGGGAAAGGGGCGGCTTTTGCAGAAAATTAGAAAGAGTGGGAGTAAAAACAAAAAAGAAAGAATGAAAAATATAATAATAATAAAAAAAGTCAAAAAGTTGGGGGAAAAAAAGAGAAGTTGACTTTGGGAAGGCCAAAAAGGACAGAGTTCAGCGAAGAAGAAGGAAAAAGGAGGAGAAAGAATCAGAAAATAGGAAAAAGGAAGAGAGAAAAAAAAAAGTAAAAGAGAAGAAGGGGGATTTCGGTGAAAAAGAGGAGGGTAGAAAAAAGGAGATCAGAGAGCAAGAAAAAGATAGGGGGAGAAGGAAGAGACGGAGGAAGAAGAAGAAGATTTGACTCAAAGAGAGGCGGGGCGAAATTTTTCTGGATTGGTGCTTAGTGGGCACCGTTTCTCCACGAGACTCCTTCGCCCGTTCTTTGTCACCTCGTTGATAAGCTAAATGGCCACGCCTCATTCGGTTCGGCCGCACTCCCTAGGACCATGGTTAGGATACCTCATGGTTGAGCGACGGCTTGGTTCGAGTTCGCTCAAGCGTGCTTATTTGCCACCATCCCTAAACCATGTATGGACTTTAGTACCTCGGTTTGCTTTCCTCATGTTTTTCCCCTCCCATGCCCTGTTTTCTTTTTGTTGGACTTCTCGAGTTGAAGTGGTCGGCCGTCATTCCGGTCGACCCACGAGTTTCCCTAATGTTTATTTTCGTTTTTATATCTCCTCTTGTTTATCTTTGATGCATCTTAGACTTAGATTCGGCTCTGTTTTGGCCTCGTTACCCACCAATCATTGTCGAATTCCACCTGTTTGTTGAAATGCCCAAGTGAGGCCGTGAATGTTTGATGGATACATCTGTTTCTTGGCTCTTTGGGCCGTCACGTTTGTGTTTGGTTTGAACTAGGGAGGTCACGGGAGAGTTACCTCAGTTCTTTGTCATCCTTACCGATTCAGTCACCGGACGCCAGGCGAGCAGGGACGTGGCAGCGACTGAGAGGTAGCAATTTGCTGCCTCTATCGTGCCAGGGTGCCCAGGCCCTGGGCCTGGACTTTGCCTTCCTTGTAGGGCCCATCGGTTTTCTTAAAAGAAAAGGGTGAGCCTTGTTTTGGGGTCCTTCTATTTTTTTTTTAAAAGGAGAGAGGCTTGAGCTGGGCTCAATCTGAGCCCAGCTCGCACCTGTTCTTCCTTGGCCCAGTCTGGGCCGAGGCTGCATTTTTTTAGCCCAGCTCGCGCCTATTCGTCCCTGGCCCAATATGGGCCGGCGCTACATTTTTCTTTTTGCTTCATCGTGGATTGGGCTCATTGTGAGCCTTGTTCCCTTCCACGGGGGCCCACGCTTCTTGGGAATCTTGGGTCGGTTCGGACCGACTCGGTTCGAATCCCGACCTGGATTCATGTTTTATATTATATTATTATAATATTTTAAAAATAAATATTAATATTTAAATATTAAAAAATCGAAAATAAGTTTGGTTTAAGGGAGTTAGTCTTGCTGGGAAAATCACATTCTAACATTAGAATGGACCTAGCTTAATTAATCAACTCCTTTTTTTTGGAGAAATTGAAGAAGTTGTCCTTGATGAACAACTAGTTGTTTTGGCTCACATGCTTTCTAAAATGATTACTTGTTTGATCAAACTTCCTGTATGAATACTTGTATGCATGATTAGGCTTGGTGTAATTCGATGCAAATCTTGGATTGTTTGATCGAATGCTAGAATGATGAGATCGACGCATGTTTAGTCATAGCGTGACAATGACCTCGAGTACAACGCACGTGAAGTTGATGGTGGTGTTAGACCGATGTCCCTTCCGATTTCATGTTAGACATATCTACATTATTTAACATATACTTAGTCTAATGAAATTTTATTATTATTAATTACCCGACTAATTCTGAGTTTTACATTATCGTCATTAACTAATTGTATTTAATCATTTGAGTTTCTATTATCGCATCACATTACATTACTTTGAGTGTTTACTTTTTTGCATTGTCTTTCGATAAATTACGTGATAGTTTCATTTCAAAATAAATTTGACATTAGTTTAGACTTGCATGAAAATGACTCCACAATAATAATTGCATGAACACTTAGTGATTTTGAATGACCATTAGGGTCTTAAATGACGAGGAAGAATGCATGACCACTTTAGATTAAACAACCAATTAATTAGGTACCGAAATGACGTTAATAGAAATGTTAGCGTAAACAAGTTTCCAAACTTTAGAATTTCTGGTTCTGTAAGGATCGAGACAATATTCACGCATTTTGATCGGTTTCTAGTCGACCTCAATAGGCTAGTGGCAACTCCTAAAAATATTTTTAGGTTGTTAAATAACTTTTAAAATTGAACACACCCGAACGTCATGTGAGGTATAGATTTGGGAAAATTCAAGCTTTTGATAGACAACTCGAATCGGATTACGATTAGACAATAATTTTAAGTTGTCTTTTAGAGATTCCGATTCAGTTCTCTTACGAGCGATACTTCTAAATCTACCTTAGAAACGTCCCCTTTCCCGCGAAAGTTTGGGTAGGTCGCGATAGGATGCATACGTGAATGAATGTGAATCAGCCAAAGAAAGATCTTGCAATTTCTCTTTCCAAGGATTGTCCAAACAATTCGAGATAGTTGCCTTTTGGCAATGTCTTGCTCAAATGTTGCTTGATGTGTATGCCACTTCCACTAAGTTAACATGAAATTATGCTACAACATGGATAGACAACTGGGCTTGCTGCCTGAAACAAAGGGAACATGGTATACATTAGTGAATAAAAAGAAACAGGCAATACAATGATGCATCATGGATTTCAGACTATACATCAAACTACACAATGAGGGTTTCTTTCATAAAAAATCACCACGCAATAGTTTCTGAATTTTCCTCCTCTCCCCTCTAAACACTCACAGAAAATGCGATAATTTGAGAAGTTACAAATATAAATTATGACATTCAAGTTATGATAATCAATAATTTCATATAAAGATGGTGATTCAGATTACGTGATCAATGTTCGGAGTTGTGAAAATTGGAAAGATATTCACAATGAGATGGAAGATTAGTTCTTGCTAATTATTTGTCTACGAATAATCATTTGTTACAATTTTGCACGATTATGTATTCTCTTTAGGTAAAATTATGTTTTGATATTTTCATTTTAGAGTTAATGACACAAATGGTATCTAAATAATGGCGATCATATTGCATATATGGTCAAAATTTAGGTACTATTTATGTTATTTTATCATCATTTTATGTGTAACTCATTTGGTTATGAGAAGATATCTATACTGGCAGACTTAACCTTCGATTCAATTTGCTAAAAATAGTATTATAGAGGATAAGAGATAATCATGATGACAAGGTAGGTGCAACGATACCAAAGCCCCCTAATGTAATGTGACACTAAAAATCTCAAATTTATACCTATATAATATCTTTACGCCAAACTTGTATGATGTGATACATTAATTACAAACTTCTAATTATGAAACTAAAAACTCCAAACTTGTATGTATGTGATACATTACCCTAAAATTTTGGTGTTATAAAAAAGGTTTAAGGTAAATATGTCACACAAACATAAGTTTATAATTTTTGATAACATAGAAATTTTTTTAGGATAAATATGTCATACGAAAACAAGTTTAAAATTATCATCTCACAGAAAACAACTCGCAGTAAATATATTGTATTAGGCAAAGTTCTAGATTTCTAAACCTTTTTTCCTTAGAAATAAGCTATTTGGAATTGGATACCCTAACTAATCTTGCCGCAAGATGTACTGGTTCAAAAATGAGTAGGCCCAGCTATTAGTTGGGAAAAATGGCTTATGCTGCAAAGTCTGGACCTAAGGCCCAGAAACATGGTCCTCGGGCCTTTTACCCCTTTAGGTCAATTTATCTTCCTCAAATGCAAAATAGAGCTCAAACTAGTACATTTACCCACTTTTGAAATTGCCAAGAAAAACACCCTAAATTTTACTTGATAAACAAAAATATCCATTGAATCCCACGAAAAAGCACCAAATTTTATATTCATCATCCATGTACTCCTAATTGCTCAAGAAACAAAAACAAAAACCCTTGATTTTTCCTTCTAGAGAAAACTTGTTTGCCATTTGATGTGGTTAATGGTGGTGATGTGAAGGATAAGCATGTTAGCTGAACCAAAAGAACGCCGTTTCGCTTCAATTATAATTGACTAACATACTCATTTCACTTTGAAATTGATAGTTTGCAAACTCAAAATACTAATCAAATTTCCAATTTGCTTGAACGCCACAAATTAGGTCAAAATCATTTATAAGATACTCCAAGTTGTGAACTCGATATGGGGCAAAATCCTAGCCATCCACTTTGAAAACTGGACGTGAGGTTTAGACATTTTCTTTTTCTATTATGTCAAAAGAATGAACCAAAGCGCTACCCAAACAATATTGTTCTTTTATTGAATTATGGTATTAGTTTGGCGTGTCGATTGTATATGTCACTGCCCTTGAAGTTAATAGTATTTTTCTACTTCGAGAGGAAATAGGTGTTTTTTTTCTGGATCTGTTGAAAAATGTCGTTAGTTTTGTCCCTTTCCGGCATTTGACCCTTTATCTTCGTATCAACAAATTAATCAGACAATTACAACTAACCATAATTGAAAATTAAAGAAAGAGAACCCCATAATTTGATTAGTCACCCAATGGAATCTACTTGATAATATAACAATAAATTGCCACTTGAGATCTGTCTCGGCGATGCTATGTGCACGTAAGTCGATGCAAATAAGCAATCGATTGGGAACTTAATAAATCTATATACATGCAATCGTGCCCTTAAAGCAGACATGGTCCCCTCGAGCAGCAAAACGAGCTTTTATTAATTAAAAAATAAAAATCATTTAACTAATAAAACAAATAATTTGTCGTATAACTTTTGGCATGGCCGCTCAAGCCTAGGCAATGATCTACCAGCAAGAGAACAAACTCATTGTTCTCATGAATCTTGACGATCCATGCATTGGAAATTCTTAGAAAATTCCGAGCATCCGTTGATGTGTTGATTTCAGTCTTGAGCCTGCAGCAGACCTTTTCGATTTTTTATATATCGTATTCTCTACGCAAAAAACGAAGCAAACTTTTCAATTTCTTGTTCAGGCTAATATGTATGAAATTGTCCTCGATTCTCCAACCTTTTACTATTTTATCAAAATATATCATTGCGATCCGTCTATTCCCATCAGCTTAAGCAATTAGAAATGCATTTATTTCTTCGCAAAAATGCACGACCCAAATCCATTAATTCAAAATATGAGAGCCGCTCACAATTCCTCGTTATGTTGATCCACTAAATCACCCCGCTTATCCACGAATCCCCAAGAGGGTAGTTTATTGTATTATCACGATTGCTAGCATAGAGTTAGCCGACGTGGGCAAGTCAGAATATGAAACTTCAGGCAATATAGATCGCTGTTGACATTTCACTTCATGATGTCTTTTGGTAAACTTTCAATTTTTGTGACAATGTTTTTTAATATACGTATTACTCAGTTTCATTATTCAAATTTAGATACATATTATTTTGGTTAATACCACAAAAAACCCCAAACTTTAACCATTATGACACATTGACCATAAACTTTTTTTTGCAATACTAAAACCCAAAATTTACTTCATGTGACACATTTACCCTAAACTTTTTTTATGACACCAAAAACCCCAAAATATATCTTCTGTGACACATCAATCCCAAACTATATCTTTCTTTCTTTTTCTCTTCTCTTTTTTTTTTCTAGAAAAATACTTGGCTTGCCGGCCACTACTAGAGGGCGGCGAAACTTAGCTGGCTGAGGGCAAGGTCGGCCAGAGGGCAACAAGCCTTGGCCGGCCACTGGTGAGGGCTACGCCACCCTCTAGCAGTGGCCGGCGAGCTCTGGTGGCCGGCGGAGCTCCCCAACCAAGTATTTTTTTTAAAAAAAAAAAGGAGAAGAGAAAGAAAAAGATATAGTTTGGGATAAATGTATCATAAAAGATATAGTATGGGGTTTTTGGTGTCACAAAAAAAGTTTAGGGTCAATGTGTCACATGAGGTAAATTTTGGAGTTTTTTTATGGTATTAACCCTTTTTTTTTAAACGTCGATACTATTTGAAAATTCTTTTAGTTGCAAAAAAGCATGACATCAACTAGGCGCTTGTACTGCATGCTCGAAATCTAGTTTGATATCAAAGGTAAAAATCGAGTATTCAATGAGTCTTAGAGACTTCAAAATCACATCATCTTTATCACTGCTTAATTTAAAATACACTTGTCCCCTATTAATTTCAGTTATATGCTCCAAAACTCTCACTACATTACAACCATTAGATGCATAAAATTATTAGGCACAATGCCATTATTCGATTGATTTGATCATTTAAGTGCATTGCAAGAACTGCTTTGGGAGCATGTAATAATAACCGCTTCACTACTTGACATGCTAAATTTTATCTATTAAATCTTTGGTTTCAATTCATAAGTGATCTTGATCTACAAAGAAATATAAACGATAAACTAAGAAATGCTAATTTTATCTTGCTATGAGTTCGGTATGCATTCTATGGCATAACTAATGTAGTGAAAACCGTGGTTCAATACGTGTACCAGAGAAGAAATGCTTGTTTCATTGTTAAAAAGTGCTTTAGGGCACTCTTATGCAACCAACTAATTCCAATAAATACATTAAGGGCCTGTTTGGTAAAAGTTGTTTCTGTTTCTTAAAACAGAAATTTCTATTTTTTTGTTCCAGTGAACAAAAAAAGAACAGAAACGCGTTTGGTTACATTTTTGTTCCAAATCTGTTTTTTTGTTCTTGGGAACAGATTTGGAACAGAAAGAAGAAGTAAAAAAAAACTTATTTTTCTGTTTTTGGAACACTTTTGAGAAACAAAAAGATCAAAAACTCTAAAAAAAATTCTTGCCCCAGCCACCTCCTGTGAACACTCTTAAATTAAAAATATTATTTTAAATTAAACTTTTTTATAAAAAACTAAATTTAAAATTTTTAAAATACTTTAATAAGAAATTGCTTAAAATTTTAATTTAAGTGAATTTTTTTAAAATAATTTAAATTAATTAATTTTGAAATTTTTAGAAATTTTAACATTTTATTTTTAGAAATTTTAAATTAGATTTTAGATTAAAATTCAAACAATAAATTAAATTACATTTTAATTTTAAATTTACATTTTAAAATTTTTACCTAATCCATTTTTTATGATATCCTTTAAGACGTATTTTTAAATTTTAAATGTTAAAAAATTAAATTTTTATTTTTAGTTCTTTTAAAAAATTAAATTTTAATTTTTTATAGAAAATTAAATTCTAAATTAATTATATTTTATTTTATTTTCAAATTTTCAAAAAAAATTAAATTTTAAAATATTTAAATTTAAATTTTAAACATTATCTCCTTTTTTAAAAAACTTTTTTTTTATTAAAATGTAATTTAGTTTATATTTTTCATTTTTTCTATTGACGGTGGCGCCTCCATTTCTTAAGAAATATATTTAAATTTAGTCTCTCAATAAAACATTTAGAAATCATATCAAATGCATTTCTATTCTTTTTCTATTCCAAGAACAGAAATTTTGTGTAGTTACCAAACAGTTTATCTACTCGGAAATTGTTTCGGGAAGTGTTTCTTAAAAGAATTATTTCTATAAAAAAAACTATTCCTTGGAACAGAAACGTTACCAAACGCACCCTAAGTGGTTTTCATATTTATTTGGAAATTGAATTATTTCTGACTGAATTTTAAAAAATACCTAATCAAGTGAGCTTAACTAGTATCCTTTGGGTACTCATAAACCAGAATAGAAGTTAAAAAAGAACTCTTTATCGTATCCTAATTATCTCTTTTTTGTTACACTTGTTGACGTAACGTGTTTTACTTCACCAGGTAGGGACCGATTAATGAACACCCTTGGAGCACAGCCGGTTTACTATACACTATGCATAACATGAGAAAAGTTCTAGATCGAAGTAGAAATGCTCATTGCTCAAGAGCGTCTCCAAGCCACCCGTTAACAAATTATTTTTTTCTTTTATTCTAAATAACAGCAATCAGTGAAATTCCAATGAGAAAAACAACAATAAATGAAGTGCTATCTAAAACTTGTTGCAATTTACGAGCTGACCCGACAAGACTTATGGTGGATGCGACCGGGTGATCCTAGGGTTTGGAGGATTCATTGTTTGGGACACTGAAGTCAAAGGTCAAAGCTTTTAATGATAAGATGTTGTGCTTGTATGGGCACGGCAAGAGACTAAAATCCAAAGATGGGACCCTTGAATACCCCAAAAATAGTTGTTTTGTTGCCAACCATCATGTGCCCTCCTTTCTAAAACGTAGATTCTGAGCATTCCACTAATCTTCAATAGATATAGCAGTCTCGATATTTGACATTTCAAGTAATTATATAAAAATATAAATCGATACATATTCTTCGATAAGAAAATGAACTAATATGATGATTCAATCTTAATCATTAAGTGAGAAAAACCATTTGCTCCAACTAATCCTTAGAGCAATAATGCATTTTAGCATGCTTCTCATATCATTTAGAATGTAAATGAAGGTTTGGATCTCATGTGTGTCAACATTAGAAAATGGACGGATTCAGCAATGTCCTTATCATAAATGTTAAGGCATATGCTATAAATGCATCGTTGACCTATTTCCTAATAGTTTAAGCCTTTTGGAATAGTTTCTCTAACATGATATCATAGCATGGGTCAAGGATTCGAATACCAATATCATATTTCATTTGTTATTTCTATCTATTTTTTTCTGATTCGCTACTTATCTCATGGAAGTAGTTTCGTCCTCAACTTGTCTTGCCCATGTTAGACGAGCTTACATGCGAGGAGACTTGTTGCATGTGTTAAAAGTTGTGTTAAATCATATGTTACAAGGGGCGTGCTAAGTCATATGTCAGTAATACATTGTTGCCCTGTTTTGAAGAGCTTATATTGGCATGTTTCCCAACAGCACAGATTTTTAGAAACAAAAAAGGTCTAACAATAGGGAACGAGTACATTAAGAGTTTTTCTAATATTGACTACATTAATTGATATTGTAAGTTACTGTTTTATGGGTATTGTCTAACAAGGCTAATATAGAGATTTTTTCCTTATATTGACTAGTCTCATATAGGGGTGGTCTGTGTAAGTCAAGTAGAGCCCATAGTATGATGAAATGGTCAACATCTAAAAAGGTATATGAATGGTTTTAAATCTATTATCTAACCCCAATACTCAAATATCCTCACATAAAGAGTAGTTATAAGAATGTAATTATCAAGGACAGTCTCATTGAGCAAGAGATATAGAGGACAATGGAGGAAAATTATTTAAATTTTGGATTGTTGCTATTCCGCATGCAATAGAGGAGAAACGTTTTACTTTTGTACTGTCATAATTTCGTATAAAAACGGTGGATTCTCAATCAAGTATGCAAAACCTTTTTCTTTTGTTTTCTCTATCGCCGTGTTCTATGTTCTGACTTTATAAATATTGGGTTGCGGCTTTCCTAGCTTACAAATATTTTATGTGACGAGGACACAGCGTGGCAATGACATGTGATTTGATAAATCAATTAAAATAGATATTTGTAACACACATAACACGAAATTAAATGAGATTCATAACTTGTGGACACTGATAATTGATGATTACACCAATTCATTGTTGTCTTGTGTTCATACATGAAACGCATGAAATACTTCCTTTCAATTGTAGGTATTACCTTTTGGATCTCTACAATTGATTTTGACCTTCTATTGAGTCTTCTGACGAGAGAGATGAGAAATGTTGACTATGCTCTACTGGTACTCACGACAGCATATTCTTTTTTTTTTTTGTAAAGGTAAGAGATTATATTGACTTTGCCAAAAAAGGATTACAATAAGAGTGACCTGACACCACAAAACTCGCATTCATGAAGACGTGTCATTATGAGTGAGAGGGTGACATGGTTATAAGTAAAAGAAAAAGGTAAACCCAATAAGATAGCTATCTACTAGAGCTGAATACGATTGACCTCAGCTTCAAAAATGAATCAAAATTTCATCCACGTTGCATCCGCCTATTTCTGAGGATATCTGGGACATGTTTGTAGGACCTAACAAACTTCTCTAGTCTTTTTTTCATGACCGGCAAGAACACTTGATGGCTTCTCTAGTCTTTTCTTCACGATAGCATAGTCAACTCATCTAATTTTCGGAAAACTTGCTCTTCCTTTTAACGATCTCTGCTAGAAACTCACGATGAGCACCATCATTTGATGTTTAAATTGGTTGATCGAAGGAACTAAAAAAAAATGTATAATATGTAATCACCATATTACTCTCTTCCTTTTTACAATTACAACCCGTATGATTATTTCCGCATACGCCCACTTCGATAAATGCGTAAATTTACAAAGATAAATAAACAATCTCCCTTCCATTTTCCCTCCTCTTTCCAAACAGTTCAAACTTTAATTCTTAAGACTTTCTCTGCTTTTAATTTTCATTATTCCAAGCAATGTGGGATATTTAACTTTTTCAAAATTTCTTCACCTATATTTTTCCTACTAACTTATCTAGCTCTTAAAAATTCCTCCAGGTAAAGTGTACCAGAAAAGAAAGTTACTAATTCGATTCCAAAATACTTTTTGTGCTCTAGCAGACATGCGTGTTTATATTATATGAAATTCCTAGGAGAAATGATTGTGAAAATATGTCATGTTCGATTTATTGGCTTCTTTTAACCATTTACTTCTGGATCGCATTGAGAATTCGAGCTTCTCAACTCGATTAATCTTCATGAATGCGCCCAAATCACTGCGGACGAGTACATTGTTGAACAATGAATGCATGCGAACTCGAAAAAAGTTCAAATACTTTTGGACAAAAATCTTGTGACATAGCGCTCATTTTAACAAAGATATTTCACTGAGTTATTTAAAAAGTTGAAGTACTTAATGAAAAAAAAAAAGATAGTTGATTATAAAAGAAAATTAAAAAAATTCATGTACAAGTCTTGCTTTGTCATTCACCCTTTTCCATCACTGTCAAATTCGAATTTTTGAGTTTTCTTTACCTTTACTTTTCACCGTCCCCATCAAATTCAGAAAACTTTCATGGAAATTTCTTCACGTTCGCTTTTCGTACTTGCTTTTCTCACCTCTTAAAAGTACTTCAAGTTCAAATTATTACTTGCTTTCAACTTCTTATCATTGGATGATGGTAGAATTCATAATGTCTTGCCTAGACCAATCTCCATAAAAGCACGAAAACGGTCCCGTCCAAATGAGTCATGTCCTTCAACCCAAGGAAAGAACAAGGACTCCACAAAGCACTTGTCCACCCGTGATATATATTGAGTTGTCAATATAAAGTGACAATGTAAGTCAATAGGAGAGCAAGGATGAGCAGCAATGAAGCTGCAGTTGCACACAACAGAAAGTTACTATTTCGATCTGCCACAGGGACCCTAACCCAAAGAATTGTCAACTTCATAATGAATGAGCATTGGGTTCCCACTTATCCCCTCCAAACTTTGATGCATCTTCCTCCTTCTGGTAGGGTCAGTTATATGGACTTGGGAGATGGACTTTCTGATGACTCCCCAATGATCTTAGGTCACATCTTCCAGGTCCATTTAGCAGGTGATGAAAGCATCCAAAACAGTGTTTTAAAGATAATGTTTTCCTTTGATTGGTGCATACATTGACATTCGGTTGTGAAAAGTAACGCCTGAGTTTCCCAGAACAAGACGTTTTAGGTACTGTGGCCGAGTATGTATCTTCATGGATGAATCCATGCATGGTCCCACAGATGGACTGCTGCAGTCGTTGTGTTGAACATGGTTTTTTGTTTATTCTTCTCGAGTCAATAATTCGCTCTGAGGTTTTTCCTGGCCACTTGAACCCGTGAAATAAACGATCGGTTTTTGTGTCAATGAGCTCGATATAATTCTTCTACATGAAACGCTGGTTTGATAATATAAGAATGGCCACTACCTTGGTCCATAAGGCTTTATGTCATGATTCCTCCTATCAACAAGATTACCACGAGCAAAAAAATTTATTTTCAATATATGGTCTACAACCGCTTAAACATTCGGGCTATAATAACATATCAAGCTTAGCTATAAACCCCACGCCGCGTTAGTCCCTACCTTTTTGTGTCACGAAATGTCAAATCATGTCGAGTTAACGACTTGAACTTGACCCCAATGGACAGAAACATCATAAAAAAAAACCACATCAAAAGCTTTAATTTTGGGGATAATTGTCGATTAAGTCCTAAACATTTGCCTACTTTACCGATTTAGTCCTAAACCTTTTTTTATGCCAAATGAGTCCTAAACCTTTTGCAACTTTGCCAAATAAATTCTTCCGGCGGATTTTGGCCGGAAAATGCCTACGTGGCGACGACGTGGCGCGCCGGACCATTGCCGGAGACGATGTGGCCAAAACGATGTCGTTTTGGCAAAAAATTCGTTTCTCCCGACACTGTTCATCGTCTTCCTCCGCCGTTCGGAGACTTGACGGCCACAGCGGAGGCGGCCAAGTCCCAGCCGCCACAGCCTTCGCCCATAGCGGGTGAGGGCCAGCCTCGCCCAAATCTGGGCGAGGCTGGGCGGAGCCGAGGAGCTCCGAGCAGGTCTGCAATCTGCAGGAGCCGAGGAGCTCCTCGGCAGCAGATCTGCAGGAGTCGAGCTCCTCGGCTGGGATGGGCGAGGCGACAGCAAATCTGCAGGAGTCTGGGTTGGGTGTTGCTGGGCGAGGAGCTCCCTCGCTGCTGGGCGGAGCTCCTCGGCTCCTATAGATCTGCAGATCTGCCGCCAAGGAGCTCGGCTCCTGCATATCTGCTGTCGAGGAGCTCCTCAGCTCCTGCAGATCTGCTCGAAGCTCCTCGGCTGGGCGGCGAGGCTGCGGGATCGCCGACTCTCAAGCAGGGTTGGCGACCCTCGCCCAGCCCCGCCGGCGTCCAGATCTGGACGCCGGCGGGGCTAGGAGCATGGCCGCCACCCACCGGTGATGGGGCAGCGGCCACAGGTGGAGGGCTGGAGCCCTCCCCATTTTTTTCTTCTTTAATTTTTTTGGTGCCACGTCGCCGCCACGTGATCGCCGGCGAGGTCCGGTGCGCCACGTCGTCGCTATGTAGGCATTTTCCGATCAAAATCCGCTGGAATGACTTATTTGGCAAAGTTGCAAAAGGTTTAGGACTTATTTGGTGTAAAAAAAGGTTTAGGACTCAATCGGCAAAGTAGTAAAAGGTTTAGGACTTAAATGGCAATTCTCCCTTTAATTTTGTGTATAACAAGCCAACCCAGTTCACGTGAATTACTCCCTCAAAGAGTACTCAAATATATCCATACAAGTTGGTGACTATTTTGAAAAGGCTGTCAACTTATCTATTATGTGGTGAGCTCATACTTAGTATATGTGGACTGGGGATCTCCCAACTCTTTTATTTAGATTTACTTAAGTCCTTGTCGACGTCATGCAATGTAGCTCAGCCTCAATTTGGTGCGTGATTCCATCAACTTCTTTTGTCAATCTGAAAGCTCATATGAAGCCATATCTGATTCAAGCTCTCTCATCCAAAAATTGCTCATCGACATTGCAAATTACATATCCATTGAAAGAAATCTTGCTCTAAAATCATATTTAACAACTTGACTTGATTCAGGTAAGTCAATTAAAGCGCTCGGGTTTGACCATGCGAGGTATTGACAATCTGGAGGTCTGTCTACTTTTTTTTTCACTCTATGAGCTCATTCCAAGAATATCATAAAGTAAATTTTCGATTTTTTCACTGTGGTGAAGTCTTAATCTTTGTTAAAAATTAGTATTAAAACCGGGGACCTTTTTAGTAAGGTAAAAATAAGAAAGGTTCTCTTTTTATATTGCCACGGCACACTTTGTCTCTTGTATTTCTGAAAAAATCAATTCGTAACCTACGACAAAATCTCAGCGGCAACGAAGACCAAATTGCCATTTCCACGAAATACTAAACATACCCAATTCCCTAATCACCAATAACAAATGCCATTAACTGAGTCTCCAAACCAGAGTTCCTAAAATCCCTAACACCCACAAGGCCTAGCCTCCACCGCCGCCACTCTTCGTCACCCGACATTGCCGAACATCCTCTTACAACCATCTCAATGCAGCCACCCTCGACCGCATCTCTCTCTAACTCTCTTCTTGATTATGCTGTTATGAGTTGTCGACCACCTAAGATTTGAGGCATTGATCTCTTGACGACTTTGGTCTCTTAATACGTCAGGACGAGTTGAGAGTACATGGCTGTGTTTTCCCAGCAAAGGCAAATAGTGGTGAGTCGGATGGAGGATGTGACTGCTATTAGGAGTGTCGAAACCGAATAATTTATCTAGATCGAAATAATGACCTCACCTAACCCAATTAAAAATTTTGGTAATTCTCAAGTTGGTAATCACTTTAATTATTAGACACTATAATACTTTTAGTATGGTCAGACCATATATTAGATCAACTCGAAAAAGTATGTGTGTTCATTTTGCACAAAAAAAAACATGCACATAAACATGACCTAACTTGAGTGTTTAGATTATATTTGTATAGTATTTTGGTTCGGATAAAAACACATTTATAATATTTCGAATTAATATCATATAAGTCTAACCTCACCTATGGACACCCCTAATTGTGATGACGTAGGGCAATGATTGCAAGAGCGGTTATGGTTACCATTCTCTAATTGGAGTGACCTTTTGGATATTATTGAATGTACAATGATGGCAAGACATTTAGGGGAGAAAAGTTGAAATGAAGTACATAATCCAATATGGTATTTAAGTAAAAAGTGAGGAGGACTTCGGCTTTTTATATGGTTAATGTTTCGAAAGTCTTGAAATTTGTAGCACAAACAAAATCAAGTTTCGAAACTTTCAAAAATTGCATTTGCATCTCCAATTTGTGAAAATGCTATCATGTACTTCCAATAACTGCGGCCATCTTGAGTAATGGAAATATTCCTATTGACTTTTTATTAAACAATGCGATGGTAAGTAAGAGCAAGATCAGTGAAATTATAAGAAAGTAAAAATAGAAAAAAGTCGAAGAGAGGAAGGGGACAAGGACACCCTTACTGCTGCACTTCCTTCGCTTGTGGCGGCGCCTCAAGAGCACACTTCTAAGCGGCGGAATGTATCGAAATGTTATCCTCCCCCTAACATGCCACCTTTGATAATCTCCCGATCGAGTCCGACTCTCTATAGCGGTGGACCACAATTGGCAAGCATTGCTCCTCTCAAAATGACGACTCTTGAAGCAAACTAGGAACTCCACGGGTTCGATGCTTGCCTTGGCCTCACACTCTCCTCCATCTTCCATTGATAGGACTCACTGATGAATGTTGAAGAAGTGGGAGAGGAGAAAGACAGAAAAAATTACATAAATTCTGACTCAACATGTAATTTGTTCTCAAACTTTTAATTTATTTAATATGATATTTGAACTTATGGTACATGTTCAATTTAGTCTGTGGATATAACATTGTGTATTCCTCCTATTAATTGCACTTAAGGGAATTTGTTGCTTTGACTTCCAATCCGGTATTTGCACATAGATTATTAACGCCAATACGTTCAACTCAAATTTGGATATAATAATCATTTTAATTTGTTTAGTTTGTTCAATTTGGAAAAAAAAATTATCAATGTGATTTGATGATGATTTAAGATGAACATCTTATGTAAAAAATATACTTGTAATATTATTTTTTTGTCAACTATTTAAACTTACTAGATTAAAAACCAAATAGCAAATTTTGTTAAGTTGAATTAATGGAAGGATAATGCTATATATTTTTATATGGTATAAGAACTAGATTTAATAATTACCAAAAGTTCAAATTATATTGTATATATTAAAATTTCAAGGATAATATTACATATTTGGCCAAAATTAAAAGACCATTGGTGTAATTATCCAAAATCAAGCTGGTTGCCCAAGTTTAAATCCATCCATGGAGAAGTTGAAGAGGATGGCCACATGAGAGGGGGTTTGGACCGGGAGTTGAACAATTGGACAATGGGGTGGGAGGTCGGGAGATAATAGGGTGTTTTCACAATGTAGTTGAGCTCATGTACACTCTCGTTGTCTCGGTGAAACTCACGGTGGGGCGAAAGAGAATGAGGGCAGCTATTGGGAGCACATAATAGAGATTCACTATCTTCACTTGAGGAAGATTACTAAAAATAAGGTCAAATCCAAGTTTACCAACATATCAAATTGAATCCACTTTCACCTAAAAAAAAACTCATTTAATGAGTTATAGGTAAATTAAGATGTATTAACTACACAATATTACACAAATTTTAGATATGAGATTTTTCTATCACAGTCCACATATACACATAGCAATCTCATCCTCATGTGTAAGCCTCCCTCAATTCAAGTTTCTTTCCGTAACAACGTGTCTCACCTTAATTCTCCAATTCCCACATTCAGTCCAAGTCTCTTTCACTAGATACGACCATGAAAGCTACTTGGAAACCACATTGGACTTACTCCTTCCTTTGTTTCATACCAATTCTTCCCTTTGGTTATGATATCATCCAATCTTAGAGATACTCACCAAACACTGATACACATTGAGAGAGCCACTAATTAAGTTCTAATATCATTCATTTATTGAGATATTCACCAAATACTAATACACATTAGAAGTGGACTACCAAGTAACCATTAACTTCTATTTCATTTTTTAAAAGCCTGCGGTAGAAATTTGATATCTTCATCTTGAAAAGATTGCCAACAGAGAGCTTAAGTTCGAAATTATCAACATAAAGACACATTCACTTAAAAACCTAATTTAATGAATTATGAGATAGTTATAATATATTAATTACTCTATGCTACATCAAATTTTCAATATGTGACATTTCTAACACAACTCAATAGAGGAGACTCACATTTTGCCCCCAACCCACGTCAATGTCAAACGTTATGGAAAATATTTAAAAACTCCAGGTCAAACTTTTTTCCCCATTGGTCGAGACGGGCGAAGCTAACGAAACTTTAGGTCTTATTGCATGGGTGTTAGACCTTAAGATGCACACGGATCTTCCTGTTGGGCGTTGTAATTTATGGAATAAAATATTAAGGAGGGCTCCTTAACCCGAACCCTACGTAGGGTCACCTCCGCGGCTTCACCCATCTAAAGCTTGTTTGCAGCAAAGCAGAGGTTTTTACTTAAGGACTCGTCCGGAAAATCTCCATATGCCTTGTCTTATTCTCCTCCTCTCTCTTAATGCACGGGGATAAGTCAGTCCCCCACGTGCTCCTGGGAACACACACAGTCTCTCTCTCTCATTCATGTCGCACAAATCACGTTATCAAGAAACCCGGTCAAACAAAACCAGAGGAAAATAGCAGCAGGCGAACACAAGATCTTTAGCTCTCGAAACCAGAGATCCGCACCGGAAACAATCCACAATCGCAAAAGTACAAGAAAGAAGAGAAAGACCCGAGCGAGCACAGAGGAAGAAACCACAAGAATGGAGGCTCTCAAAGAAGGAGGCAACGAGATCAACGGCGTCGCGGCGGACCAAGAGCAAGACGCCGGCGACGGGATGCAGTGCGCCGACCACCCCTTCCGCGGCAACCTCGGCGGGATCTGCGCCTTCTGCCTCCAAGAAAAGCTCGGCAAGCTCGTCTCCTCATCCTCCCCCCTCCCGCTCCCCCTCCCACGCCCCTCCTCCTCGTCTTCCGCCTCCTCCTCTCCTCCCTTCAGATCCGGTGCCGCCCCTCGCGGCTACGCTGCTGCGTTCGCCCCCGCCGCCTCCTCCGTATCCGTCGAACCGGCCGTTTCCCTTCCCTCCAACCGCCGAGAGGGCAGGGGCGGCGGCGGCGACGTCTACCACGCCCGAAGGGCTGCGAGGATCATGCCCTTCCTCTTGGCCAAGAACAAGAGCAGGAAGAAGAAGAAAGCGGCCGCCGGGGCCACGCCTACAGCCGATATGATCTCATTCAAGCGGAGCAAGTCCACAGCGACCCCGAGTCGGGGCGGCGGGCGGTTCCTGGACGAGGAGGCGGGCAACGACGACTTTAGCCCTCGGCGGCGAGGTTGGTTCTGGTCTTTCCTCTATATCTCGTCTCACTCTGCTGCTTCTGCTTCTGGCTGTGGCAGTGCGGTCGCGAGGAGAGACTCGAAGTCACACTCGCAATCGCAATTTACGTCCAATGCAATGAATGGGACCGTCGGCGAAGATGTCAACAGCGACAATGCAGGCCCCAGTTCGGCTTCGGCGGCGACGTCGTTTGATAGGAAAGTCTCGAGATCCAGATCCGTCGGGTGCGGGAGCAGGAGCTTCTCGGGCGACTTCTTCGAGCGGATCTCAACCGGGTTCGGGGACTGCACTCTCAGGAGGGTCGAGTCCCAGCGAGAGGCCGGCGGCCGCGGCCACCAGAAGCCCAGGATCTCCGCCGCGCACTGCGGCGAGAGGGTGAGGTGCGGTGGAATCTTTGGCGGGTTCGTGGCAATGGCCTCGTCATCGTCGTCCTCATCTTCTTCGTCGCACTGGGTGTCGGCAGGTTGTTCGGCCGATCAAGAAATGGCCCCCAACAGCAGCAGCAGCAGCAGATCTTCGGCGACGGCTGTCGTTCACGGGGGAGCGAGGGGTTACAAGAGCTGGGGCTGGGCGTTTGCGAGCCCCATGAGAGCTTTCGGGAGGCCTGCGAGTACTAGGGACGGGAAGAGAGAGAAGAGCGTCGTCGCTAGTAGAAACAGCAATAACGCCAAGACAAGCCCCAATTTGGCCGCGATTCCTTCACTTTTGGCCGTGAGAGGCTGAAGACTACAGGAAGACTCCTTGAATCTCTTTTTCTCTCTCTCATTTTTGCGAATATTGGTCTCCATAACAGCAGAAGTGTGTATGTACTCTTAAATGTTGCTCTTTTTAGCATCGAGCTTAAGAAAACTTTCTTGGGTTTGATTATTGCTGGCCTTTGATGTGATTTGATTAATCACTTTTATGGTTTGAGCTTCAAGATCAGTGGAATAAGAAGTGGCATTATAGTTGCTGAGAGAGAGAGAGAGAGAGAGAGAGTAGACGACGTTTCTTCAGCTTATCATCCCACATGTAATTCATTGAATTGACTTTGATGATATCGTCGAATCTGTGTGTTTCTGGTGCGGTCCATGAACGACACGGGGTCACTTGCGGACACGTGCGCTGCTCCATTGTTGCCCCGACCCGTGAAGTTTGGCTTGTTCTAGCGGGAGCCGATGCTGGATGGGGAACTAATCAGAATCTTAATTTGAAGATCTACATATTCATATGAATCTAGTAATATAATTTCTACATTTGCTTTCGCCGAAAATAAACAATTTGAAAAATATTTTCAAGAAAATGATTATTTATATTATTTATAAAAATAAATGAATAAAAAATATTTTAATCGTAAACGATAATAAATTATCATTGATAAAATTATTCTCATTAATTAATTATTTTAAGCGATACAATTGATTTAAAAAAATATTTTATCAAATCATTTTTTTGTAAAACAAATGGCACATTCCGATAGCCTTTGTGGCATTTCATTGGATGCTCTCTTTCATGTAATATGGTAATGCAATATGAAATTCTGTTATAACAACATCGATTACATAATGGTTAGGTAGTTCATTAGTAAATTTTCAGTTAGGTACTAGACAATAAAATGATTGGATTGTGTCATAATGGAGATTTCTCTAGACAAGAGTAGTTGTAGCCGCTTGATATCTAATGGGAGTAATCAAAGATGTCCATGACCATTGCGCATACGAGCCGGGAGGAGTGAGGAGACTAATACTGTTCAAATCATAGTTTAAATAAGATGGAAAATCTCAAGCAAAATAAAGGGTAATTGCAATTTCATCTATAAAACATAGTTGCCTGGTTGGCTGTCTTTTTTTTTTCTCAATCCATATCCCAAATTTAGGGATATAATCAAGTTGAGTCAACTAGAATAATATATTTGGTGCTCACCAGCTCAAGCTCAACCTAATTAGAAAATTGAGATGATCAAACCCTAACTTATTATAATCAACTTACCCATTAGGTTGAGTTTTATAAGATCAAATATCATGTAATTTTAGATACTTAATGGCTAAATCTATGATTATCAAGTAACTTTTTCCTAAAAAAAAGAAAGGTCAACTAGGTTTTATTAGTCTTCAAAACACATCGAGCTTAGTTCTACCAAGCTCGATCTCCTTAACAAAACAATAATTTTTTTTATCCAAATCTAGTTTCAATTGATTTTCATCTCACAACATAAGATGAAAAATAATTTGAGATAAATATATTAGGATTATTAATTTGAAAATTTTAATGATATTAACTCGAAAATAAATTGAGATATGAAGTTTCTTAGAATCTTTAGTATTTGTTTAATTTCACAATGAGAAATGGTGCAAAACCTACAAAGGGAGACCAAGCCTAGGCAAAATATTGAATCGTGGCTCCGTAATCTTTCGCGAAAATGACCGATCGTGATCATATTAATATAGTATGGAGAGGGTCATGAAAATTCGTGGAAAAGCTCACAGAAAAGCACGACAGGTCTCAGGGCTCTTGTCAAGGTACACAAGTCGTAGGAACAAGACAGCAGAAAAAGCTGCTGAACGTGGGTTACTCTTACTGCTTGCAGGTCAATTATTAATTTGGGGCCCTCCCAGAATCTTACCTTTTCAGTTTTCACCCCCTCAAAATGCCTGCATTTTCTATTTCAGATGTGTAAAAGAGGGGAGTTTCAGGTTAGTGTTTTTTTTTTTTCGGAGACCTTGGAAAAGTGCGAACTTAAAACCTAGTGGGAAGCATAAGCATGAAATGCCTTTTCCAATCCGAGGACCCCAACCAAGACTTATGCTTGCTAGTGGTCCTCCAATTTACATGACATATACGAATCTCGAAAATCCATGTCTCAATGTTTGATAACAGTTGCATCACAAGAGAAAAATTACCATATTTCATTGTGAATCTGTACTTGTAGACATTTTAAATAAGAAGTAAAGACGCTTTACGGATAGTGAATCGATTTTTTTTGGAGATCATAAGAATACATTTTCATGATGAGATTTCTTTAGTTATTACTATTTACAACTTGAAGGGATCTTAAGAGCATGTACTACCGTGAACTCAACAAATTTCTTGCTATTAAATCCACATTCAAATATCAATGTAACCATCAAGACATCTTATGCAAATATTTTATTTTCCTATTCTATACCCCTATTTTGTCAAGACGTAGTTATCAAAAGCGCCAAATGATGTACTTCATGAATTTTCGAAATGGGATGGTGTCAAAACACACGATTACAATTGCACAGAATATCCATAAGATTTTCTTAGTTATGCTGGCTAGCAAAGAGGAAGACTATATGGCGATAATAGTAACACACACGTCAAATGTTATGCATTGTTCCCAATACCTTCATTTTATTACAGTCGTCAATCATCCGTTAAATTTTCTGTAAGTACGTATAATGCAGGGATAAATCTAGAGAGAACAAATTGGACTAAAACATTCACATCAGAAAAAAGAGACTCATCAGTAACAAATTTTCGAGATGAAAAGATTTGCTGAATATATCATGATAAGACATATTAAGGAAAGGCACATGGTAAACCGGAGAATGCCTCAATCAAGAGGTCAAATTACAAAAATAGGATGCTCGTTATATGCTAATTAATTAATCATTTCCCTTTCTCGTATTTAATTATATTTTTATTAGTCGTTGATATATTAACTAACCCCATGAGATACATAATAAGTAACCAAATTTTGTCATTTTGGTTTTTGTTATCGATACCATTTCCCTTTTTATTAATTTGCATGTACTAATTTCCTTCAAATATCTTATTTAGTACTATTAAAGTGGCTATATGTATCATATCTTAACAAATTTTATTGTTTAACAGTATAATTAATATTTAGTTTTCTTATTATTAGAATTTTAGTTAAGTTAAACCAACCCCATTATATATATATATATTCATTTTTAAGGTACTAGGGGTAACAGCGAGATTTCGTTAAAGAATGAAATAATAATATACTTTTACTATCTAAGTCATATGCATTGCATATGGTAAATAAATAAATAAAAAGTTTACGGCTATAGTATAATAAAGGTTCAAGGGATATTGTGAAACAGCTGGAAGTTCGTTGGCAATCCGCGCTCAAAGTTCAGGAAGGTTTTGTATAATTTTCCTACAATAACACAACACCACCAACGATGGTCAAAGGGAGAGACCGCAATACTAAGTTCCTTAAATGTAGTGATGGAATTTGATCAGTAAGTCTGCATGTGCTAGTACACAGAGGCGGGTCCCGGGCAAAAAATCTGAGGAAAATCTAGGGGTCAGGTGGGTTGGAAGACGATGCATCATAATAAATATGAAGACCCTCTACTATATGACAAATTAAATGTGTTAAAATTCTGACATAAGCTCACATGCCTCCGTCTAACATCTACAAACCTAAGTCTGACCAAAACGCCATGTTCATCACATCATGTGCAGTTCCCTAGGTAATGGTCCAAAGACCAAATGGGATGATGGGTGGTGGGCATAGTCCAAACTCCAAATCATATTCACTCACTAATAGATTTTCAAAGTTATATTTAGAGTCACAGATGATTTGGTTTCAACTTTCTGACCTCATCTGATGTAGTAACCGAGGTTGGCTGATAAAGTTTATCTTAACTTTTAACGTTTACATGTGTATGACCTGCGTACTTCAACTTTTTTAAACTCAAAACTCCCAAAACTTCTGTATACTAAAATCTGCATACTTGAATTCACATATAAATTGTTTCGCAATTTTCCGAAGTTGAATAACACTTTCAACAAAGGAAAATGGTACCTTTGCTTTAAATGACTATAAATAAATTTCACTTTTTTTACCCAACGGTGGATAACCGTGATAGTTAAGAGTTTATTTCTCATCACCGAGGTTAAGAGTTCGAAACCCACAGTTGCTAGTATTTTAAGTGGGGGGCCATGGTGTTAAGGTTATGTCTACTCTCCCCCGATATATAGGGGTCCAGCCCTTCAGTGCTATCCAGGCACGGGGGGCCCGTGGTAGAGTACTTGGTTGCAAAAAAAATTCACTTTTTTTAGAAAATAAAATTCAACTTTTATCCATTTATTTTGCAAAAAATATTTTTTAAACATGTTTTGGGAAATTTTTTTATAGTATTTGGATTGTTTAAGAAAATGAGTCAATGGACAATATTTCTTAAAATTATGAAATGATTTTTTTTTTCATATTCTAAATTATAACCATACATTGGCACTTGAATCCGAATCTTTACACTTGGGCACATAAACCCAATACTTGTTCCCAAGCCCTTTGTAGAAAGACCAAGGTCTAAAGGGTGAAGCTGGTCCACCAAGGTTCATCGAGGTCAAGATTGAGTCAAAAGAGGCCAGCCCCAAAACCTCAATGCACAGGCAAGGGTCAACAAAGGTGGGGCTCAATGTACTTGTGCCAAAGACCTCGGTGCCCATGGACGAGTCCCTTATACCGAGTCCACAAAAAAAAAAAAGCCTACGACTCTAGTAGAGTTGCTTGGCTCCTTGACCCCCAATCCAAGCCCACAAAGGCCAAGGCCTTGACTCTGGTGCCCATGCCCTAAGTTCCTGAATCCCACACCTTGCTCCATGGAGACCGGCTCTATGACACCCCAAGTGCTTTACTCGCAAATGCGTCCTAATTTTTCTTTTCTTTCTTTCTTAAGCAAGCGGAAGCGTAAAACTTCATTTAACACATCATCACAATAATCAAGTATGTATAGCTACTATGCTTCATTTTATTATCTTATATTAGTACATTACTGTAAGAGTACAACAAAGCATGAGTAAGGTGTCGGGTATCCTAGTTTACTCATGCCAAATTAATCTTTTATAGATGGGGCTGTCTAATGATGAACTGCTTTCTTGATAAAGTTCTATTGCCCTGGAAAAATAATGGCCCATCAAAATCTCAAAAGGGGACCTACGAGATTGCCATCAACAACATAAATCAAGCCGAATAGTTGTGAGGCACAATTTTCCACTCCCACCTCTATCTAGACAGTGGCATCAATAAAGGTGGTAGATTACCTTGTCCTCTACATCAACCACATCTTGACATGTTAATTCTATGGTCATTGAGACGCTCAAATGAGTGGGAAGGTTGACATCCATCCCACAAACTTCTAAATATGTAAAAGTGAACCAAAGCTCAATAAGTGAAATCTTTGGCTTTAAGATAGAAGGTTGGCCTATCGCTCAACCCAAAGGAAAAGAATTTGTGACAAATCAATAGCAAAGCATAACTGTGACAATTGATGGTATGAATGCAGCATACATGAGGATCAATCTAAATTCAATCCGATATCCCCATCTAGCTCTCTTGAGGATTCTCAACTCATTGGGGACTTTCTTGTATCCTATAATAGAGACATCGTATGCCGCATCATCCATAAACATCCTACTCGGGATCCTCCTATTCTAGATAAAGCATTGCCCACTCCATGCCAGCATTTCGAAACTATCCCCAAGACATCCTTGCATCCATGGATCATAGCAATCTCTATCTCTTTATGGTATTTTTTCACACTCTTATTGCCTTGTGTGAGATTTTGCAGCTTATGGAATAAGTCTCTGTGGTAATAACTAGGTATGAATCGTCTCCTCATCACCGCTTTTATTTCATTCCACATTTTTATTGGTCTTTCGCCATTGTGTTTCCTCTTAGTCACAAGTTGATCCCACCAAATTATAGAATAATTAGTGAATTCAATAGCTGCAATTTTTATCTTTTTGAACTCCGAATATTGTTGACAATCAAATACCATCTCCATCCGTTTCTCCCATTCTAGATATGCATCAGGATCATTCTTTCCTTGAAAAATTGAAATTTTCATCTTGATATTGCCAAGCTCATCATCTTCTTGATGTCTAAATCTTCGGTGTTTGTTTCTCCTCTCAAACCTGCCATCTCGATCATCTTCTGTATCAGACATGTATGCATCATCAAATTGCCGCTGCCATCTAGGTTGTGCCCTAGCCTCCTCACGCTGATTTTGTCGCCGCCTTGGGGGTGGCTCTCGGTCATCATTAAATCTAATCTCACATCTTGCAACTCGGTTGCTAAGTGCTTCAATTTGTAAACTCAATTGTTGGATGCCTGCTAGAATCGCATCATCCCTTGGATAAGTGACATCCTCCCTTTGATTGATGCTTTCCTGACTTGAGCTTGATATTTATTTTAACTTGCAAGAAAACTCAAAGAAAAAAAAAATATAACCAGACGTTCCCTCACGTGCTTTGCTTAAGGTGTTTGTCACTCCTCCCGTGTTTAACTCAATTTCGACTTTTCCTCCCTTCAATTAAACTCACACACTCTTGCCTTTTACCTCTCGTGTTCTTCTTGTAAGCTCTTTATCGGACTTCAATCCAGTCTCACAAGCTCCTCACAATAATCAATTAACCACCTGACAAGGTCAAATTCAATAATTTAATGCTCAAATCAGTAAATCAGCAAAATGTCTATTCGGTCCAACTAACAACAATAATAATAAAACGAGTTGTCCTCTTGAATTTTTTGTCTTTTTTTTCTTGCCAAAACTTTTTTTTGGCTGAATTTGTTTTGCATTTTTTTTTACGAACTCAATTACATAAAAAACAAATAACTAGGACCAAAAACCCTAAATCAAAGTTGAAATCATAGCAATAACAAATTCAGAACCCTAACTAGATTAATAACAAAATCCTTAATCTATAAACCCTAGTTTGATTAATGAAAAGCAACAAAAGTAGGATAACTAGACCTCGTAGAACCAGCTTTGATACCAAATGATATATATATATATATATATATATTTGAAGCAAAAGTGATCGTTTTACAAATATTTGTGAGTTGCGAATTGCTGACCTCAATCCCCAATCGAACCTGTGATTGATAATCTCGGTACGAACGTGACCTATTGACAAACCTGTGTCAACCAGTCCACGCTATGACACCACGAACAAGAGCATTCACGATCTTGTTCGATAAGTTGAATTCGGTTGCCACAAGGAAACATTGATAAGATTTAGTCCTCAAAAGAACTCGAGAAGAAAACCTTTCTATGTAAAATTATGCCTACCTCTTAAAATGACTATAAGCAACTTTATATATGGTGCTGACCCTTATCCTAATCCTACTAGGATTAGAATTACAAAAATAACATGAATTAATAAAAATTAGTAATCCTGATTCTACCAGGATTAGAATTACAAAAAAAATAAAATTCATCCAAAAAAATAGAAAAAATGCCTAAAAGTTCATTTAAACGACTTCAAATCGCTAAGAAATATCATCAATCACTATTAAAGTAGTGTGTATTGATTAGCAGCCCGTTTCCAAGTTTCCAACCAAATTTGAACGAATTCGGATTTTGTCAATTCGAATAAAAAACAATCATGTTGTGCTAAGGAGTTTTATAATCTTCAAATCTCAAATCCAAATTGTCTCCATTCCAAATATCTTGAACCATGATGCCGACAGCTTGTTTGAATTCCTTCGCTCTTGCTCGAGTGATTAGGCCTAGTGGATAGAACAATGATTCCCTAGCACCTCCTCCTTGATAAGGTTCGATGTCCTCATCCGTGTGCACTCCAGCCGATGGTCTGGACTTTCTTTCAATTGAAAATAAGACAATCTTAGAAAGAAAATTTTCAAAGTCTGAAACTTCCATTCTTGTTATTCACTAAGCTCAAAGTTGTACTCAAAAGAGAAAGAGACTTTTAGTATGACTTCATGAGAGAGTCGTAAAGACTCTTCACTGTGAAGCTGAGATCACAAGATTGTAAAATCTCTATCCAGCCAGTAGGCTGTCAGTGTGGGAGAGTGGATGTAGACTCTTCACTATGAAGCTAAGATCACAAGATTGTAAAATCTCTATCCAGCTAGTAGGCTGTCAGTGTGGAAGAGTGGATGTAGGCTTGATTTAAGCTGAACACTATAAATTCGATGTTGTTATTCTCTTCCTGAGCTCCTTTATTTTATTTGTAGTACTATTTAACTGCCAAAATTTGAACTTGTCAAAGCCTGTTGCTCCTTAGACTTAGTTTCGAAAACAAAACATTTTATTTCGTTTCGCGAAAATTTTCTTACACCTATTCACCCCCCACTAGGTATTCATATTAACACATCTAGTCGAGGCCAAGCTAGAAGGCCTAATCATCATCTCAGATTCTGACATGGATGAAGATGAGTCAAATCTGGAGGAGGAGGACTCCTATGGCTAGAATGGCAAACCACAACCCCCGTCCCTTTTGTTTAGAGAATAGGATAGAGGAGCTAGGTTAACCAACCCTGCTTTTGTTGAATCATGATTAAACATGTCCTAACACATCTAGCTTGCTATAATCACGCTTTTGAGGGGAGACATGGTGGTTGCTTTTCATTGAAGTGGAAGTGTATATGTGATGGTTGCCTTTTGTATAGTGATGATGTACTGGGTCATCCTTCTTTTGGCATGAAAAATATTGTATGCCACATGTTGAATATATATATATATATATATATATATGATTATGTGTTTTTCCTACTTAACTATTATGAGTTCATATAGGGATGCTTCTGCATTTTTGAATTGAAGAAAATAATAAGTCGACAGCGAGTCTTTGGGTATTATTGTCGCAAAGAGAAAACGAGAAAATTAAGTTTCTCCATTCGTTCTTGGATTAGTTACGGGCCCTAAGAGATTTGAGATGTGATGAAATCCAAAGTGGTGAATTAGGCCGTTAAGGAAATGGTTTGCCACAGGAAGGCCAGCCCTTATTATATAGCCGAACCATCCTTCCCTCAGCTCGCCACTTGGCAGTGCACGGCCATTGGCTAGGTGGAGCCATGGCATGAACAGTGGCCGCATGGCCACCATGTGGGGATGGAGCGTGGCCACTTGGCATACAGCTTCAGCCTGCATGCCAAGTGGAGGAGGGGACAAGGCATGTGGTGGAGGAGCTGATGGGCGATGACAAATGGCATGGTGAAGGTGACAATTGGCAACACAAGCTGTCCATATGGTAAAGAAACTTGGGGTGGAATCATGGGTATTTGACTGAGTAGAGGAAACCAAGCGGAGGTGGTGTGAGGCGGTACCGGACTTGGCAAGGCAAACTGGGCATGTCTTTATGTGAAATAACTTCTTGAGGTCGTCCGAGACCAGTGAATGGCTTTTGAGACCCACTTAAATTGATTAGATTCATAAACTTATTTAACTTATTCAGGATATCCATCCCAATTGTGCGTCTACCATACGCCCTCGATCCTTATTGCGTAACATTTGGACCTCTTACGACTCATACGAGATATTTGGATGTGTCAATGTCACATTGATCAACCATCCACGATCAATCCATGGTCGATTGTGATCTCGTGACTAATCCTAGTGACCAATCTAAACAGCCCATGACATGTTCTAGTGATCAATCAACAAATCCCAAGGCCAATATCTGCCACCTATTCAAGTACTCTTTTGGCCATTTCCCACGACCAACCCAATGACCCTACGGTCAATCCTCCACAACCAATGCGAGCATTCTCACAACCAATTCACGCAATCCATCTAGGTGATCTCATGATTGATCCTCACGAACAACGCAACCAATCCCACGGCCAATTTGAGTGATTATGTAGCCAATCCTTGTGACTAACACAAGCGATCCCATGACTGATTCACTTGAGCGATTTGAGTGATCACAGATCTCTAAAACAGATCTTGGCTTTTCTCGAATGTCACAGGCTCCTGTTCTCAAAAGCTGTGCTTCGGACCCTTGAACCCATGTCAAAAGATCCAGCGGCCAAGCCTAAGGTTGAGTCCATCAAGGTCTCACATCAAATGCTAATGCCAATGCCTGATTCTCCCATGCCCCCTCTCGAGTCTATCGAGACGAATGGCTGAGGACCCTGTGCCTAGCTATTGGTCCCTAGCGCTTAGACTTGAAAGCTTGGTGCCGGTGTCGGTGCTTGGGTCAAGACATTTGAGCCCAAGATTCCAATACTTGTGCCAAGATCCTTTACATTTGAACCTGGTTCCACAAGGCCGTGCTCGGGTCCATTGAGACTTGGCCCAAGATCCAACGCCCATGTCTAGATCCTCCATGCTCAAGGTCAAGACCTTAGCACACATGCCTAGATCCCTTATGCCCAAGCTCGAGTCCGTCAAGGCCAAGCTGGAGATTGGGTCATCAGTGCTCAAGCTTGAATCTATTGAGGATGGGCCCAAGACCATGGTGCCTATGCCTGAGTCGCACACTTGGATTGGATACTTGGTGCTCGGGCCTAACTCCATCAAGGTTTGACCCAGGACCTTGGTTCCCATGCTAGACCCAATGTTTATTTCAAAAAATCAAATGACGCTTTCCTTTCTAAATAATGGGAAGTATTTTTTGGTTGTTTTTCAACTTTAGTTAATAATCAAAATATATTAGTATTTTCTTGGAGAATCACTTTTTATAAAGTATTTGATGGGAGTCTAATATTTTTGGCGAAACAAATCGAATTTCATTATAATTTAAGCGTTTAAATTAATACTGCTCAAAAGCCCCGGCGGGGGGAGGGAGAGAGTCCATCTTAGTCAAACTTTTGCATAATGCCACCTTTCAACCATGGAGAAACGACAAATGAAAGGACAACCGAGAGAAACGTTTCGACACAAAACAAGCCCAAGTCAAGCTCCTCTCCTCCCTCCTCTACTGCGTCTTGATTTTGTGATTTAAAAGCATGGCTCGGAGCTCCGCCGCATCGATCTCTGCCACGCGATTCGCTGGCCTGTAGTACCCTGTCACTGGGTCGGGGGCCCATGCCGATGAGGCTCCCCCAGACTGCTCCTTCATTGCGGTCATCTCCTCCACTTTCCCCAGAAGACCTACCCTAGACGCTCCACTACCGACTCCAGCAGCCACAGCACCCAGTGCCGGCGCCGTGAAACCCCGCCTGCGAATGAATTCATTGAACAATGTCAAAGAGATTAAGGGAACTAGTAAATAGCGATTCAAGTGAATCAAACTCTGCTTTCTGTTTAAATACGCAATCGCAATATTTCTTCAAGTCTCTGTACGAACCAATGATCTTCTCTAGCATTACTCAGTTCTCATCACACGGCATCATGCACGCAAACACGTATCGGATTACATCCTCATGACAGCAGCGAGCAACCAACAAAGGATGGCGCAATCAAAGAACTCACCGAGCAAAAGCGACGGAGAGCTTAACTGCGATCGAAGCGGGGATGAACTTGGAGACGGAGGTGAAAGAGCGAGCCATATTCGTAATTATTTATGCTAAAAGTCTCAAGTTTATATGTATAGAAAGCGAGATAGGACCGTGTTGTGAGCGGTGCTGCAGAGGAAGCTCGTCTTCTTGGAACTCAGAGGGAAGAAGACGAAGAAGAGAGCTTCTCTGCAGCAGCAGAGGGCTGTGGTCAAAAGGTGGCGTGGAGGAGTTTGAAGTTAGGGTTCGGGGGTGGGTGTCTTTATACGAAGAGCAGGGAGGAGTCGGGCCCTTCTAGAAAGAAGAGAAAGTCTTGTTGGTGACGTTGCCTCTCTTTTTGACGTTTTTGCAGAGTGACCCTGGATTCGCATGAATCTCGAAGATAACATAAGAAACTACTTTGAAAAGAAATAGGGAGTACAATTACAGCCATATTGAAGTTTTCTCTTTATCTTGCTATTAGCTCTTGGAAAGAATCACTAGGTCGAGCGAGAACTAGACAAGACTTTTGGTCATTCAAATTCAAAATGCTGTGTCGTGTTTTTCGTTTCTTTGGCAAATACAAATCCTTTTGATGTGGAGGAATTTCTTTATAAACTTGTTTTGACAAAAAGATGTGTGAGCGAAATTTGTAGGTAGAAGTCCACTCGAGAAATCAAGATTAGTCAAAAGATTATAAAAACATAGTACATGACTTCTAAAAGAGTCAACCTTAGTGCTGCAACATTAGATCATAAGCTGTATAACTCATTCAACATTGTGAAATGAAAACAAGTATAGAGCTCTGTTTTGTTTCACGGAAAATGTGATGTTTTTGTAAAATAGTAATAGGAAGTCATTTTTTGAAACAATAACAATATTTTCTGGTGTTTGATTGAAATAAAAAAATAAAAAAATAATTTATGTTATTTGATGTTATAAAATATGATTTGATTTTTTTTAAATAAAGAACATAATTTTGGTGCAAATAACTTGTGCATGGATAGCCAGAGAGTCAGGTTCAGATACTAGAGTCTTGAGTCAAGCATCAATAGACCCCAACTCGGGCAAAAATCGAGGCATAGGCACCGTCTTAGTTGTAGTCTTGGGGACGACCTTTGTAAACTTGGCCATAGGTATTGGGGTTCGAGGTCAAGTCTGAGGATCCTACAGTTGGCCTTTGTAGACCCAAGCGCGGGTGTCAAGGATCTAAGCATGGGCATTGGAGTCTTAGACCCAGCCTCAATATTCTAAGGCTAATGCACCATAGACCTAGTCTTGGACATAAGGCATTTAGGAATTGATATTGGGGTTTTGAACCCTAGTGTAGAATTTTGGTTCCAAGTGCCAATAACTAAGCATATATTCAAATTAAGTGGAAATTTTTTAAAAATAAAGTATTATTTTGAATTAATTATAGATTTTTTTATCATTTCATTCTCTTAAGTGACCTAAACGCTAAAAAATATTTTTTTTTTGTGTGAAATAAGTGAAATCTAATTGGATGACCTTATGATCCGTCCAAGTCTTAAAGGCTCCATAAGGGTTTTGTATAGAAAATTCAAATCCAATAGTTATATTATTTCAATAAAAAATATAAAAGCATGAACTTTATTAGAATAAATAAGAATCACCGATCAAGAGCATCTCCAATCATGGATGCAATAGAAAATTGACGAAAGGTTAAAAAATGATTAAAGTGCGGCAAACCTTAATTTGTAGATGACACGCGTTCTTAGGCGACTTGGGAGATCGTGGCGTTCTGTCAAGATGAGCGAGAAGATTTAGATCGCAAAGTTCGTCCACACCTGTAAAGGGCCACCGTTCAAAAGGGGAAGACGGCAACCACATATTGGACGGGCTGGATCGCATCACGAGCCACAACGGGCTCTGGAAAAACCAATTTTCAATTCGTTTTCGGTACCGTCCACATGCCGAAACGTGGACACCTGGCCAGCATAGTTGTCTGCACGCCATTGGTACACGAAAAGAAATCCTGATACGCATTTACTCTATTCTCCAGCCAGGGCTCAATGCAGTCGAAGCTCGATGCAAGCTCCATCCGATGCTAACGTGGGTAATTTATGTAATTGCAAGGCATTTAAATAATTATAAAATGTGTTTGGAAAAATTGATAGAAATTTGATTAATATCGTGAACTTATCGGTTGAGTATATGAAGCTAAAGGCTTGTGTTACGAGTGGATTGATCTAGCATTATTTACCACATGCGACCCTAGAAATTACTTCCTAAGTCAGCCTTATCCACTCACGATTGCAACGATTGTAGAGGGAGAAACTCTACATAGAGAGGTTCCAAATTGTATTTACTTGTCAAATGGATACAAATGAGGGGTAAAACACATTTTACATACAAGTACAAAGTTGATTGTATCTGTAAATTTTTTTCGACATCTAATGATGGAGATATCACCTCCCTAATCATCAATGGACTGACACAACCTTCTCAACAAATCACTTGCTTAGGAAATCTTTAGAATATTATACAATTATAATATCATTGGATTTTGAGGATATTCTAGGAAACATTACAAAAATCCGCTCTTCTTGGATGGTTCACAGTCCCTTGAGTATGGAAAATCTCAACACCATGGAATTCTTCACCTAATCAAGTGATGCCCTAATCTTATCTTTGGAATGGAATGCATTGATTTGCTTTATGAATTGCCAAAGCGCAACCTCTAGCTCTCAACTTACCAGACTCTTCAAAAAGACCCTTCATTTAAGGTCTAGTCTTATCGTGATGCCTTAGTCTTATCATGACACTGCCTTTTGCATTCATCATTTACATAAACCTAATCGACATGCAATTTTATGAGACATAGACGGTTTATTTCTCGTTATAACTCGATTGGGGATTTTAATATAATGTTATGATATGACATCATTATTGTACCTTGCACATAATAAGGAGACAAATTCCATTTGGCCCACACATATTCGTATATGAATGATCTATGACAAACAATTATAGAGATAGATAAAAAAAAATCGTCAATATGCACACCTGTGAATCACAATCATCAAATGTATAACTGAACATTGTGCCTCAGGTTTAAGGATTATTTACACAGGACCAACACATCACATGAACGATTAAATATTAACCATACCAAAAGCTTTCATATTGTCAATCGTTCGATGCATGTCACATTTAGTGAACTTGTTTGATACAAGCACTTGTCTTATAAATCGAGCATCCTAATACCTAATGACTCTTGACTTATCAACGATCAAGTATCCAATACTTAATGATGAAATTAAAAACATATTGACCTCAACAGAATCATTAATGTTCACTCAATAATCCATCAATTGAGAACTATTTAAAGATTCAATCTAACTGTATACCCATTGCACATATTCTTAACGTCTCAAGATTAGATCTAGTCACAATTTGATGAGGACATCGAACCCTATCGAGGAGGAGGTGCTAGGGACCCGTTGATCTATCCGCCAGGCCCGATTACTCGAGCGAGAGCAAAGGAATTCAAACAAGCTATCGGCATCATGATTCAAGATATTTGGCATGGAGACAATTCGGATTCAAGATTTGAAGATGCTGAAATTCTTTGGTGCAACATGATTACTTTTACTCTAGTGAATTCTGAAGAGGTTTCAAGTTGACGAACTCCGAATTGACTCAAATTTGGATAGACGCTTGGAAACGAGCCATTGATCAATACACACTACTTTAGTAGTGATTGATGATATGTTTTAGCGATTTGAAGTCGTTTAGATAGACTTTTAGGCATTTTTTTCCATTTTGGATGAATTTAAATTAATTAGGGTTATTTTTGTAATTCTAATCCTAGTAGGGTTAGGATTAGGGTTAGCACCCTATAAAAGGTTGTTTATAGGTTTCTCAAGAGAGAGACATAATTTTACACAGAAAGGTTTTCCTTCTTTGAGTTCTTTTGAGGAATAGATCTTATCAAGGTTTCCTTGTGGCAATCGAATTTAACTTATCGAGCAAGATCGCGGATTCTCTTGTTCGTGGAGTTATAGCGTTGATTGGTTGACACGGGTTCGTCAACAGGTCGCGTTCATACCAAGATTACCAATCACATGTTCGATTGGGGGTTGAGGTCAGCAATTCGCAACTCACGGATCTTCGTAGAACGATCACTTCCGCTTCAGATATATATAGAGATATATATATATATATATATATATATATATCATCTGGTATCAGAGCTAGTTCTACAAGGTTTAGTTATCATACTTTTATTGCTTTTCATTCATAAAACTAGGTTTTTAGGATTTAGAGGTGAACCAACCCATTGGATGAAGCTTAACCCAAGAAGACAAGGGCCAAGAGTTTGGCCCAAGAAGGCAATGGCCATTCGGCCAAAGCCTTGGCCGAGAGAGAGAGAGAGAGAGAGAGAGAGAGAGAGAGAGAGAGAGAGGGGGGAAAGACAAAAAGGAAGGATGGAACTAGAATGATGGGGTTTGGTTGCATCTCCATGATTTGCTAAGGACAAGGGAACTAGAATAGTTGGCCTAGGAATTTATTAATCAAGGGAGGTACTATCTAAAGTGATGTCATGAAGACAAGGAGGTATGGTGTCATAAGGATGACACGAGCCTAAAAGAAGTACTTAAGTAGCCATGAGAGTGAGTAGTAATGATTGCCACACTAATGCAAGAAAGTGGTCGGCGATCTAGAGAGAGATAAAAAGAGAAACTTGTTTGGCAAGAAAAGACTTGGGATGATGTCATCTTGATGAGATAGACAACCAAGGAGGAGGGTGATGTCACCTAGAGAGCTATGAGAGGAAGAGGCCATGATGAGCCTAGAATTAACTTCATCATGAGCCAAGATAATAGACATGTGGACTATTATGTGATGATGGGAAAGGCTAGCTAGGTAGCCATGAAAATAAGGAGTAATGATTGCCACACACACAAAGGAATGGTGGCCGGCGATTTAGGAAGAATGAGAGAGAGAGATTGGACAACCAAGGTGATGCAAGAGGTTTAGACATAGGATGAAGTCATCCAAGGAGCTATGAGAGAAGAATGTAATTAAGAAGCTAAGTATAGCCTCATCATAAGATAAGAAATAGGCATGTGGGCTATTTATTAAAATAATGTGGAGTAGGCTTAGAACCTAGTGATGTAATGGCCTAAACTATAGCCACATAGGCTAGGGAAAAACAACAAGTGAAGGAGAGGGAGAGTCGGCCAAGAGGAGGAATAAAGGTAGGACTAGAACATTAAACGCTATATAGTAAGCATATAGATTTCTTCAAGATGACCTAAGTCTTTAGTCACATGGCCTAAAAGATTGAGAGAAATAAGGAGGTGGTCAACTAGGACTTGTCAAAGAAGGTCTAGGCAATTTAATGTCAAGTAGCATAAAGCCTTGAATAGTGAACAAATCTTTGCATTAAATACCAAGTAGCAAGCCTATGGTTTTCCTCATGATAGCCTAAGCTAGTAGACCTTAGGCAAAATCTCGGTCATTAATGCAAGAGATTTCCTCAAGCTTGATCCCCAATTTTCCTTGCCTATAAATAGAGGAGGAGACTTCTTCATTTGCATCCTCTTTATTAAGCCAAAAGCTTTCTCTTCCTTCTTGAACTCTTGCTGCCCAAATTCGTCACCCTACAGACTAGTCCACTATTTGCCTTCCAAATACTTACCTACAACCATTTTCATTTCAAACCACCACTACCACCTTTTATACACTCAATAATCATCTCTCCCACCAAATTTCAGTTTCAAATTAGCTATGGTTGCTCCTGAGTTAATTCTGGAAGCTCTAGACTTCTCTACCAGGAAACTATTCCGTTCACTTTTCTATTTGGCCTCCGTTCACCGACCAAACGACCTCCGATTGGAGTGAAACCACTGCCATTTTGTTTGTAACATCCAGACCTTTGCAACACACACAAATGAGCTTCTGTATGTTCATCTGTCGTTGCTGGAGAATCACCGGAAGCCAGTCATTCTCTGACCGTGCTCCAGAATAGATCTGTAGCACGCCTGCACCGATCTGCCTCTTTTCTTTGTTTCTTCGATTTCTCTTCTGTATTTTCAGTATTCCAAGTGTGTAAGTGGATCTTCTAACCCTCGGGTAGGGCGTGGTGTTGCGTGATTAACTTGTAGAGTGATTTTCTTAACTTATCTTTACACTTTAGTCTTACCAGCCTTACTCAAATTGTTCCCTGATTTGCTTTCACAGTTCCAATTGATTTCTTGAGTCACAATGCTATATTTTCAAAGTTAAACCTTATTTGAGCTTCTAAAACTATTTTTGAGCTTTGGTCTTACCAATCTTATTCAAAAGGTTTATGTTTTGTTTTCAAAGTTGCATCATATTTCTTGAGTCAAAATCTCTCTCTTTTGCAAAGAAAGTGTTGATCATAATCTCAAAGATAAAATGAAAGAAATGATTTTTGGGGATGGGTCATTGTGTGTGATGCATGATATAAGATAGAACCCACCACTCGACCGAGGTCGTGTTGGCGATGATGATGAACCTAGAGGGTTCTGAATGATGAACCTCCTCGTCGGATGGACTTCGGGGGAGACACGCCATGCTAGGTATGCCCGGCTTTCGAGTCAAAGGTGCCATCTATATGGGGCTAGGCGTTGCTTGGGCTGCGGTCCAAGTGGCTGGATCATTATGAGTCGGCAACCGAGGATGGCCAAAAAATTATAAAAGATAAATGCATGCAATGATGTGTGAAGTGTTTGATGATTTTGAAATTCATGGGGAATTTTTTAAAGTCCTTGGAAATATGATCTTTTCAATAAAAGGGCAAGATTTCGAAATAATATGATGTCATCTTTGATTGTAGTTTTCAAACCTTTACTTGTTGATTACGACGCCGCCTCCTAGGCGTGGTTTAGAATTTCTACTTACTAAGTTATTTCACCTCGTGATTATTAACATTTTTAGGAACTCACCATGGCTAACTCGCGATTCATTTTGGTGTGCCCATTGAGATGACCACCGAAGTAGAAGCAATTGACGACGAATATCTCCTCACTCCCTTTTATTGAGAGGTTAGGTTAGAGGAGATAGCATAACCAACCCCTGATTTTGGCTAACTCGTAATGAAACGTCTTGTTGTCGTAGTCACATTTTTGTGAGGATTGTGTTTGATGGGTGTGTTGTTTTAAGGTGATGTTAGGGTGCTACCTCTTTGATATGTAAATATGTTTAGATGATATGTGAAATATATGCTTGTGCCTATTTGACTACCTTGTTATGTACAGGATTGCTTCCGCGTGATTAGTTTAAAGTGATTAAATCGACAATTGGGTCCTGGGTTAATATTGTTACAAGTGATAAATAATTAAACGCTTTTGTTGGGATTTGTCATGTGCCCAACGGATCGGGGCATGATAAATCCGATTGTGGTGAATCCTTGGTACGTAAATAAAATAAGCAAGTACGTTATATATATGAATCGGGAATTGGGGTGCTACAAACGGTTAGTCCCATCGACTAATCTCATGCTAAAATATCAACCATGATCACGGATAACATTCCGTGATTAGGCGATCAAGATTCCTCCTTGGGCTAGGTCTCCACTTACAATGCCGGTGGCTCGACCCACAAGGATATCCTAGAACAATATGCGCACATTCAAAAAACCCATCGGGTTCAAAGAGATATTGATCACAATCTATCAATTGGTCATATCTTTCACAAACACAATGTCAAGAAGGTAATCATTTCATATATCAAATTTCTTTCATAAAATATTTCATAAACTTATTTCGTAATTCAGACATATAACCCCATTCACAGCACACTTGCTTGAACATTTCACAAGCTAAAAACACAATATTTATATAGCAAAACATATTCTCAGAACCAGTCTCAAATCTCAAAAGGCAACACTTGTTCGATCTAGAATTTATGCAACAAGTATGTATTTACCAGCTCATAACAAATCAAATCTTTATATATTTCAAGACATGAGTTTTTAAATTCTTATGAGAAATAGTATCACTCACCTCGAATGAGTCAAACGCCAAATTCTATTGGTCAATAGATCAACATCTCTAGGTTCCTAATAATGAATTGAAAAACAATATCAAAAACTGAGTAAAAAATATTCTCTAATGACCGACTTGACTAAATACGCATATTATAAATAACAGCAACACCTATTAATCACTAAAAGGGCTCGCCGATAACGAAATAACTATTTTTCATCGTGCGTGACTCGCGCACGTAATCTTTTATGCCGTAACTATCTCCACCGAACTTCGTTTCTAGCAATCTTACAGTCAATAGAAATCACTTTCGACGTACTACAAGATTCCTAAATCGACCCATGAAGTTACTGTTTGCACGCAGTGAACAGTGTACGACAAACTTCTAAATTTTATTTCGAACAAACCGTAAGCCCAAATCGAATTCCACGAAATGCTATGGATTCATGACACCCTAAAGTACTTAACCCCATAATTCCTCGGCCAAATAACTCCAAAATTAGACTTTACCTCTCAGATTTCACATAATTTTGAATCTAAACCCTAATCCCAAAATCTATTCCAATTAACTAGATGATGGGCGTGAATACTTACCGCGCACTACGACTCGGAGCTAAATCGGCTTGGCAACGTCTCGGGAGCACGGCTTCCTTCCCTTTTCCTTTTTCTCTCTCTTTCTCTCTTCTTTCGTTTATGTCTTCTTTTCTTCTTCTTTTTTATGCTGCTCTCCCACGGCTTTTTTAAGCCCCAAAAGTGGTGCACTGAAGCGGTGCTGACCGAGTCAACTCTCTTTTTTTTTCTTCTGTTGGGCTTGGGCTCTTACAAAACTGTGGTTCTACTTCTTTTACTAGTGTTGTCAAACTTTTACACTTTAGTTGCACATAGCAAAGTTAGCACAAACAAGTGGTTTATGATGTGGTTAGTGCCGCTCTCACAACACCCAAAAAAAAAAGAAAAAGAAAAGATCAAAATAGTGACTCAAAATTACCAATAATGTTTCTTAATGAAATAGTAGCTTTTTCTCTTTATGGAAATATCCTTTGAAATTGTCCTTTCTTTTGATAGATGACTTGAGCTCTTAGTTTGTCCGAGAAAAAGCATGTGATTTTAATATAAAGTTTTAGGTTATTTCTTTCACATCTGGCTTTCCAGGTGATAAATCAGACCTTGATCACCCATAACATAAAGCGTAATTGATTGATTTGTAGTATGGGGAAGTTTCTTGCTTTGGTGATGCTCTTTGGTTTAGCATATCTTTTTATGACACATGCAAGTTCAGGACCGAAGTTTATGGTGGAGTAGTGAAAGATGTCATAGTAAATGAGCAAAACAAGAGAGCAGGAATTTGGTGTGACCAAATGAATTATTCTTATCGGTCGAAATTTCAAGTGATTATACTTGAATCTGAACTTTGAAATAGTCGATTTTTTTTCAACCATGCAAGTTTGACATACTCGATGAGTTAGAGGGTTGAATGGGCCACGATCACCTGTTTCCTTCAAAGGGAGAGTATGTCACCTATTGTACCTTGAGGAGGACTGGAACCGGCACTCGAGCAGGTGAATGTGCCTGCGATCAGCTGCCATACATACCTTTACAAGGAGTAAACCGGACACCTAATATATGATGTCATCCAACCTACAATCGGACATGAGAATGTAGGGTCAATGCATGATCAAAGACTGGATGGTTCCGAACCATGGACTCTTTTCCTCTAACCCTCACGATCCTCTCTCCACTCGAGGGAAAATAGGGGATTTTGGTTGCATTCCATAGGTTTCAAACGGTGGACGTAAGAAATATCTCAACTCCCTCTTTCCATCGGATCAATAGCCTTGGAGAAATCATCCGCTGGATATGACCCATATGAAGGGTCTCGAACTTCTCCTCTCGAATCCCCCTGGCTTCGAGCGTAAACCCTAGTTGCGACCCACCACCACTCTTACTCTGCAGGTAATTCCAATCTGGGTCTAGCTTCTTCTCTTGCTGCATGTAGTATTCTCCTCGGGGGGGGGGGGGGGGGGGGGGGGGGGAGAGGACTTTGGGGTTTCTGAGCTATTTGCCGAGGTAAAAAATGGCGTTTGAAGGGAAGAAGTTCTGAAGAATCGGGCAAGTTGAGCCAAATCAGTTTATGTATAATGCGATCATTAGACACGATGATTTCTTCAGAAAGCGATAATATCATGGATTCTTTGTAGTCATGGTTGTGAAATTGGAGTTCTTGGCCTGTCTTCATTGAGCGAATGCCAGTTTCTCTCTCTTTTTGGTTCCTGAGACTGAGTGATAATGGCTTGGCACAACCAATATAATAAAACTGGGGCTTTCACGGGAGTTAACATGACCCGCAGCTACCATGCTAGTTCTCCTATTGTCTGGAACAAGAAAAGCTCGAATCCAGAGTTTAAGATTGGGCGCTTAGAAGTTGATTTGTGAGTTTTGGGGAAGTGTCACTAGTCATGGCAAGGCAATGGCGTTGTTGATTTGAGGTTCCCACAAGTTGCAAGCTGAAATAGTATCTACTGTCTATTCTTTGCTGATGCAGCAGTAGCTTGCTCTCCCTCTTAGATTAATTCGCGTTTGTGCTTGTGGCTCGTAAGGTTGTTTCCATATAAGACATAGGGATTTTTTAAGAAAGAACATTTCTGGTAATTCGCATTATGCTTTTGGTGATTGTTAGAGGAATCGTAATGCATCGCCTTTTTTGTTTCTCTTTGGGATTTGAATAGAATGAAAAATATTTATGTTTAAGGTGGAAGCAAGGTTCTGTGAATTGTTAGAATATTACTTCGTTGATGTGTATGGCCTTCCAGTTGTATCCAATGCTTATTTTCAGAGCCTTTTGAAGAAAGCTTATCTTTGTTTTAAGAAATGCAAGTTCTGACTAGTATATAAATATATCTGACAGTGCTAACAGACTTGAAGCTCGTCAAAATGGATCCTTTTGAAGATATATTTCCTATACCTGCTATAAAGCAAGGTAAGTAGGTATTTGTCTTTAATGGGACTTATTGTAAGTATCTAGCATTATTTTCGAGGGGTTAATGTCAAGTTCTTGCTAGGTACTGCTGCTGGCAAGTTTCAACCTAAGGGAAGACCAGCGTTAAGAAAGCCAACATCTTCATTGGGGACTTCAATCCTCCCTGGTAAAGAGAAGAAAGAGGCCGTATCACCAAGTACTGCCATGTCAGACATGACAAAGTCATCAGAGAACGTTGGTCCGGAAGATGTTAGGTTGATAGATCCCAATTCTTCAGCTTTGGTTTCACTTAATAGCTTTGGAAATATGGTGCCCAGGAGCAATGAAAGTTCACAACTGGCAGTGGACCACATTGGATTGGTGAGCACTTCATCTGAACTTGTGGTTCAACAGGATGTTGGTACCTCAGTTGCTCTGCCTTCTGATGTGGTCATGCCAAATCAAAATGCCGAGGATTGTTTTGTCTTTGAAGAATTTAATGGAGAGGTGAGCTGGACAAATAACTGAATAAAGTATGTTGCAATACGATGCTTCATAGGTTTCTAACCTCTAAGATGCTTTTGGCTTTAGATGGATGCAGGGATGGATGATGACCTCATTAGCAATATACTTCCTCGGCAACATGCAACCAGTGGTATGAACTATGATATGTATTTTACTTGTTATCTTCCTGTATATCAAACTGACTTAATGTTTTTCTGTACCAAGTTGGCGCTTCTTACAATTTATCACACTTAAGGCTTGTAGCAAGCTTCAACCCAAGCCTAAGCCCTAATTCTATTGCACCGAGTCTTTTCTCCTATCTTTTAAGGAAGTGTTAAATGCTCATGTATTTGTTTTATGGGGTCATATTATCTTGACTACTACCTTGATGAGCATGATCATTAACTTTATTGTGGGACTCGCTTGCACTGTAGTGTGTTGAATTTTGGTGATCATGTCACTTTTTTTTTAATTTGCTAACCGCCAGGCAAATGAGTCCCACAACAAAGTTGATGCCGATGCTCATAATGGAAACAAGTTTCTGTCTGCAGATATTGGTGATACTAGTCAGGAGGATATGACCTTGTTTTCAGAAAAAACAGCCATTCTTCCTTCAAGAGATTCAGATCTTCCAGCTTCTAATTTCTTTGAATCAATCGAAGCCAGCATAAGCGATGCTGTGCAACCTCACATTGGTTCTAGCTTATATGAAAAGGAGACGCATGACGTGGCAATGGATGAGCAAGATGCTACCTCTGCTAGTGGGGATTCTCATATTGACAAGGACAGGTCAGAAACGGAGGTGACTACCTATACATGTTTGCAGATTTTTCTCTTTAACTTGGAATAAATTGACCTTAATTTAGTGAATAAATGTTGGTTCTGTGCAGGAAGCAGTCTCCTCCTAATGTGCAAACTACAGATGGTTCACGTGAGAGAATCACTGCATGGGGCGTTGGTATTGACTTTGCTTATTGAGTGCAGTTCACTTGAGACTCATTTGCTGCATCTTCTGACTAATTTATTCAAAATTGCTAATTCTAGGAAGGCCCAAGAGAGAAGATCTATTGGAGACCGAACAAAGTCGAGTAGGAAAACCTACTTTTGGCATCTCTAATTCAGAACTTGAGCCTGGTGAGCTGCCCCAAGATGTGGTTCTGTGTGAAACCCATCTTGATGAAGGCTCAGCTCCTGCCTCCATACCCAATGATATATTTGATTACTCATCCATAAGGCTCGAAGATAGTACTTTGGGAAATCCAACCTTTCATGAACCATCACACTCAGATACACTCATCTCAGCAGATACGATAGATGTTTCTGATGTGCCTGGTGATTTGGTAATCATTTCACGGAAGTGCTGGCTTTCAATTTTATTAAGACAGCAGTGAAGCACATTGGCATGTAGACATTTAGTAATTCAACTATACAGCTTATAAACTAGTTGTCTAAGTTTGACATGAGCATACATTTCTGTGGTAGAAAGCATGAGTGCAGAAAATTTAAGCTGGCTTATGAAGGCGTGGTTTAATAGTTACTTGCTTTGAGGCTTCCCTCCACGTGTGAGCTGGAATTTTGTCAAGATTTATCATTGGAATGGATTATAAATCGGAGGAAATCTAGTTTTGAAGTGAACATGACCTCCTGATCTAGTACAATGTAAAAAAAATAAATGCAATTTGGGTGAAAGTTCAAGCTATTTGATGAAAGTGTATTTTAATAGGAAAATGCTTTTACATGCATATCTGATTTTATATCTGGCCCTATTTAATGATTTAACTGGCTTGTGCAGAGTCACCATCGTAAAGAAACTTGGATGCAAGACAAATCTTGTATGTCTAATACCATTAGTGAAGGTAACAAATCATCAAGGCAGTTGAGAAAGCGTCCTAGTCCACACCAGCTTGTTGACGCATCTGATGACGACGCTCATTCTGATGGCAACAACTCAGCTGAAGCTCATACTCACAGTCCCTCCAATGGAGATGAGCTTTATGATGGTGATGAGTATATGACACAGAATTTCTCACAGAAGAGAAGTACTCCAAGAAAGTCAGAAAGACCATCAGCCAAGAAACAGAAAGTTGAAAGGAAGAAAGAAGCCAATAAAACCTCTGAAAAAAATACTGGAGAACCTCGCAAGAAGTTCTCTCACTCTACTCAACGTGGCAAAAGATGTGGTAATAAGATCTATAGGTGTTTGAGAATTCCCTTTTTGATCTCTCTCTCTCTCTCTCTCTCTCTCTCTCTCTATCTCTCACCATAGGCATATTGTCTCCTCTTATATAGTGGATAAGGTTCTGCTTCAAACCCCAGAGGATGAAATTGACCATAAAAAGTTGCGCATTAAGGATCTAATTCTTCTTGCAGAACATAAGGAGCGTTTAACGGTACTCAAATCTTTAGTTTTTTCATGGTTATCTGGAATACTGATCCAGAAACTTGTTGCTATTCTTCATTCTGGTGCTTATGTGTGTGTGTGTTGATTTGCAGGTGAAAAAGGCAAAACCATCAAAAGCTAATTCAAATAATCAGAGGTATGTAAATCCACTGTGATATTTGCCTCTGCTTTTTTATTTGACAATGCAAGTAGTTATTGCTGAAGTTTGTTCATAATTGGTTTAGCTTATTGTTTTTAATACATAATATCTTGGAAGCTCTCATGGGATGAAGTCCAGCCTTTTCTTCTCCCAGTAACCAATTTTGAGAGAGAATTTGTGGTGACTTGTGTTCGGAGGGTGACATTACCCTGTGGCACTGGGTTGTCTGCTGTGAACATGATCAATCATGCCCTCATAGTGCATAATATCTATTGCGACCTTCTGTGATCTTTGGAGGAGTCAAAAGCTGCTTGTACTTTTTCTAATTTCAGATATAGGCGATGGTCTGTTGATGCATTTTCAGATCAGCATGTTGTATAATAATGTTAACATCTGGTTTGGGTTTTAACCACTTTTTTTAACAAAATGCCGAGTAAGTAGAGAAATCAAAATTTGATTAACATGACTGTTTCTTCATTGAAAGGCGTCTGTTTAGATTCTGCGGGTTTGATTTGTGTCCTATGCCCCAACTATCAGTCAGAAAAACTAACCTGTGGCTTGATTGTAGTACATATGCTAAACGGCCAAAATAGAGATAATAGAAACCTAGTACATGTCTTTTGCATTAATTATGCACTTACTGAAATTATGTTGAGTATATTATGGTTAGAGGTCTAATTGCATACTAATGCAGCACTGACAAATCAACTCAAGGAGATGCTTCTCATAAGGAAAGTGAGAGCTTCCCTTCTGAGCAAGGAAAAGGCTCCACTAATGAAGCCAGCAGTAATGCTGAACCAGCTCCTCATTTGTTCAATTACCAGTCTTTCATGGAGAAAACGCCTCGCATTAGGTGGTCAAAGCAAGATACTGAATTGTTCTATGAGGTGTGTGGAATCAAATTATAACACCATCTATTTGCTTTGTAAATCTTAATCTTCTGAATAGAATTGGTTGCAGATGAGCTGCCTGGTCATATATTTTTTTTTTCTTGGTTCCCCTCTTTGATTGATCATTGGAGAGAATCAACACCTAGCAGGGAAGAATATTCTATCTTTATTGAAATAATTTCTGCTTTTTTCTTTCTTGCTTGCTTTTTTGGCTTGGGATTGAGAATTGGTACTTCTTCAGCAAAATTGTCAGTTCTGATTAGGGTTTTAAAGTTCCGTTCTATCTGAGAGATAAATGCAGCACATTGCTGTACCATTAGTTCAATACTTAGCTTGGCATGCCTCACAACATGTTCCAGGGTATAAGGCAATTTGGAACGGATCTCTCAATGATTAGAGAACTCTTCCCCCAACTGACACGCCAGCAAATAAAGTTAAAGCTTAAGAAAGAAGAACGTCAAAATCAGTTAGGGCTTTCTGAAGCTTTGGCCGGCCGTGCAAAAGGTGAGACATCTCCAGCTTCGTTATCTAATTTCTTTTCCCTTTCCCTGTTTATAGCAATCAGAGAAAAATGATAGGACTGACGCGGGATTAATGAAGACGAGATATTGGTTGGTCCCAAACTATTTATTTCTCTTTAGACCTTCATCTTTATGTCAAAAATGATATCTGTCTTTATCAGGAAAACCAAAAAACCTGATATTACCTGGAAAATTTAATTTGTCAAAAACCATATGGAACATATGAAGTAAATTTGATAGATCATCAGCAAAGAGATCCTATGAACTTTAAATTGTAAAATCACTGACCTGTATATAAAGTAAACGTTTGATCAAATCTAGACAAGCTTAACTGCGGGTACTATATGTACCTTGGGAATAAAATATATCTCACACATAATCTTCCGATTTCCAATTGTAAAGGTAATTAAGAATGGGCAAACCACTAAAATTAGGCATGCTTCGTAGTTTATCAGTCAACTAAAATGCTCACAGTGAAGATAATGGCAATGCATGCATGGCAACTTCTATCTTTTGCATAAGCCACATTAGTTCTATCATTCTTACATCTTTTTTGGACACAATATTCTTGTATAACAGATAATCACAATAATCTCCCCCATTCTCTCTGCTGCTATCAGAGTGTGCTCATTTTTTCCAAGTAATTTCTTTGACCTGCCCATCCTGGAGCAGAGTCTCTTGTCATCTTCACAACATTCAACTTGTATTTATCTAGTTTTAGCAGAGATTTTTTGGGTTTGGGATGTTGATGTGGATGGTTGGGGGCATTATTTGTTTAACATTATTGTCACTAGTGCTGGGAACTGCAATTATGGATCCTTTCTCTCGAATCTGCATGCATGATCTTCTTCATGCTTAAGGTCATTACTGGAGTGATTTCTTTGTGCATTGGTGTATCTCCTCATTGAAATGTTTTCACATTGCTCTTTCCCCCTGGTTTTAGTCATTCTTTTGGGGGCTGCAATGGATTTACCATATTCGGAACTTTTCCTCGACAATTATTACTGAAAATTAGTTGTCGTTGTCTCTCGTATTAGAATTATGCTTATCTAGAAACGTCACGGGTTCCCTGGCATAAGCAATGTCGAACAGCCTTCTTTTGGCCTGTCAGGTGTTGACTTGTCAGTATGCAATATTCCGCTACACGACTGCAGTCAAATTGTTCAGTTAAATCTTTGGTATAGTTTTTCTTATCCTAGCGGGAAATCAGATGTTATGTAAGTGAATGTCCATTAAATTCTGTTATTCTGCAGATCATTCTCATTTTCAATTGGTGATTGAGCGGCTCCAAGCTGCTGCTCAGGCAGGGAAAGAATCGAGTAAAGATGTTTCAGCAAGCATGATGGCTGAGGAAGAGGATGGGGAGTCATCACCTAAAACCAATGTATGTATAAAGGAAAAAACTTGTAAACTAAAGCGTGGGCTACTGTCTAACTGGGTCAGTGGACTATTTGGTCAAGTGATTGTTTGAATTGATATTTAACCCTGTCCTAGTAGTTTGTCTGCCATTTGAGTGGCTGTTGATGTCTTGATGAAAACAAGTTATTATAAATGGTATACCTGTATGAAATGTTGCCTCAATATCATGTAGGTCAGATGCTGAGTGTGCAAATTTATAAGTTGATGGCTAAGGTTTGTGTCTCATGTTGTAGAAGTTTTGTATTATAGGTAACTATCTGGTTGATACAGTAAATGATGAATTCTTCTTTCTGCAACAAAATAGAATGGCAGGTGAGTGGCATAGTGTTATTATTACCTGAATTACATTGAGGGATTCTGTGAAAATGATGAATCCTAGTTGGGTCATAATTCTAGGAAAATCATCTGAAAAGTATCGTAACGTGCATCTTTAGTGGTAGCATCCCTAGCAATTGGTTGTTGAGCCCACAGAGCTGGAGTTCAAATATCAACACCGTAATGGCCGCAGTTTTATCTTGGAAGATCAGGCTATTATTCATGCATTTCTTGGGTTGCAGGAGGAAGCAGAAAAGCCTGAGAAAGATGAGGAAGTGGGAGATGAAGATGGTAAAGGTGATGATGAGGTTCATGATTCTTTGAAGTCGGATGAAAGTGATGATGACCTTTTCAATTGCTTGAGTTCGTACAAAAGTGAATTCTAATAATTTCAGGTGTTACTAACTGTAACTGTTGGAGAACTTTGCTCGATACAACGGAACGGCTCATTTTTGTCTGTAACTTGTGATAGTTTTCAAAAATTACTTTCGATTTGATCAGAGGAGATCTTTAAGTGGCCGATATATAGAGTATGTGATCTAATCTTGCTAATGCACTATTGATACGCTTGTCTAGCGATCTTCTCATGGTCCCGAAAAGCATGGCTACACAATTTCATCTCTGATGTATTTCATTGTTTTTTGGCTAATGAAGGCTTATGTGAAAGTTCCCTAGTTGCTTGAGTTATGCCTGTCCCGGATACGGCTTAAATTCTTATCGTGTTTCAACTGGGTTTGCGAATGCATGTTGCCTACTATGGTTAACTTACCAAGGGAGTAAAAAGGTTCATTGTCAACAATGAGGTACTCGTTTCTTCTGTCAACATCTTCTATCAAATCAAAGGATGATGTCGTTTTCTTTGGTTCTCTTAGATTAACTCATAGCTCATGCACGGTCAAGAAGCTTGGATTGTCGCCGTAGATTGCCCTTTTGTACACTTTATTGTGTCTTGGAAAAAGTACCAAAAAAGTTATATATCTATTATATTAATATTAATTTAATCGTAAATTTTTTCAATTTTTTCAATTTAATTATAATTTTTCTTTATATTTGTATCAATTCAGTTCATCTGACTAATTTAAACTTGAAATTGTTGACATGGACGCTAACTATCATATGTGATTCAATTAGCATTAATATGAAACTATTTTAATAATTTTTAAAAGTACATTTTTGAACTTTTTTTTCCTTTTTTTTTAGTTCTCTTTCCTTTGGCCTATGGCCGGTACTCGACCATGGTCGATGACCAACCTCCCTTGTTGGCCCTCGCCTATGGTCGGTCACTATGGTCGGTCATTGGCATGGCCAAGTATAGACACAGGCCAAAGGAAAGAGAAGAGAAAAAAAAAGGAAAACAAATAGAAAATTAATAAAAAAAATTTGTAAAAATTATTTAAAAATTTCATGTCAAAATCGTTGGCGCCATATTGGACTACTGGCATCTACGTTTAACAATTTTATGATTGAAAATTTATGATTGAATTGAAACCTATGCAATAAATTTATGACTCTTTTAGTATTTTCCCCATTATCTTTAATCACATGGCTAAATGTCAACATGGTGTCGATTAAAACCATCCTTTATATTCTCGTAAAGATTTTGAGCCACAATAACGTTTTGCCTCGCTTTTAATCTTCCAATTTTAGCATAACATGATTGAAACAAATTCATTTTATTTCATAACGAATCATTATTAGGTTTATTGTTAGAACGGACTATTTTTTGGACATTCTCCCTGAAATAAGTGGAACAGGAGTTGATTTCATATCTGAATATTGCTGTACTTCAATCATTCAAGATAAGCGTGCAAACTATTTTTGTACGAACAGTGAACTTGATAAAAATCCATTTACAATATCATTTGCAATTGGTTTGAGTTTCTTTATCTTCTCCTTTTTTTATCCTAACTTAAGCAATCTCGAGAGTTCGAAATGAGTGCAATGCGTTTATCACGAGTTATAAGAATTTGTTTCTATAATCTCTGAGCTCATGACAAGAATAACGTAAAAATAATCGTGAACACGCATGCGACACATGTACAAAGGCTAGGTACGTATGATATATTATTACAATTTCTTGGTCCAAATCATCCTATTGTTTAGAAAGGAACAAAAGAAAAATTCTTCATTGCACTATGTTGAAAGTCGCGGCAAGTGCGGGTGGCGAAAGGGCGGAATGACGGTTATGAGCCAAATCAGGTGAGTAGGATCGGGATAAGCGCGTGAGGGGCACGCGGGGGAGAAGCGCGTGAGGGGGAAGACTTTTAGCGGGACGGATAATGATGATACTTTCTTCGTCTGCTACTCTACCGCCACTGTTCTTCGTCTCTTTCTTCTCTCTCTCTCTCATCTTCTGTTCCTTCGCATTTTGGTTAATCTCAGCGTTTACATGTTTTCTTTTCTTTTCTTATTTCCCTTTTTTTCCCTCCTTTGTTTTTTCACTCGTGGAAAGAGATCGCACTCCACCGAAAGAAGAAAACCCAACAAAACCAGACAACGCGCGCATATCATAAAATGCTGTTTGCCTCCACGGGAACTCCCATAAACATATGTCATTAAATTATCTTGACAAGTTATACAACTTTTCAAAAATTTACCTAGAGCTAATGCACAGCTAAAAACATGAAAGGCCAAGGAAAGGACGAGATCATAATGATCGATTTCACGAATATCGATCATCCGAATCTCTTCATTACGAGAGATACAGATTTAGGTCATGCTCTTTCTTACTCTCTTTTTTAAATTTTTGGAAATAATATTTGACCATCGCCCATCGTGGGATCATGCATGTATCACAGTTAAAGATGGATCACGATTTTTTCGAATGTTGAGATGCTAAAAAATTCTATCTCATGGAATTGTCAATCCATGTGATTGAATGACATGAATTCCATCTCGATTTGTAGAAACTAATGATAGAATGTTCAACTGACCTAAAATAGTAATTAAAAAGAAAAAAGAAAGTGGCTAAAATGCAAAGTTCTGAGTTGTATGTTGATGCGACATGGAAAGATTGTTGCTTATACTTCAAGGCAGTTAGAGCCATATGAGTTGAATTATCCAATCCATAATTTGCAACTCGCGGCTATCATCTTTGCCTTGAAGATATGGAGGCATCTACGGAGAAATATTTGAAATATACACTGATCACCAAAGTCTCAAGCATATCTTCTCCTAAAAGAGTTGAATATGAAACAACCAAAGCAGATGGAATTGATGTAGGGTTACAACTATGAAATATCGTACCATCTTGGCAAAGCAAACAAAGTTGCTGATGCTCTCGATCAAAAGTCCGCTATCTCCTATCTTATGCTCAAGCAATGAAATCTTCTAGATAAGATTTGATACTTAGAGCATAAGTTCACGATTGGAGTCTTATTTAGCTGAGTGGCTACTCTTCAAATTGAACTAGAGAAAGTGTAGCAAATTAAAGCTCTTCAACAATCTAAACCCCAGTTGAGTAAAATTAAGGAAGTTGCCACCAGAAGTAAGAAACTCGACATTACCATCTCCGAAGATGGAACCCTGAGGTTTCAAGAGCAACTATGCATGCCTAATAACTAAAACCTAGGGGAGGAAATCTTGTCGGAAGTGCATCGAAGCAAGACTAATGTCCATCCCAAGAATACAAAGATGTACCGAAACCTTCGCCAATACTATTGGTGGGAGGGAATGAAGATAGACATCGCGAGGTATGTTGCCAGATGCTTGACTTGTCAAAAAGTTAAGGCATGATCTTTTAAGCCAGGTGGATTGCTAAATCCCCCAGATATTCCCGAGTGAAAATAGGAACATATTACCATGGATTTCATTTTAGGGTTGCCTTGGATCCCTAGAGGATATGATTCCATATGAGTAATCATGGACTGCTTCACTAAGTATACTTATTTCTTGGTTGTGCGAGTGGATTATGTTCAAGAGAAGTATGCCAAGTTATGCGTGCAACAAATTATCCCTCTACAAGGAGTTTCAGTGACTATTACCTCATATTGTGATTGGAACTTTATGATGATGCTTTGGTGAAGTTTGCAAGCTGTTATGTGCACTAAGATTCAATATATCACCGCATACCACCCATAGACCGATGGCCAATCCAAAAGAACCATCTTGACCTAGGAGAATATATTACGATCTTATTCAATCGATTTTCGGGGTAGCTGGGATGAACATTTTTCATCGGCTGAATTTGTCTACAACAATAGCTACCAAAAAAAGTATTAATATATCACATTCTAAGGCACTGTATGAAAAGACTTGCATAGCTCCAATGTACTGGGATGAGGTCAATGAAAAGATACTTATCGGACCAAAGTTGATCCAGCTAACTACCGACGCAGTGCAAGTAATTTGTGAACGGCTCAAGAAGGCACAAAGTCACCAAAAAAATTATGCAGATGGGCATCGGAGACCATTAGAACCCAGTGTTGGCGACCATGTGTTCCTGAAAATCTCACCAATGAAACGTGTCACGTTTCGGAAAGAAGAGTAAGTTGAGTCCACAATTTGTCGAAACATTCGAAATCCTAGAGAAGATTGGGGAAGTGGCATATCGGTTGTCTATACCACCGAAATAATCCAACATACATGATTTGTTTCACATGTCTATGTTGAGGAGGTACGAGTTCGATCTTTCTCACGTGCTGAATTTCGATACAATGGATGTTGATTAGAGAGTGACCTATGTGGTGGAACCGGTACAAATCAAGGATCGAAGAGAACATGTGATCTGGAAGAAGATCGTTCCATTGGTGAAGGTCTTGTGGCAACACCACAATGTGGAAGAAGCCACATGGGAAAGTGAGGACTCCATGAAACGCGAGTGTTCTCATATCTTCCAACGACCAAGTTAGTTCAAATTTCAAGGACAAACTTTATTGAGGGGGGGAAATTGTAACATTCTGATACCTTGACTTCGACATACAATGATTTGACCACAGACTGCTTGCCCCAACTGCGAGGTTTGGTCGTAGAGACGGCCATGTTGATCATAAGAATAATGTGCGGAAGAGTCCATAGTAGATATAGGGAGTGGTCATGGCATTACATGAGTCGACGGAGTGGACGAATCACAAGATCACTCAAATGAATGCGAGGGTCGGCAATGGAACCACTCGTGTATATAGTGTGGATTGGTTATGGAATAGCTTGAATTGATCATGAGAATTGGCGAGGGGATGATTTAGACCAATCGAGGATCGGTCAGGAATCAGAGAGGATCGACCGGGAATCGTTTGAGGATCCATGTGGATTGACCATGAATTTGTCATGGATTCACCGAAATTAAACGTAAATCAGCCATGGATCAAGAAGGATCAATCAAAATCGATGGTGAATCGAGTGATTCAATCCGAGGGTTGGGCATGGATAAGTGATATCAATCATTGCATTGATCCCAGATAAGTTGAATCAATCCAAAGATCAATCATAGATCAAGAGATTAATCCATGAATCAATCCAGGAATCCTATGAATCAATCCAGGGATCGTGAGGATCGATCCCATGCATAAGAACTAATCCATGCATTGTTCTAAAGATTGACTCGTTCATCCATTGAGGGTCGGTGAACAACCCATACCTTGATCCAGGCACGGTACTTCCAAGGGTCGGAGGACGATGCTTATATTGATTCAAGCATGATCCGTCTGAGGGTTGGTAGATGATATGTGCACGATTCAGTGCACAATCCATGATCCAATGATTGATATGCACTGATCTACCGGTCAAGCATAGGCCATAGACTGCCATGAGCAGGCCAAGGACCGGTCGTGCCAGCTACTCTAAGCAGTGCACTCAGCCACTGTCCCCTGCCAACAGGCTACACCTGGTTGTTGATCAACCATATACGGTGTAAAGAACGACTGAATTAATCGTGAAATGATGGGAACCAACCATGGATCAGTAGACTTAGCCACATATCCCGCAAGAGCTCAACCATGCCTTGGCCATGCTTGGACACCGCAACGGCCACCGTGCGGCCACATGCCGACCAACGACTTCAGCCACCCATTTTCTAGCTCGAACGATCACTTGATCTTCAATTGGCATGGATGAGTCCAATAGCCAATCATATGAAGCCAAGTAGCCTTAATGCATTTACTAGCATTAATTGCATCCTTAATTGAACTAAGTCAAGTCATGGCTCTAAGGTTGGGCCTAATGGGACACATGGCTAATGGCGGGAGGTGCTATCTTCTCTTGGCTAAATTAGAGAGCCACTTGGACACTAACATTTGTTAGTGTAATCCAAGAACCATAATGGCTAAATCTAGCTAGTTAATGTCAGGTGTAAACCTTATCTTCCTTAATGGCCAAGTAAATGAATGTAATGGAGCCATATGTGCCTAGGAGATCTTAGTAAATCTTAGGTACAATCCTAGTCCAATCTTAGGCTCTTAATAAGCTAAGACAAGTAAAACATATGGATTAGTGGCTTGAACCCATCATGAGGCCTAAGAGGACACTTAAGCCTATCTAAGTTCCACGAGCTTGGGAGCAAATAATTGGGCAAGTAAGATCCTCTAATTAATGAGGTGATTCTCTAATTTATGAGACTTGCTTGATGGCCAAGGAAGTAAAGGCTATAAACAGGGATGTCCATCCTGGAAAAGACACCACCTCATTTCCTCTACTCTCCTCTCCTCTCCTCCTCTCTTGCCGCCTCTCCCCTTCACTTCCTCTCACTCTCTCTCCATCATTCCTTGCCACCGATAAGCTTGAGGTTGTACTCCTCAATATCAGTAAACTATACTAGAGGCTAAGGAGGGTGATTCCTCTTAGCACTCAATATGGCAAGGAGCCATGTGAATGGTCGCCATGATGTTGTCCTTGTATGTGATGGATAGCATGCTAGATTGCATTAGGTCGCAAAATCCAAAAGTGATTTGGCGATGGCTCCCAACGAGAGAGCCGGAAGGCATTCCTAATTGAGGAGATAGGAACCGCCCCTATGAGTGATGTAGGAATACCGTTGGGGATCGGCGATACCTCTTGGTTGTATGGAGATGTCCCTACGTTGAAGTGTGGGGATACTACGTAGTTACAAAGTTCTTATCATGTATAACACGAGGATCCTGTTTGAAGGGGGTCTACCGGGAGAGTATTGGGGCGAATGTTAGGAAACACCAACCATTATGTGTGCTTGCATTGCTATTGTGCGGTTGTTAGCATGTTTTCCCATGGTGTGTGCAGTTCTTAAGTAGTTCTCTTAACTTGGCGCTAGAATACTTATTCATTGGGGACATGCTCACTTATTTTTCTTCCCATTGTAGGGTTAAGAGATAAATCAGGAAGTTCAAGTCAAGTATGGAATGTCGTTAACCATAGAGACCATCAGCCATGACACGTGACCTATAGACACTATGACACCTTGGTGTGGGTGGACATAGGTCTTGATGTTGGGTTCCTCACATATACTGATTTAGGTACATGCTCTTTGACATATTTAGTGGGTCCTCTCTAAGGTTTCCATGGCCCACTAGAGTTCTAGTGAAATGAAGAGGCCAATCTCGGTCCGTTGTGCCAAGGCGACTCCACTTAGGGGTCAAATTTTTGGAATAGAAATCTAGGGCTCTTGTCGTAGCCCATGATAGGTTTAGCTTGTGTTTTCATGGCAATGTACAAATTACTTATGTAAAGAAGCGATGTAAATGAAGTAGTATTTTCTATGATATGGATTGTCAGGTGTGATCTGTGTCATGCTTCAACTTGTGCTAAATAAAGAAGAAAAAAAAGAGAGAGTGAGGTTAGATATGTGATGGTGATGCGCTCGAGGAGTCACCACGTTGCAACGAACGGTTGTCCAATCCTCATATAAGGAAGGATCAAGTCCAAGTTCGCTACGTCTCACGAGGAAGCTTTCGAACCACATGCTCAAGCATCCTCACTCTAAAAGTATCATGTCTTACTATGCATGGCATCTCGTCCGAGAAGCATTGACAACAACCTTAAATCCCAACCCACTATCATTCGTAACATCCTTACTCTAAGGGGAACCATATTCCACAAACATTGCATACGTATATCTAGCAGAGTCAAGCACCCGACCTCATTATGCAAGTCTCATACCATGTATAACTTAGCTAAACGCAAGACCATGCAATCTTACTGTTCCCAAATCTAGTATGGATTCTCACTCAAACCATAGACGTCCCATATCATCCATGATCCAGCCAAGAATATGTAGCCATGCAACCCTTAAATTTTTCAAACTCTGAACGGTCCTAGAATACATGAATTCAATCAAAATTTCTATATAAAACCTTGCATGCAACCTACAAATCAACTCATCCAAACATGCTAGAAAATCTTCAAATGAAACCTTAATTGGAACTAGGAATCTTGAATTACAAAACTAGAACACCATGTCCCTCAACCAAACTCAATTGAAGCTTTTTATTTGAGGTAGTGGCAAGCGATCCTCCCTAGCGGCAGCATGGCAGCAAGCTCATGGTAAGACTTAGCCTAAAGAGAGTCTTAGAGAGTGTTTTGAGTGAAGATGGAAGAAAGAACTAAGTAAACGAAGGCTGGAGGATGGCCAACTTTTATGGCCATGCCTTCCCCCCCCCCCTCCTGTGGCTATGCCACTTGGTAGCTAGCAGAGCAGTGCCACACCATTTGGCAGCTTGGGGGTAATGGCCGCATGGCCAACACACGATGAACCAACGTGGCTACTTGGCGAATAGCTTGGACAAGTGGTGGTAGAGTTGAAGGTAGAGTGACAAATGGCAAGTGGAAGGTGACAAATGGCATGGCATGTCGTCCACTTGGTTAGGTGAAAAAGACACTTGGCAGAGAGGCTAGTGGTGGGAGTTTGGGCGACTTACCAAGTAGACAGAACTAGGCGGGGGTGACGAGCTGGTGGTAGACTTGGCGGAGGCAGACTGAGCATGTCTTGAAATAACCCTTCCAAGATTGTCTGAGGCTAATGAATAGCTTATGAGGCCTTCTTGAGTTGATCACATTCAAATTCAATTCATAAATTTGTTTAACTTATTTTTTATATCCATCCCAACCATATGTCCATCATATATCCTTGATTCTTGTCACTTAGCATTCGGACCTCTATATGACTCATACAAGGTATTCGAATTTGAAGATGTCACGAGCCCTTCCATGATCCTCAACGATCTCCTCACCTTGGACGGACATTATTTGCAATGTGGCTCAATTACTCTTAGATCAATTTTGCTCTAATACAACTTGTCACAAGTTAGTCAATATAGTTTTCCCTAACCCGCGTGGCTTTAGAAATTTTTTTCCAAGTCTTTGTTATCTCCTCACACCCACAAGAATCGTAGATAGAGAAGTTTCAAATTATATGTACCTTTGAGAAGGATACAAATGAGGGAAAGAGACCTCTTTGGCTATGTTTGGTCGATTGGATAAAATCGGGATATGATATGTTTTATCCTATCTCGTGTTTGGTAGCTAGCTAGGATATGATAAAATTGGATATAGAATGGGTGTGACCCGAATATAAAAATCCGAAGGGGGAGTGGGATAAGGTTGAATATGATTTCTTTTATCCAAAACATAAAACCTTAGTTTTTTCCTTTCTCCATCGTTTACCCACAGACGACTCCAACTCCTCTGTTGGGTCCAAGTCAGAAAGTTGGATTGGGTTCTCCCGACCCAGTCCGAAGTCCATTTTTTTTAATTAAAAAAATACTAAATTATAAAAAATTATAAATTTATTTTTTAAAATATAAAAAAAATTAAAATTCTAAAATTCTAAAAAAATTCTAAAATTCTAAAATGTCTAGGTGAGTGACCACAATTTATTTCATAGATTTTTAATACTAATTCTATAAGTCTTGAACCAATTTAGATTTTCCATTTTGAATAAATATTTTTAGTTTAGCATAAAAAATGAGAAAACCCGTAAAAAATTATAAACTCAATAGAATAAGCTCTTATCTAAAGTATCAATGTCGAAGCTTTCTTCTCGATAGCTCTCCGATTCACATCGAAATTTTACGAAAGCAATGAATTGTAATGTACTTATTAAATGAGAATGGTTCAAAGATCGTTCGTTAACGTGATTAATTGTCATTGCATCCTTGTGACAGCTGGAAAAAAAAACAAATAAACTTTGGACTTTATGCTTTGTTCTAATTGGGCATTTGTTTGATTTGATATTGGACCTATAATAAGATGGAAACACATGGAAAACTTGCAAGAGAGAAAAAGAATTCATGTTTCAAAGTGAATATATTGAAAACGAGATTATCTAAAAATATTTGATGTTGAAGGGGGTAACCAAAATATTATTTCAAAAGAACGGAAAAGATTATTACAATATGTGATCATGAAATTCGACGAGAATATGTTAATTTGAAAATGATATATTATTTTGGATGATTTTGTTAATATTAAACCTCTAAAATTGTACTTGCCTAATGTTATTATTTTTAGAACATCTAAAGTTATATTCATGGTTCACTAAACGACAAATTGGATAAAATATGAGGATATCCGACTTTAAATATGTAGTTCACCAAATAGTAGATTAGATAGGATATGAGAATATTTGACTTTAAATTCGTAGTTCATCAAATAGTGGATGGGATATGAAGAAATTAATGGATTTCTTAACTTATCATATCCAGTCCTATCCCGTTTAGAAATCTGGTCGACCAAACGCAGCCTTTATGTACAAGTACAATGCTAACCTATCCATAAATCTCTCATTGATTTAAAAGTCGAGATGCCACCATCCTTAACCACCAACGAGGTACCATCTCTCTATCAACTCGTCATTTGCCTTGGAATTCTCTATAATAGAGTAAAATTATAATATCAATTGCTCTTGGGAATATTGTAGAGAAAACTAGAAAAAATGCCCATTTTTCTTAGATGGTTCACGATCCCTTGAGCATGGAAAATCTCAGGACTATGACACTTAACTCACTGAAAAACTCAAATGGTTGACCCAAGCTCAACTTGAAATCAAAAGAATCTATTTGAAGTAGTCCATTGAACCAAAATCGAACTATTTATCACTAATACTTAACTTAGCTTCACTCATAGCTAGAGCAAAGCATGGGTGATTTTGGCTTTCTTATGTTAAGATCCATGTCTCAAGGTCGCCGATTTGGAAAGAAGAAGGACAACATGAGCGTTTCAATTTTGGCAAAGAATAAATAAATAAAAACAATGGGTGTTTCAATTCAGTGCTTAGTAATCATTGAAAAAGGACATTACAAACAAGAACTAGCTATATGACCAAAAAAGAAAAACAAAACAAGAATTGACTATTCTCATATTATGTTATTAAACAAGAAGAAAAGAAACTAGTTCGTGTTATTTTCCTAAATGAAATGATGATATTTTTTGGAAGATTTATACTTCAAATTACCGCACTTTCATGCATTTTCTAGATGAAATCCTTGCATTCTTATCTAACCAATTCCCTCTACCTTCATTAATTTTCCAATCAAGTTCTTTGAACACCAAATTCGAACTAATTGAGTTCACTAGTCTGTCAAATGAAATCATAATGTGATGTGGACGAAATTTTCCATAGTGAACACCCATTTGGGCATCCATATGGGTTATATTTTATCCATCTCATGTTCTGACGTTGTCTTATTGGCTTAAATTTTCACACCCATCCAAATATAAGATATTCGCATCATATTTGGATGTCATCAAATAGCCAAGTCAGCTAAATTTGGTATTCAAGGGATTTGATCAAGAAGTTTGTGAAAATAAAACTTTATCAAAAAATTAAAAATATAAGGACTTGATTGGAAAAGTAACATAGATGAAAAGTATAATTATTCCATATGAAACTTTTCGGCTGAAGGAAATTGAGAAAAAATAGGATTGTTATATACTCGCCGTTTGCATTGCTCATTCTGCCCCAATTTTATGAAATCCAAACAAAGAGTAAAGACTTGGGGGTTCGACTCACGATGTGGACTATTTTTCCCTTTATTTCTAACTTTTTTCCTCCATCTCTATTTGAACAAGAAAAAATTGGAGACAACTTTCACCGAATTTCTGAATTGTGAGTTACAGTATTCATGGACGAATTTACAGGGAGCTAGAGGGGTGCTAGCCTCCTTTCTAAAATTATACTTAGATACCAACTTTCAAAACACTTTCCATTTACATGCATAAGCCGCAACCTAGCAGAATTTTTCAAATTTCTCGACAGAAGAACTTTTAGGATGTACCTTAGGAAACTCTAATAAGAAAATACTTTCAACATAAGAGTTACATGTTTGTCGCGACCTCCCCGAAGGTGCACCACCTAAGGGTTAGGCTAATGGATTGCTAAACCTAATTTAGCTCGAGCTCTCCCAAGCTCATACCAATTCACGACTTAGGTTCAATTCTTAAACATGCAAAATTGATTCAATTGGAGTCGCCACTAATCTATTTGAGGTGGGTCGATTAGAAACCCATGTAAAATACTGGGAGTAGTATTTTACTCCTACGAACCAGAGATTTTGAATTCGGGGACTTGAGAACCTATTTCTTCTATTTTTGAAAATAATTTGCAAGCAGCTTGAATTGATTTTATTCCCTAACATGCACGGTGATCACGTGGGTGCGCAAACAATTATTCAAATGCTAAAAGAAAAATAAGCAAGGCAAAAATAAAGCAAATCAACAAAAAAGATCTATTTTTGGTTTTTTTTTTATATGAATGCAATGCATGTAAAGCATGTAATGCATGTGATGAAAAAAATTGATTATGTATGCAATTATCCTAATGCAAATCTAAATGCAATGAAATTCAAGGTTACTTAATGAAACTAATTACCTATAACCAAATAATATCTAATTTAGACTAGGAACTAAATTGAATTAATCCCTAATTTAGATTAAAAAAATATCTTGACTATAGATAATATTCTAAAATGTGAAAACTAAACTAAAATGCAAATGCATGAAAACCTAAATCTAATGACCTAACATGTTTTTTTTTTAAAAAAATGAAAATTCTAAATTAACCTAATTAAAAGACATGCAAAAAGGCATTTTTAAGACATTTTCTTATTTATTAAATGAAATTCGAAATTAATTAAACTAATTAAACGCGAAAATCTAATCTAATATGATACCTAGAAATCTAAATGAATTATTTTACCATGGTATAAATAGACATGCAATGACATCTTAACTAAATTAGCTAACTATATGTAACTATCTAAATGACATGTGAATGATTTCTTTTATTTTTGAGTTTTATTGATGAAAATTCGAATTAAACATGTTGCTAAAAAAATTAAATGAGCCTAAATCTAATATGACATGCAATTTAATATGCCTAACTAAATGTCATGCAATAGCTAATAATGTAAACTAAAAAAGACATGCATGTGATTTTCTATTCTATTGGAAATAAAACATTAACATTCTAACTTAAACATGCAATAATGAAAATGCAATCTAATCTAAGCATGCAATTCAAATAAATTAAATTCATGCAAAAGGAAAGCAACAAGGAAACAAAACAATTTTCGCTAATAGAATCAATAAACCGATCTTAAGCCTTAAAGATCAAAATATCGATTCCAATCCCGCTCAATTTATTACCTCGTCTAAAGCCTTATAGACGAAATAAAAAAATTGATGTGTGGTTGCGAAAAAAATTAATTCCAATTGATACTGCTTATCACCAAAACAAATCAATTTAAACATATCTTACCAATCAAATATTCAAATCAAATTAGGCTAAGATATTTACTTGATTTTTTTTGGATAGACGATTTTTCGAATCGGAATGAATGGCGATATCCACGAAGGTGAATTCGATGTGTCGAAGGGCAGCGTCTTGGCCCAAAAGGTCCACGAGTGCTCAAGCGGATGCGGTTGATCTGCCTTTGGCTCCTCTTTCGCTGGCTTGTTTCTTTATTTTGCTGCGTTTGTACCACTTTCTTCACGGGACCAAATTTTTGCAGCTTGACCCAAGCTGTGGTTGACCAACTTTTCGTTGGTCTGATAGTGGGTCTTTAATGGCCAAATCACTAGAATTGTTGGCGGTGCAGATTATGGGCAGCAAGAGGAATAGCAAGAAGATGCTGGACACGTCCTTGCGTCCTTCGGAAACTCAGCAAAACTGACGAGGACGCTGCTCGATGTGGATGGAACGTCAATGGGAACTCGCTATATAATTTTTCCTCGCCATGCGGTGAGATCAGGCCTGGTTTGCAGCAGGAGCTGCGTTGGACGTCGAGGCAGCGAGACACTACGTGGAGGTGCAACTTGGCGCCGAGCGCAAGAGTGGAGACGCAATCTATCTCTCTCTTTTCCCCTTTGGCCGATCGTTCTCTCACTTCTCTCTAATTTTTTCTCCCTGCATCTCTCGGTCTCACTCTCTCTCTCTCTCTCTCTCTCTCTCTCTCTCTGTGTCGGTCTCTTCTCGCGGTCTCACTCTCAGCCTCCCTCTGTGAAGCTCGTGTGTTGCTCTCTTTTTCTCAAATAAAGTCCTTGTCCCCTTTACTGCAAGCGCACAACTCACTTTATAGTGAGTAGAAAGCAATCTTGCAAGATTTGTCCAAAATTTCAATTTTATTTCTTTCCCTTGTTCTTTTATTTCCTTTCCTCTTTAATAACATATATTCTGTCCACCAATTCTTTCCCCGAAACCATCCCGCCGCCGATGATGTTTCCTAAAGTGCAAGATGCAATGATATATATTTTTTTCAGGAATATGAATTCCTATCTTTTCTATTTTTTTTAAATACAATCTATATATTAAAATCTCAAAATTAGGTGTCAACAGCTGCCCCTCTTTGAAGGTGAGCTCGCAGAGGTTGCGTTTAAAGACCAATTGATACCTAATTTTGACTATGCAAATGCTATGCATGATATTTTTGTTGAGATTAATTCTCATTTTCCAATGTGATTATGACATGATAAATACAAATGACTGAAGGAAGATAGAAACATACCTGAAATTACTTACCTGATTGGCATGGCAGATCAAGGTATGTATAAGCTCTGAGATTGTCCTCTTAAGCCCGAGTACCTGCTTCGGTCTCAAAAGAAAGACAGTGAAAAAGACCTGGATTGCTCAGACGCAAAACGGTGAAAGACCTGGATTGCTTGAGGCCCGAAACCCTAATTCGGTCACCACAGGGGCAAAACGGTGAAAGATTCCTTGAAAGACCTGGATCGCCACCACATAGGCGAAACGGTGAGGGACCTGGATCGCCACCACATAGGCGAAACGGTGAAAGATTCCTTGAAAGACCTGGATTGCACAGAGGCAAAACGGTGAAAAATTCCTTGAAAGACCTGGATTGCATAGAGGCAAAACGGTGAAGGACTTGGATCGCCATCACATAGGCGAAACGGTGAAGGACCTGGATCGCCGTCACACAGGCGAAACGGTGAAAGACCTGGATCGCCACCACATAGGCGAAACGGTGAAGGATTCCTTGAAAGACCTGGATTGCACAGAGGCAAAACGGTGAAAGATACCTGATTAAACTTGAGTCATTAGAAAAAATAAGCTGAGAGACCTGTACATTCCCACAGGCTCTCGATTGGTACCTGCACATAGTCAATAGGCGCTTAGATTGAAGCATATGCACTTAGAATTCTTGATCCCTGAAAGGGATAACTGCATCATCAAATCATCTGCTTTAAAATGCAATTCATAATTTGAGAGATTCTTTGAGGCGAGAGACATTCAGTCAGAAAGGACTTATCACTCGCTCTTACCCAGAAGAGCTTTTGTCCCAATGAGGGAATGGCTTAAACACTCAATCTCACTATCATCATGTCAACAAAGGTCCGAGTACTCTCGCAAGTGGTACAATCTTACCAATCAGGGAGGTCTTTAATAGGACCGTAATTTGGGCTTGGTCAATGGTTAAGCAAAGGGGACTCATTGAGTCAAGGCTTAGAAAGAAAGTCTTCAACAAATGTCGCCAGGTTTACAAGTCAAGAACCCTGCAAATGCAATAGAAACAGTCTTGCTTGCACTTCTTCAAGCTAAGCTTAAAACATTAGGAATCTCACATTAATTCAAGTGCCCTAATCAGAAGAGACTTTTTATAAGCTTGGCTTTAAAGTGTGTATGGGATGAAAAACTGGGAATTTTTCCTCAGACTCAACTTTTGAGACTCAAACTTTGATTCACTGGGGATGCTATATGATGTCAAACTCACTGGAGACTATTGACAAGATTGCCCCACTCAGCAACTTTTGAAATCTGGACACATTGAAAGTCGACTGCTTGCAGACTTGAGCCTTCGGCTCTGATTTCTATGGGCATCGGCCTTGCTTTTACCAGGCACACTGCTTTTTCTTGCCCCTAACTCTTTAACTTTTCCTCTGAATTTGGGCATTGGCCTTGTTTTTACCAGGCTCATTGCTTTTTCATGCCCCACTTTGCATTTTTTTTTAAAAAAATATGGACTAGACTGACGCTTCAGACCTTGGTATGAGGATGCTCGTATTCTGCTACAATGCCCCAGTGTAAGAGATATTCACCAACGTGTGTTTAATTTGAGATGAAATCACAGGCTCAAAGTGGCTAAGAGTGTTTAGGATATAGAAACGAATGCTTTTCATCATCCCTAAGGCACTTGATTTAATATTCGATTTCACATGTAAAAGCAACACTCAAAGATTGATGCAAGTGAAAGCAAGAAAGTTTCTATTCATTTCTCTTGTACATCAATAATGCAAACGTACCTCCAGTTTACCCCAATGTGGGGTGATTCTTGACAGGGGTAATATGAAATGAAACTTCATAAGTGTTTAGGCTCAAAATGGGTAACCAATGGATTATCATAGTGTTTGGGATAGAGAAATGAAATGCCTCTCATCACTTCGATTATCGTACCATTCGCGAGAGAACTCTTTACTTTTGCAGATATGAAATTTTGTACGCTCATCTCACAACTGTGTAAGTAAGGGACTGTGTGTGGGCAGGGCTTGCCTTTCGTCATACCGATACATCTCATTTAACATGATCAAACAATTGCTCATCATTCATCAAATTGTTTGATTTTGACAATATTTAGTGGATTCATGAATGAAACAAGTAAAAACCATCATGCAATTTTTAGATTTTCAACAGATATGAGCCCTTTGAGTTCATTGACTTTAAGCATGAACAATTCATCTCGCCAAAAAAATATCATCAAAGCATTAGCATGAACATGATATCAAATACAAAGAAAGGTTATTGGAGCCCTTTAGTCGCCTTTGGAGATGGGCACAGGAACTGATCGGCCGACACGGAAACTCAACCTTCAATGCTGTATTTTTATTTTGCCCCCTGAACCAAAAGAAAACGTGCATGAACATGACTCTAAATGAAATCTAAAATTTGTGAAATTTGTATTACTTATCAATGCAATGTCTCCTCCAGATTGGAGAAATGCCCCTACAATTCTACATGTTAACATTCGCAAATTATTTCCCACATGAAACAAAGAGGTCTTTTTTATTCTTTTATTTTTTTAAAAGCAATTTTTTTAAATTTTTGAACAAGAAAACATGAAGAAAGCCCAACCCTCAGAATTCTCCTTGGATGATTCTTTTCAGTTGTTGAATATCGTCACCGAGTTGGTTTGGTGTACCTCATCATGCCTCAAAAATGGTGATTTTATTGAATAACTCAGAATGAATTACACTTATGGAAAAGAAATTGCAGAATTCAAATGAAAGAACGAAAAATCCTAGGAAAGCAATAAATGAAAGGAATTCCCTCGCAGGGGAGTGAAGCAGGAATAAATTACTCATGCGGGCTTGCACCCATTTCCTCCTGGGACTCATTTTCAATGGCGCCAATGAAGAGATCTTCAAATAGATTTGCTATCCCCTCGAGTTTCTCATCCCGATCAGCCTGGCTTTCAGGAATCACATCATCCATGCCCCCCCATCCACCCGGAACAATGTCTCGGGGGTTGATATAGAAGCTCGGGGGAAAGGAGAACCTTTCATGGTAGTCACAATTCATGTTTAGTCCTTCTAGAACATACATCTCCTCTTCATGCATCATTCTGGACGGACCCGGGAATGTTTCTTTGATACGGGGAGGCAATGTTTTACTTTCAACCCGCTTTTGTGATTCATTGGTAGGCTGATCCCTTCCATGGTATCCTAATCCGGCCACACGACGCTTCCGGGAAGGCTGAATTGGATATCGAATCCCCTGACCCTTTCTTCCAAGTCCTTCTCCAGGAACAAAACAACTTTGGGCCATAATCTTCCCCACCATGATAGCAGCATTTGACAATTCTGGAATTGGTGCAGGCGATCCCCACGACCTATGTATCATTGACACGAGCTCGAATGATTGATAACTGGATTCAAATACATTCTTAGGCTCCACATACGGAATGGCAGTTTCATGGTAAATCTGGTGGTCTTCTTCAGCATGGACAGTGACTAGCTTCCCTTCAACCATGAACTTCAAGCATTGATGAAGACTTGAAGGCACAGCTCCAGCGGTATGGATCCAAGGACGACCTAACAAAAAGTTAAAGGCAGTAGAGATGTTCATTACTTGGAACAAAATGTTGAACGTTCATTGGCCCAATTTGCACATCCAGATGAATCTCGCCCATCACCTCCTTCTTTGTTCCGTCAAAAGCACGAACCGAAGTTTTAGCAACGTTTAACCTTGAAGAGTCTACCCCGAGACGATGCAAAGTAGCCAATGGGCAAATATTCAGAGCGGACCCATTATCAATAAGAACCCGAGCAACATGCGATTCCTTGCACCTGACGGAGATGTAGAGTGCCTTTGTATGTCCATTCCCATCACCTGGTAATTCTTCGTCAGAAAAGGAGACAAGATCCTTAAGGAGTACCGCGCCTATGAACCCTTCAAGCTCGCCTTGATCAATCGTCTCGGGCACATGAATCTCACTCAAGATTTTCATGAGTGATTTTTGATGTTTCTCCGATGTTTGCAAGAGCTCCAGTAGAGAAATTTGCGCCGGCATCCTCCGCAACTGTTCAACCACATCGTACTCGCTAGCTTTGATTATAGCTAGAAATTCCTTAGCCTCTTCATCGGTGACGTGCTTTGACGGCATAGAATTACCTTGCCCATAGGTGTGTCCGGACCTTGTCACCAAGTCCACATCAAAATCGTACGACCAGGGAACTACCTTGTTGCTACGGTACTCATGGGGTTGATATAGTTCAATTATTATTTCAGGCGCCTCCACCTCATCATTAATTGCGTCCTCCAAGGGTGGCATGTCCTCAAGTGAGGGATCTGATTCAGCTTCCACGGCAGTAGCTTCTTTCTCCCAATCAATGATAATTTGAGAAACCATCGACATTCCTCCCGCATGGTTGCTTTGCACGATTACACCAGCTTCAATGCTCTCTTGGATCCTCTTCCTCATGACAAGAGGTGCAAGGCTCTCTCCAGCTGGGTAGTAGCCAGCTGCTACCGACCCTTGATAGATGTTATTAATGTCTAGCTTCCATTTCATTTTCTTCCCAGTCTCAGTCTCAGAAATTGCATTGACACCCCCCTCGTGCTCCGGAAGAGGATTTTTCTCAACATTTGGTTGAGCAACGCTGAAGCTGAACACTTTCGTATCCAGAAGATCTTGAATCTTATGCTTAAGGGTGAAACATTCATCAGTCGAATGCCCCACTTCACCCATGTGGTAATCACACCTCTTCGAAGCATTAAAGCTGTTGAATTTCTCAGGATTTGGGCGCTTCGGCTCCTGAGAGAGCAAACCCCTCTTTTGCAAAACAGGTAAAACCTTAGACAAAGGCCCCGGAAGGGGAGTGAATTGCCTTCTGTTAAACTGGCGAGGCGCAAATGATCGCCCCCCGACTTGTCGATTTGTAGAGGCATGAACATTTGAAGGTCCGCCAGAGCTTGGTTGTGAGTATGCCAAATTTATCTCCGTAGCTTCCTCTTTATCCTTCCTCGGAGTAAACTTCTTTGTTGGCTCATTGAACCACCCATCTCTTATTCCAATCTCGATCTGCTCCCCAACTGGAATAAGCTGATTGAAAGTGTCAGCAGTGGTGGCTATCATTCGAGTGCGGTATTCATGAGGAAGAGTTTTGATGAACATCTTCCTCATCTCCATGTCAGAAGGCTCAGGATCAACTTGAGCAGCCAGATTCCTCCACCGGATTGCGTATTGCTTGAATGACTCGCTCCTCTTTTTCTCGGCCCGTTCAAGATCGTCTCGGGAGGGAGTGATGTCGGTTATGAATTGGTAGTGCTTCAGAAAAGCTTGGCAAACTTCCTCCCAAGTTTGGCAGAGGTTTATCCCCTTCGAGATGTACCATTTCAAAGCAGGGCCTGTCAGACTCGCCTGGAATGACTGGATCAGCAGAGGAGCATTATCAGCATACTGGGTCATCCTCACCAAGTACATCTGCAGGTGGGCCCTTGGGCAGGTCATGCCGTCATATTTTTCAAACTCCGGCATCTTGAACTTTTTCGGCATTTTCACCTTAGAATACACAGAAAGATCCGTCGGGGACGGGTCTTGAAGGCCTTGCAGTTGCTTCAACTTTTCCTCGAGCTTCTCGAGGCGTTTCTCTTGCTTAGTTTTGTACGAGTCATCAGCATCGGTCTTTTCCCCGTAATCAGCGATGGGATCTTCTTCCAAAGGAGGCATTTCCTCCTCTAAGTTCACAACAATGTCATCCTTCAACTTCGGCAAAGGTGCAGGGGCCGGGTTTAGTCGAGCAGCTCTAAATTCGGCGGTCATTTCTTGCATGGCAGTGAGAAACTGCCTCATCTGATCCTCCATATTGGAAACACGCTCGCGAAGCTCGTTTTGGTCCGCCATTTTAGTTTGAGATCGCGTGCGGATTGGAGAACGTGTATTACCCGTGATCACCTTCAAACAAGAAAGGATAGATAAGAATAATTGGCGAAAAAGGAAGACACGGTCCATGACAATGACCTAAAGACTCACTTTTATTCATCTATGAAAACTTCATGAAATATAAAACCAATACTCGAAACAAATGACTCAACAAAGACTTGAAACAAATGAAACTCGATAAAAGCATTCTATTTAGCTTGTTCTATATACAAATGGGAAGCTAACGCTCGACGCAATTGCCTATTCTCCCTAGCCATTTTCTTCATTTGCTCCTCGAGTTCTTCTGCTCTCCTCATAGATTCGGCCATCGTGATCTAGCTTACCCCACCATCGTTTGAGCTCGGCTCTCGGAGTAGGAACACATCAAACATCGGATCTTCTCATTGTATATAGAATGTGACTCGACTCATCTAATTGCCATGGACTGAACAAAATAAATAAATACATAAATTGCAAGAGGATAAAATAGAAAACTTACCTTCCAATCAAGCAAACACATAGACATGCACATGAAAGGTGCGGCTCGATTTCTATTCTAAAAGGCTTAGCAAAGTGGAGCTACAAGGGTGGAATGACTAGTCGCAGCCTCGCGTACTAAATCAAAGCCCTTGCAACTCCGGCTCAGCCAAAAGGTGATGCCCCAATGCGACGCAGCCTCGCGGGCAGAAGCAAACACCTTTGGCACCAAGAAAGAAAGTTTTCGGGGTTAAGTTGGGCAACCTCTACTACGCGGCCTCGCAGTCGAAGTTGTATCCAACCTAACACCATCCTAAGTTATCCTAGTGCAGCCCAGGTCCGGCGGCGGGTTGTGTGTGCCAATGTGTAGTGCTAAAGCAATAAAGCATGCACAACAGTAAATATCACACAACACTTCAAATAAAGCAATTAAATACTTAAAGTAAAAATCAACCTGCAAAAACAATCAACACACAGGTTAGGGACATAAATGGAATTTCACTACCAGGGAAATTTGTTTTGAAAATAAGAAGAAAGGCCTAAGTCCACTAAAGTTCATTGAACTAAGTCCCCAGTGGAGTCGCCAAGCTGTCGCGACCTCCCCGAAGGTGCACCACCTAAGGGTTAGGCTAATGGATTGCTAAACCTAATTTAGCTCGAGCTCTCCCAAGCTCATACCAATTCACGACTTAGGTTTCAATTCTTAAACATGCAAAATTGATTCAATTGGAGTCGCCACTAATCTATTTGAGGTGGGTCGATTAGAAACCCATGTAAAATACTGGGAGTAGTATTTTACTCCTACGAACCAGAGATTCTTGAATTCGGGGACTTGAAAGCCTATTTCTTTTATTTTTGAAAATAATTTGCAAGCAGCTTGAATTGATTTTATTCCCTAACATGCACGGTGATCACGCGGGTGCGCAAACAATTATTCAAATGCTAAAAGAAAAATAAGCAAGGCAAAAATAAAGCAAATCAACAAAAAAATCTATTTTTGGTTTTTTTTTATATGAATGCAATGCATGTAAAGCATGTAATGCATGTGATGAAAAAAATTGATTCTGTATGCAATTATCCTAATGCAAATCTAAATGCAATGAATTTCAAGATTACTTAATGACACTAATTACCTATAGCCAAATAATATCTAATTTAGACTAGGAACTAAATTGAATTAATCCCTAATTTAGATTAAAAAAAATCTTGACTATAGATAATATTCTAAAATGTGAAAACTAAACTAATATGCAAATGCATGAAAACCTAAATCTAATGACCTAACATGTTTTTTTTTAAAAAATGAAAATTCTAAATTAACCTAATTAAAAGACATGCAAAAAGGCATTTTAAAGGCATTTTCTTATTTATTAAATGAAATTCGAAATTAATTAAACTAATTAAATGTAAAATCTAATCTAATATGATACCTAGAAATCTAAATGAATTATTTTACCATGGTATAAATAGACATGCAATGACATCTTAACTAAATTAGCTAACTATATGTAACTATCTAAATGACATGTGAATGATTTCTTTTATTTTTGAGTTTTATTGATGAAAATTCGAATTAAACATGTTGCTAAAAAAATTAAATGAGCCTAAATCTAATATGACATGCAATTTAATATGCCTAAACTAAATGTCATGCAATAGCTAATAATGTAAACTAAAAAAGACATGCATGTGATTTTCTATTCTATTGGAAATAAAACATTAACATTCTAACTTAAACATGCAATAATGAAAATGCAATCTAATCTAAGCATGCAATTCAAATAAATTAAATTCATGCAAAAGGAAAACAACAAGGAAACAAAACAATTTTCGCTAATAGAATCAATAAACCGATCTTAAGCCTTAAAGATCAAAATATCGATTCCAATCCCGCTCAATTTATTACCTCGTCTAAAGCCTTATAGACGAAATAAAAAAATTGATGTGCGGTTGCGAATTGGAAAATTAATTCCAATTGATACTGCTTATCACCAAAACAAATCAATTTAAACATATCTTACCAATCAAATATTCAAATCAAATTAGGCTAAGATATTTACTAGATTTTTTTTTGGATAGACGATTTTCCGAATCGGAATGAATGGCGATATCCACGAAGGTGAATTCGATGTGTCGAAGGGCAGCGTCTTGGCCCAAAAGGTCCACGAGTGCTCAAGCGGATGCGGTTGATCTGCCTTTGGCTCCTCTTTCGCTGGCTTGTTTCTTTATTTTGCTGCGTTTGTACCACTTTCTTCACGGGACCAAATTTTTGCAGCTTGACCCAAGCTGTGGTTGACCAACTTTTCGTTGGTCTGATAGTGGGTCTTTAATGGCCAAATCACTAGAATTGTTGGCGGTGCAGATTATGGGCAGCAAGAGGAATAGCAAGAAGATGCTGGACACGTCCTTGCGTCCTTCGGAAACTCAGCAAAACTGACGAGGACGCTGCTCGATGTGGATGGAACGTCAATGGGAACTCGCTATATAATTTTTCCTTGCCATGCGGTGAGATCAGCCTGGTTTGCAGCAGGAGCTGCGTTGGACGTCGAGGCAGCGAGACACTACGTGGAGGTGCAACTTGGCGCCGAGCGCAAGAGTGGAGACGCAATCTATCTCTCTCTTTTCCCCTTTGGCCGATCGTTCTCTCACTTCTCTCTAATTTTTTCTCCCTGCGTCTCTCGGTCTCACTCTCTCTCTCTGTGTCGGTCTCTTCTCGCGGTCTCACTCTCAGCCTCCCTCTGTGAAGCTCGTGTGTTGCTCTCTTTTTCTCAAATAAAGTCCTTGTCCCCTTTACTGCAAGCGCACAACTCACTTTATAGTGAGTAGAAAGCAATCTTGCAAGATTTGTCCAAAATTTCAATTTTATTTCTTTCCCTTGTTCTTTTATTTCCTTTCCTCTTTAATAACATATATTCTGTCCACCAATTCTTTCCCCGAAACCATCCCGCCGCCGATGATGTTTCCTAAAGTGCAAGATGCAATGATATATATTTTTTTCAGGAATATGAATTCCTATCTTTTCTATTTTTTTAAATACAATCTATATATTAAAATCTCAAAATTAGGTGTCAACAATGTTGTAATGGTGGTGCTTTTAATTGTGAAATATAAGGAATAATAACTTGTAATAATTTCTGATTCGAGAAATAATTTACTTGGGTATAGATGGTATGATTGCAGTTTACTATCAACTCTATCGTCATTTTGGCAACATCACATGCTCATTTTACATACACTAATGACTTATTATAAGAGATTATAAAGGATGTCCTATGTTCTAAATATTCAAGAGCCGTATAGTCAGTGAGTTATTAATCCAATTCAAAAGATTATAAAGCTCATCACAAATTTATCAAACAAAGCTAAATATCCTTTCCTATTGCGAACTGCATCTTGCTGTAATGAAGGGGGAAAATAATATTCTTATAACACCCATCGATAGTAATAATCGAAAAGAATGAAACTCAATTTTCATTTATAACTACATTGTCTCCTAAACTTTGCTCTTCCTTTCCCATTGTGAACTACAACTCGCTGCAAGGTGGGTTGGGCCTTTATGTTTTTGTCACTCTACTCGGCTCGTGCGCCAAGGATTTCTGGTCTTTTAAGTTTTCTATTATATAGAGTCTCAGGCCTTCCGGCTCTCTGTTTCTAGAGAATTTGTCGTTTGCTACTTATGGGACTATGAATACACCCATCCTATGCTTTGAGCCCCCCAAAGTAAAAAAAAAAATGATCTTAGGCTTCCATTATTGGTAAACACCACGTCGGTGAATCAAGTCACCAGACCAATGTCGGGATGACCGAGTGACGGTTTTCATTTGCTAACAGAAGTTAGGGACCGACGATGACATTAACCACCAAAATGATGAAACAAAGTGGATCCCTCCACAGTCATTGAATTCACGTTGTAAAGAGAAACAAACTCGTAAAAACAAAAAAGATTAATGATTCGTTTACAAGTAAATCATGACATAGAGAGGACAATGCTAGGTAAATATAATAAACTAAGATGTCAAAATTGTTCTCATGACATAGAGAGGACATAGAACCAGAAAATCTACTGCAGGATGCAGAATCTTAATCTTCTTCCTCTCCCTCGTTCTCAGCGATATTGAAGTACCTAAGCTCATAAACATTACGATCCTTGTTGGAAGCAATCACCCGAAGCCAATCCCGGACATTGTGCTTCTTCAAATACTTTTTTGTCAAGTACTTGAGATACCTGAAAAATTACACAGTCGAACAAACAAGTAAGATACCTTGAAAGGAAGGTTCAAGACGTTCCAACATACATGAAAAACAACAAAGAGATGTGAGGCAGATTGCATTTGGAGTAAATCTCACAGCTTAGTCAACTGAATGGAGTCCCATTACTATCCTAAGACTAAGAATAAAAAAGCGGAAGTGGAAGAAATAGACTGTGAATCTCATAAACAAGCAGATGGGATATGCAACAAAAGCTGCACAAGAGCTGGTTATTAAAGGCATTACTGACATAAACGAAGTGAGGAGTAAAACAATTATGCTAAAAGAAAAGTGATCGGCGATCTAAACTGCATTACTAAATCCCAACACCTCAATCAGCATGACTAGCAAGGGAGCTAAAAAGCCCAGAAAAGCAAAAACTGATCGAACATTCAACAACAAAACACAAGATCAGAGCCAATATTTATGAGCAAGGCCAAAGTGTTGGTACATCACAAACAAGGAAATACCATAACAAATTTCAGTCCCAAAAGACCATTTTTAGCAACTTGCGTTCAACAACATGCGACACCCTTCATGCACTGACCATTTCAAAAGACGAATCAAATAAAAAGCCGTTCCATGACTAGTTACATCATCCGTAATTCGGAAAATTTGATAGCGGGTTAGTAGAAGGCATTGAGGAAACATCCGTCCAAAGAAGCCAACCACTACGGTAACGCTCAAATTGCACAACAAGGTATCCAAGGCCACTGCCCAATATCTCCTGTTCAAACAATTAGCTTCTACTGACATCGTCTAACCTCTATAAGTACGACTTGGCATCGATTAAAACAAAACAAGCAATTCAAGCACATCCGCAAAGCCCTATAACCAGCAAGATCACTTAACTTCCAAAGTTCGAAGATGCTTGCTCTGACCAGATTACGGACGCAAGACATGCTCTAAAGAGGAAACAGATCCCCAGTCACACGTTGTAGTGACACGTACTGACCTAAACTAAGCTAAAAATAATCTCCAGATGTTACGTCACGTTACATGAGGTCACCCAGAGAAGAAAATCACCTCTTGGAGAAGTTGGAGTCGGAAGTCACGGTGATCTTTGACTTGTCGCGGGCGACGGAGACGACGTCGCCGAGGGCGCCGGCCTTGCCGTCGATCTTGATGCGCTCCTGGAGGAACTTCTCGAGGGAGGCGATGTCCATGATCTTATCCTCCACCGGCTTCGCGCAGTCGATCACGAAGCTCACCCCCTTCTTCTTCCCGGCCTTCGCGCCTCCTCCCGCCGCCGCACTCCCTCCTTTCCTCATTGCTCGCCGGCAAACGATTCAATCACTACCGATGCACAATCAAGAAACTGGCATTAGCCTTGTGAGAGGGGAGAGAGAGAGAGAGAGAGAGAGAGAGAGAGAGCAACCTGGTGATTCTCCGGCTTCTGGGTGAGCAGCAGAATTGGAAGAGACGCGAAGCAGGGTGGATTAGGGTTTTCAGGTTTTTATGTGGCCCAATCAAGATGCTTGGGCCTGTGGGCTTGAACACTATCACGGAGCACTTGCCACCTAATGGCCCAGCTCATGTCTGTTTTTCCATAATTTTTTGGGTAATCCTTTAATGTCCGTTCCATCATATTTGGTTGGAAAAGTCAAAAACCGGGCGCTAAAGAATATTTCACCAAGATGTGATGACTGGTCTAAATCATTGCCCAAGCCTCTTCATTAGTTTTGTATACGAATATCCAAGTCAAGTCGAGTTTATCTCTAATAAGGGTCAACCGTCCCAATAAATGCCATTTTATCCTAGCTGCAAAAAAGAGTCTTCAAGCCCGTTAAGGCTCGTGCCAGGCTTAGATGGGCTCACGAGCCACCGGGCTTATGATCAAGTTTAAGTACATGCATTATTGAATATTTAACTAAAACTACACCTACTAAAAAAAATTTGCCCCTTATAAGGATTACGAGATTGTTGAAATTGTGCTACAACAACCCTACCAAGATGTCGGTAGAAATGAGTTCCTTAATTTTCATTGGCAAATGGCAAGGTGCAAGCTTTTCTCCACCTCAAAATCTGAACCTCATACTTAGACAACAACTATAATGCACCCTTTAGATTAGGAAGAGTATTTGCCTTTATGTTGAAGTGTTTTGTCCTATATTATGTACCACTACACAAACAATGTTCCCCAAATTTTGAAACTTGAAATGCACCGTATAAATTTTTTAAATAATTTTGGAATCTAGAATTTATGGATTCTACAGGCTCCAAGGAACCTATTGTTTTTTCTTTAGATTTTCATGGTAATTTTATCCTTTACTAACGCATTGAGACTTAAAATGTATTATACGGTAAAGTGTCACTCATAATATTTTTATTTGAATAATTACACTCAGTCCCAAGCACAACAAGCAAGATTGTGTAACTAAAGTAAGATTATATATGTTTTTCATCTAATAATATAGCTCCACAAATTTTTCATTAACAGACATAAATTCACAAATGGTTGGGAAAGTTTGTGCTTATATATAGTAGATACATTTTGTTGTTAAGAAATAGTTTAGGAAGTATTATATATCTTTGTATACACGCATATAAGAGGTGCACAAGAGAACTTGTGATACTTCAAGATGGGTTTTAGAAGTCACAAGATACAATCTAGGTTCCCAAATTTCAGAACCTTGAGCAAAGTAGGTTTTGGGTTTTGAGGTCAATCTGGCACTTACCCTGCACGTTACACCCTGAAGAAAAGTATCCCCTAGAATGTTGAAGTAGATACATATGTATTAAACTATCTATCCTATTTTTATTTTTCTGACAAACTTTTCATGTTAAAATGTGTAAAATGATTGAAGAAAGTACTTTAATTTTTCATATAATATTTCGATGTTATTATGTCTTAGGAACATGTTATTATTAATAGGGGTGAGCAAAAAATGGTTCACACTGTGAACCGAACCATTCCAAATCATTTTTTTATTTGGTTTGGTTTAACGTTACTCTTTTTAAAGAAGGTTCACAAATTGAACCATGCCATTTTTTATGTATCGATATCATTTTCAATTTGTTTAGACCAACCCAAACGATCGATCATTTTATGCTAACTACTGTATTTTCTATTTATAGTTATCATTTATATGTGAAGTAGCCCTCTTTTTAAATGTGATGTGGCTTAAATATTCATGTCATGTGAATGTATATATAGTTTGGTTTTCCAATAAACTAGTACTCTTTCCAAGCTACTTTTGGAATAATTAAGCTCACAGAGTTATAAATATAAATTAAAGAAGAAAAATAAATGAAGAAGATATGGCTAGGTTCAGTTTAGATGAAAAAAAAGATGATTTGATTTGCTTTGATTCAAATGTACAATTGGTTTGGTTTTATTTTTGCTCAAGCTGTATTTATGTGGTTTGGGTTGGTACAATATTGTAACCATTCGAGATATCACACTTCACAGTACTCACCTCTAATAATGCACTTGTGTCTTTAATTATTTATTGGATGTGTTAGTAATTAGAATTGTGAATTTTTTTAATACATTTTATGAAGAAAAGTGTATGGTGGTATAGTTTACTAGAATTGCTAAGTTTCAATTCTCAAGAAGGGAGAAAATATTAGGTGCATGAGTGGTACCACGTAGGCGGTGCAAGAGTCCATTTAGTGGACGCCACGTGGAATGAGTGGGTCCATGTTGGAAAGAGAGAAAGAATCCATTGCATCCTGATTTGCAGAAAGCTCGATTCATCTCTCCCAGCAGCTTTCTTCCCATATTTAAATTTCCCTTCCCTCATGACTCGACCTGTTGCATCCTTTTCTCTCTCTTCCCAGCTTTGCACTCCCATGTTCCATGCCTTCTTCTTCTCCCTTAGGTCTTTCTTTCTTCCTAGCTTTGCAGAACCGAGCTCCCCTATTCCACGCCTTCTTCTTCTCCCTCCGGTCTCTCTCTCAACTGTCTTCTCCCTTATTTGTAGAATTGAGCTCAGCCTTCTTCTCCCTTGCAGAACTGACCTCTCTCCAGTCTCTCTCTTGCCAGCCTTATTCTCCCCTATTCCAAGCTTGCCATTAGCCAAGCTCCCTCTGGTTACCCGGACGATTATAATCGATGATCGACACAAGCATAACCATCTGACGAACCGAGCCGCTGCCGCCACTTCCACTTTGTCCTTTGCCTTTGGCTCTTTCTCAAGCGTAGGACACTCGAGCTCTCGCCATTGACTAACGTGACTCCAAAGGTAGTCACTTATGTTTTTTGCTTTTTTGTTTAGTCCCTTTGTAAATGTGGGGGGTTTTTTTTCCTCCATAGTGCAGTCCTCCGGCCTCCCCATTGGCCCTACTGACCAACTGCACCACCTTCGCATAGTGCCCGGTCCTCTCTCAAAAGCGACGCCTCTGCCCCCCTTCCCAAACTCACGAACGCCCGTGCCTCTACATCTATTTCCCTCACTATCGCAAATCGCTACTCCAAAGATACATAACTTATACCTCAACTTTATAGTTTAATTCCAGAGACGATTAACTATGTGTTTGGTCGAATCGATAGAGAGAATAATAAGTTCAACCCCCGTGAGAGACTAACTTCAGTTGGTTCATATTAGTTGCTTTAACTACAATGGTGAGTTAACATTGGTATTTGGCCATCGAATTCGTTATTTTCCACTTGAACTATAATCAACAAATGTTTTTCCGGAATGTACTCCACATTTCCCTTCTGCTATATTTGTTAGCGGGCATTTCCGTAAGATGTCAGAAACCCAACTTTGTCCAATGTTTTAGTGTGAATGCAATGGGTCATAGGTTGCATTGTGGTTACATATTTCATAGTCATGTTTATATTTTCATTTATATACCATCTTAACACTAAGATGACAAATAAAATTGTTATCTTGCAGGTGTATGATGTCTTCGTTTAGCATGAATGATATTAGTTGGAGCAATTTGACTTTTCAAAATAAAAGATATAAGTGTGGTAAATGTATTGCCATGAGAATATCAAATTTACAAGAAACAAGTATAAGTTCTACTATAATTGTGAGGATAAAATATGCGACTTCTTTTCTTAGTCTATCATGAAGGCTTCGTCAACAATACTTGAAGATGACATGAGAAATTATACACACACACACACACACTTGAGCATTTGAATGTTGAATTGAAGAACACTGATGAAAAGATGACTGAATTAAGGTGTAATGTGCATAGTTTAAATGACTTGCTACTTTTAATTTGTTTGTTATTTGTTATATTAGTATGATTATATGTTCAGAGAAAGTAGATTGTTGGAAATTGTAATATTACTAACTTGAATAAAATATTATGTTGTTCCAACTCTAATGGGTATGGTTACATTATCTTTTTGTGAACTTTCTTTGTCTAATTTTTCCTCATGATTACTATGGATGGATATATAGTTAAGTATGCAATTATGTTAAATGTAATACCACATTACAACATGTATTGTTAAAGAGGATGGTTTTTTCCCTTCATTTTTTGTAATATTGAGCAAAATATTATGTTGGTTGACCGCTCTCTTCCTCCCAACTCTCTTCCTCACGCTTTCTTCGACTTCGCATTCTCTTGGTATGGTTCCAATTATTGATGTGCTGGTGGTTTTCGAAACGTATTTTTAGTTGCTCATCATGTTTGTTGCGCTTCCTTCTTAATTTGATGGACCTGTCTAGTTTGAGTTGTGAAGTCTGATATTTGAGTTAATAACTTAAAATTTTTTGTGGGTTTGATAATTTGAGATGTTGTGAAGTGTTAGCATTTTACAGATTTTGATTTGAGCTTACGGATTGTCCAAATTTTTTTTTTGAAATTTTCCACACATGATGAACAGTGCTCGATCAGTAGATTTTAAATTAAAATTCATTGGGTTCAAGCTAGATTTTGCATCAGCAAAGAGAGGGCTATTGTAGTTTGTTGAAAGACCTTTCTATTGACTGTAAATTCACCGAAAATGGAGTTCAGAGAAAAAAGTTATAAAATAATCAAAGTCAATGCTCAAGTTACGCATTGCGGATAACTTTGAATATCTATTTCGGTAGAGATTTTAGTTAGTCTGTATGAGTTATTTTGTGAAAGTTAAGCATCGTATAGGTGATCCATAATTGTTATGGTAATTTTTTTAAAAATTTACGTCGATTCTCGTTTAACTGTTAGGATTTTAAAGCTGTCGGTCAATTTAGATACATCAATTCTCGTTTAATTGTGAAAGTTCAACATTTGAGCTAGTAAGTTGAAATTTTTTATAAGTTCGATAGTTTTGGATGTTATGAAGTGGTAGCATTTTAGGGATATCGATTTGAGCTTACAAATTATCCAAAATAAAATTTTGAATTTTTCCGCATCGTGTTTGGAAAACTTCAAAATTTTGTTTTAGACAATTCATAAACACAAATCGAAATTCGTAAATTTCTATCACTTCACAACATCCCAAACTACCAAACCTACAAAAGAAACCTCAACTTACTAGCTCAAATATTAGACTTTCACAATTAAAATGGGAATCGACAAATCTAAATCGGCCGACAACCTCGAAATCCGATATTTTAGCTAATAAGTTGAAATTTTTTTTCTGGGTTTGATAGTTTAAAATGTTGTGAAATGGTAGCATTTTATGGATTTCAATTTGATCTTACAGATTATCTAAAACAAATTTTTTGAAGTTTTTCATACACAATGAACACTTGGCAATCACTTGCGGAAAACTTCAAAAAATTATTTTGGACAATCCGTTAGGTTAAATCCATAAAATGCTATCACTTCACAGTATCCCAAACTATCAAACCTATAAAAAAGTTCAACTTACTAGCTCAAATATCAAACTTTCACAATTAAATAAGAATCGATATATCTAAATCAGTCGCCAATCTCGAAATCCGATATTTGAGCTAATAAGTTGAAATTTTTTTTGTAGGTTTAATAGTTTGGGATGCTGTGTATCATGTGTGAAAATTTTGAAAAATTTGTTTTGAACAATCTGTAAGATCAAATCGAAATCCGTAAAATGCTACCACTTCACAGTATCACAAACTATCAAACCCATAAAAAATTTCATTGTTTAGACAAGTTGGGGATGGCAAATTATCAGGTTTCCAATGAATAATTTTGTATAAAACTTGGCATCCAAAAGTATATAGGCGATTAAAATTCAAAAAGTTCTAAACTTGTGTCACGGTACATCTCTTTTTGCAAAACTTGTAAGGTCATATTAGAATTGCTAGGATGTTGGTCATCTCTCAAATATGACTTTTACATAAACCATTCCCTTCTCATTGAGCTGAAGCTCTTTCCTCATCTACTTAACTTGCTGATCATCCCTTGAACAACGATCTTCGATAGCTTACCATCTTTGGTCACTATCATCTACTATAACAATATGTTTCTTCCTCGATGCTCACTTCCAGTAGTATGCTCCACTAGAAAATATCATATCTAAGGGTTCAACATACTTCACATGCGATTTTCGTTCTTCACCACATAGTTTTTGCATGTGAAGAAAGATAAGAATCTCCCCAACGACACAATTGATGGCTTCCTATCTTCTCCTTCACCTATGAACGTCTTCTACACAATCTGCATTACATAACAAAATCAACCCCACTTCAAATAGCAACCAAGCCATTCAAATCCATCAAAGAGGAGTGTGAACAGTGAACAAACTTATAATTCTACCAAGACCTGATGAAATATGCTTTCAAGCCCATGATAAAAAATTATTCATCGGACACACCATCTCATTCTGTTCTTTTAGAATCGTTCAATTTATTCACTGTTAGATGATGAAAAGAGTTTGATGACTCATGTAGATAGGAATAACAAATTTATTTATGTTTTACTAAACATATCATGATAAAATATGACTCAAAATAATCCCATAATAGAAAACACAAGTTATACCCGACTCAAAATGATTCCGTGAGATCTATTGTGGTATTCCAACATCTATAAAAAAAAATCCATTTACAAAAAATATTATAATAGCAAATAAAAAATTAAATAACACCCAAATGTAAGATGATTTTACAATAAATACATTACTAGTGAACGGAGAAAATGCACTCATAATCCCTGGTGGCTTAATGTATGATGATTGTATCTACATATAATAAATGACTATATTAGTGAAATATAACTAAATTAAAATACCGATTGTAACATTTAAAAAATGTGTTTTTAATATTTGTAGAGAATCATACATTAATTTAACTAAATTATTACACCAAAGTGTTAAATACATGTCTAAAAATTGGTCAAAATCTACTCATAAACTCTAATGGCATGATGTATGGTTTTTTTTTTGGTAAAGTAAGTAGACATGATGTATAGTTGATGTTGCATCTATATATAAAATTTGACCGAATTAGTAAAATATAAATACAAATGAAGGCTAAGAGCAACATACTTGAGTAGGATAAAAGGCACTTTGAAATTGATTTGAATTAAGTAGACATGATGTATAGTTGATGTTGCATCTATATATAAAATTTGACCGAATTAGTAAAATATAAATACAAATGAAGGCTAAGAGCAACATACTTGAGTAGGATAAAAGGCACTTTGAAATTGATTTGAATTACTCGAATAATATGGAAATGACTTTTATCATGTGTTTGTTGGACAATTAGCTCTACATTATGAAGTAATAAATATGTTAATTAGTATCTTGTAACATAAGCTAATGATTTAACTAATCATACTGATAGACCAATATGTCACTCACCTCCACCTTCTATTCACGTTGGAAATGTTCATTTCTTTGATTTCTTCTTCTTATTCTTCTTCCTGCTTGAGTTTTTTAAGCCTTCTATAATTTGTTCCCTTTCCTTTCCTTCGAAGAGAGTGCATAATCGAAATCTTACACAAAGAATCCTAATTAACATCATCATCACCATCAGCATCATCCGTTACAACCACACTTGATTATTATGTTGAAAATTTAGCCTTCACTATTTGCATGTGCTTCTTCACTATTCCCGTAATATTTTGATCTTTTGCTCCCGATCTCATCAACTCAAAAGACTGTAGCATTAACGTGGAAAATATATTAAATTTAGATATACCATGTGACATTTGATGAGATTCATCATTCACAATCCATTCTTTAGCACCCTTAGTCCATCTTTTCAAAATATAAGTAGATGGGATGCTGGTAATTGATATATTCTCAATCATCACTTTCAAGGTATGGCGACACAACCATCCTTTTGATTCAAATAATTTGCATTCATAAGAAACTAAAAAGTTTGTAGGGTCAAATCTGACAACATGGTCACGTTAAATCCCCTTACACTTGAAAGCATATAAATCAACCACTCCATTAAATGTAATATTTACAATACGTTCAGAGAGACTTTCTAAAAATCATTCATTAAACCTTTTAAAAAATGGTATGGGTATATACTAAAGTAACATGCTTTAAAATCTCGTTATTTGAAACTTGTAATTTGGGTTTTCCACGTGAATTGTAATCATCTTGACTTTCAATTTCTCTCATATGCTAGAGTTGTTCTCCATAGTGGTTGACAAATTCTACAAGGGTTAATGTCTTGGCTGACACATGTTAGAACACCTTATTAGTGCTCTCACTCCTCTAACTTGATCTTATAACCACATGTAAAATTATCACAACCAAATGCCGAACTCCATTTGTGTCTAAGGTTGTATAATTTTTGAATTCAATTATTATTCTCACTACCCACTCTACTTCCATTTCCCGCAAATATATTCAAATTCATCATCTAATCTACACCTATACATAGGCGCTAAGAAAAAATTATCCCTAAAACACAACTTGTGATAAAGATGTGGAATATTTTGATTGATATTTTTCCTGATATGTCAAGTGCACAAAATGGTGTTGAGTATTTGGAAAGACCATTCCAATAGCTTTTGCCATAGTTTGGTCTTGATTGGTAAATATAGTTTTTGGAGCCTTATTTTCCATAGACTTCGAAAACACCTCAAACAACCAAAGAAATGATTTCCCAGTCTCATCCAACGACAATGCACTACTAAATAGAATATTCTTCCAATAGTGATTAATCCCAACAAAAAGTGTACATATCATGTTATATTTATTAGTATGGTACGTGGTATTAAACATCAGCACATCACGAAAGCAATTGTAGTCAATTTTTGATAAGCTACCTTTCCAAAACAAATATGTCAATCTACCATCTTGATCTACTTGTACAGTTTAGAAAAAACATTGGGTTTTTCATTTGCATGCAATGAAAATGATTTAGAAGACTTTGACAATCTCCCCCGCTTATATCACAAAATCTTTTTGTCTGCAAATAATTTTGACAATCACGCAAGTTGAAACCTAAGTTTTTCATTCATTGTGCTTCATTTGCTAAAAACTTAAATGTTGCAGTTCCACCAATGCTAGTTTTAATCATGTCAACTAAAACACACTTATAGTTATCAAATATCACTCATCCACATACAATCAAATGCTTTTGGTCTTCTGGTGTGAATGCATGATTATGCTCAAAAACATATTCTATGACTTCATAAACACCATTGTCAACCTTAAATTTGATATGAGCAAGACAACAACATTTAATTTCAAACCTCTCATGTTTCTTTACATGATTAGATGAGTTGGCAAAATGACCCTCACAATTATATACAAAAGTCTATCGAGTTATTTCCCCTTTTTCTGTTTCTAAATAAATTACCCTTCCTCACTCCAAATTCCTTGCCAATTGCATAGGCCACATACTTATAATACACTTCAAGTTCATTTGCAAAAACCATTCCTACTACAAACTCAAATTCTTTTTCCATATCACATATTACATGAGCGAGATGAGAAGTTTCTTGTTGCAACTAAAAGAATAAAAATGTTTTAACATATCATCCATTAGTTATGAACGCGAAAAATATTTCTAATAGTATGGTGAAGAATTACCTCTGATTTAGCCATCCTCTAATAAATTTTAATGTGTAAATTTGCTCTCAAATTGATACAAAGAGTCAAAAGTAATCAAGACTAGCAAGCTTGAAAGTCTATTCCAACAAGTTTAAATTCAGTAATGACCCATCTTGACGAGAAATAATTGTATATGGTTGCTCATACTCATGCATATGTTCACAAAACATATTATGAATTGGAAGTAACCAAATTAGTAAAATATGTTTATGCCAAAACAAACTTCCAAAGCCTGCGTGCAAAATGTTGAGTAAACGGGTCATCCCAATACACAAGATATAACATGATAAGTGGATAATCAACACTCATGTTGTCTCTTAAAGCAATACAATTTGCCATATCCATGTCTACACCATACACATCTCATTCCATGTTTGATCAAGGCATGTATCTAGACAAATGCAACTCTTATTGTTTAGTTTATTAAAAGAGTTTACACGGCCCTACGATGCATGAAATCACACTGTAGAAGATGCATGTTTTTTTAACAAAATATGGTTCGTTTGTCACGTTTCCAAAACAAAACAAACCCTAACAAGGCGATGACACCTAGCCCATGAACTAGAGGTCTCTTGCCTACAACATGAAGTCGAGTGAGGAAGAGGAAGAGGTGGCTTGATGGACAGAGGTGGCGGTAAACAACGGCGAACAAATGAACGAACAGCACAGACAGACAATTGAACAAACAACACGAACGGCAGCTTTCGGTGGCTGACAAAGGTGGACAATAGCTTCCACAGAAGAGAAGAAGAAGAAGATAAAGACGATAGCTTGGTGGTGGTGGTCAACAATAGCTCTTAGCAATAGTGGCTGGGCCACACATCAACAGTAGCTCTTGACGCTTCCTCTCTCTTTTCTCTCGGGGTTTCTCTCTTTAAATGGCCAAATGAGCAAGTGGAAGAAGAGGAAAAGAAGAAGGAGACAGCTCTTTATAGAGCTCCTTAACCGCCCGATTGGCTGCGGCAAGCGGCGAAGCAGGCAATGCACAGCCACTGGCCATGGTGGTGGCCACCGATTGGGCAGCATGCTGCCATGTGGCAACTGTGTATTCTCCTTAGCTGCAAAAGTTTCCAAGACACAATGATAAGCCTAAGATCCTAGTATCTAAGGCCAATGATGGCCAAAAAAGCAAGAGGTAGCCTTTGGTGCATGGTCGCCAAGTGGCGAGGCTAACTTGGGAAACATTATTGGCTTCCTTTGGTCATTGTAACGGTTGGACAGAAGAGAGAGGAAGAGAGAGAATGGCACTGGCTAGAGGAGGAAGGAAGAGGGGAAGGACAGTGGTGGCTGGCTGTTTGGTTGGCGGACGGTGTTGTCGGGCAGCGTGGCCAGCATTCAGTCAAGCAGCAGTCACCGGTCACTCCTAGTAGTTGGTTGACAAGTGGCTTCCCTTCGGGTGGTCGATCATTTAATCATGTGGTTCCAGGGTTGGTGTGTGAAAATTGTGTCACCTTGGCACTAATTCGGGAATAAAATATATGGTCAACTCCAATGAAAATCTAATTCTATTGTCAGTGTAAATCGTACTCACCTATTCATTATAAAATTTCCAAAGGAATAATTCGGAAACCTTTATCGTGGAATCGATATTCTATCAACTAAAAGAGATTGATGGATAGAGCGTAAAGCAATGTAGTCATGACGGGTTCTTCCATGCTTCCTTTGTCCCATTGTTTCCTTCAACCAATAACTCTCAAGGCTCACCCAAGCTGAATGTTTCACAATTCCTTTCAACATTTCTTGTTCCTTGGCCTTGGATCATTCACATGCATCACGTGAGACATTCGACTTTTGAGGATGTCACAGATCTACCCTTCTTAAGAAGTTTCCATCCTTGAAATCGTTCATTTTTCATTTGCTTCGAAGAGATGTGGATATTGTTGTTTCATTTTCTCCTCACTTCGCATGTTGCTTCTTCCATGTCGTGATGTTTCCACAGTACTTTAACTAGCGAAATTACCTTTGTCCTGATCACTTATTCTCTTCTATCCAATATTCACTCTGGCTCTTCCATGTATGTTGCCTTCTCGCTAATGTAAAGTATGTCATGTTGCAAAACATGCGCTAGGTCTGGCTGATATTTCTTCAACATTGACACATGATACACGTTGTGGACGTTCAAGAGCTTTGGCAATAGAGCCAATCGATAAGCCAGGTTTCCTACTTTTGCAATCAGTTTCGCTATGGCACCCGCTGCTCTAGCTAATTGTCCACCCTATTCAAGTGTGATTTTTTTATGTATGGTCATGCCTAAAGGCATATCGATTGAAGTAGATTCTTCTTTTTGATAAATCAAAAACCCTTCCCAAGTTGTACAAGCTTCTTCCAAAGATACGGAATTATGGATGTAAATGATGATATCTATGTATATAGATCTTATATATATATATCGTATAATGAAGTACTCCCTGAGTATATATATATATAGGAATCCAAATCTGCCGAATCACTCATGTTATGATCTTCTAAATCCTACCTTAGTTGAAGTTTTCTTTCATTCAAAATCTTGATGCTCCTCTTAATGGCGAGACTTTGAGGAATACGTGATCGCCAATTTTGAATTCCAATGGTCTCCTTTGACGATTAGTGTAATTCTTTTGTCTATCTTGGGTAGTGTTTAGATGTTCTCGGACTTTCTTAATCTTTTTTGAAGTAGTTTGTACTATCTCGGGCCCTATTAACTTGTGTTCTTCTACCTCATCCCAACAAGTAGGAATTCAGCAAGATCTCCCATATAATACTTTGTACGGTGCCATACCAATGCTTTGTTGGAAGCTATAGTTGTATGCAAACTCAATTAGATGTAGTTTATCATCACAATTACCTCCAAAGTCGAGTATGCAACCCCGTAACATATCTTCTAAAATTCGAATCACCCTCTTAGATTGTCCATCAATTTACAGGTGGTAAGTCTTGCTAAATTGTAGCTGGGTTCCAAATGCAACTTGTAGCTTCTTCCAGAAATGCAATGTGAATTTCAAATCACAATCCGAAGTAATAGTTATCAGGATACCATGCAATCTTACTATATGTTTAATGTATATCTCGGCATACCTTTCCAGAGAATAATCTCGTCTCACAACAAGGAAGTGAGCGGATTTTGTCAATCGATCCACTATCACCCATATTGCTTCATAGCCACTTGAAGTCCTCGATAACCCGTGCACAAAGTCCATTTGTTGATATGCTCCCATTTCCATTCTAGAATATTCAATCGTTTAAGCATTCCGACAGGTTTCTGATGCTCGGCTTTTACTTGTTAACAAGCGAGACATTGGGACTCATGTTGGGCGATGTCTCCTTTTATTCTGTTCCACCAAAAATTTTGATGAAGGTTTCAGTACATCTTTGTGCTTCCAGGATGAATGTTGTAAGAGCTATGATGTGCTTCCGTCAACATGTCCTTCCTTAGTTGTTCATTTTTTGGCACACATAGTCGCCTCCTGAACTTAATGATTCCATCACCAGATTCATGGAAAATAGTCGTCTCCTTGTAAGATCCTTTTAAGAATTTCACCAACCTCTAAGTCTTGTTGTTGTCCGGTCTTGACTCTTTGCACTATATCCGGTTCGATTATGAGGGAAGCCATTACTCTAGTAAGATCATCAATGGTGATTTGACATTCTGAATTGGCGAACTCACCAAACAATGCCCATTCCTTCATAATGAGACTTGCCACTTCCATTGTAGATTTTCGGCTTAAGGCATCCGCAACTTTATTAACTTTTCAAGGATGGTATAAGATCTCGCAATCGTAATCTTTCAATAATTCCATCCACCTTTTCAGTCTCATGTTGAGTTCTTTCTGAGAGAATAGGTATTTCTAGCTCTTCTGGTCGGTGAAGATCTTGAATTTCTCTCCATACAAGTAATGTCTCCACATCTTCAATGAGAAGATTATCGTAGCTAGCTCCAAATCACGTGTTGGATAATATAGTTCGTATGGCTTCAATTGTCGCGAAGCATGGGCGATAACTCTTCCATGTTGCATTAGGATAACACCTAATCTTTTATAAGAAGTGTCTGTATAAACCATGAATTCCCCATTTCTTGATAGTATTATCAATACTAGAGCTGAGGTTAGCTTTCTTTTAAGCTCCAATACTCTTCTCACATTCTTTTGTCCACTCGAACTTGGTATCCTTTCTTGCTAGTTGGCTCGAAAGACTCGCAATTCGTGAAAATCCTTCCACAAATCGTTAGTAATACCCCAAGAGTCCCAAGAAGCTTTGAATTTTAGTGACCGCTATAGGCCTCGGCCAATTAATCACAGCCTCGACCTTCGTTGGGTCCACCCGATATTCCATCTTTGGTCACTAAGTGGCCTAAGAATGTCACTTGATTGAGCCCAAATTTGCATTTGTTGAACTTTGCATATAACTTATGCTTTCTAAGGGTTTGCAATACAACCCTTAAATGTTCATGTTCTTCGAGTCCTTTGGAGCATAACAAAATATCCATCGATGAAGACGACAACGAACTAATCCAAACACGACCTGTATAATCAGTTTATAAGATCCATAAATGTTGCAAGAGCATTCGTTAACCTAGACGACATTACCCAAAAATCATAATGTCTGTATCGTGTTCGAAAGATAGTCTTAGGGACATCTTCCTTCTGGATTCTCAACAGATAGTATCCTGAACTTAATCGATTTTTTAAAATACTGACGCACCTTGTGACTGATCGAAGAGGTCGTCAGTCCTTAACAATGGATATTGGTTCTTGATGGTAACTTGGTTTAGCTGGCGATAGTCGATGCACAATCGAAATGATCCGTCTTTCTTCTTTACGAATAGTACAGGTGCTCCCCAAGGCGATGTGCTCGGTCACATAAATCTCCGGTCCAATAATTCTTGTAATTGGACTTTCAGCTCGTTTAACTCTGTCAAAGCCATTCGATACGGGGGTTTGGAAACTGATTCTGCTTCGAGCGCTAGCTCGATAACAAATTCAACTTCTCGCTCCAGCGATAGCCTGGCAATTCTTCTGGAAAGACATCTAAAAATTCTCGGATTATAGGAAAGTCTTCGAGTTTGATTTCCTCAAGAGTTTGATCCTTTATAGTTACCAAGTACCCTCGGCATCCGTTTTTCATAAGCTTGTCAGCCTCCATGGCAGATATCGTCTTCAGAGTACTACGGAACTTATCTCCTGGGACTTCATAACTAGGTCGGTCCGACGGGTTGAATTGTATGACCTTCCCGTGACAGTCCACCTTGGCCCTTTGCTTATAGAGTCATTCAATCCCTAATATTATGTCGAAATCGTACATATCAAGTATGACATGATCAACTTCCTATCTACACCCATTTATTGGAATTTTACATGAGTGAATCTTTCAAAGGTGTAGATATGTTGAGAGGAGTTGCCAATAGCAAATTATGGGTGTGGGTGAAGATGGAAATAAATTTACATTTAGTTTTGAAAGTAAACAAATTGTTCATTACCTAGATTGATCACATGCTTCTAGTAGCAAATTATTTATTTTTATTTTGAAAGAGCCAATAATCAATCATTCAATCTCAAATTCGCTAGTAAAAAATCAAGTGAAATCGTTAAATGTTTCTTTTCTTTTTCAATGACAAAAATCTATATCCATTTTAAAAAACCATTTCATGTGTTATAATCACACATCCATCACATTTATATTGTCGTACTTTTTTAAATTAAATCATTTTAAGATGTGACATGTATGCTTATAAAAATAAGATTTAAGCATGCCGCGCAAAAATCTTTTTTATTTTCTTTTGAAATACAAACCATGTTCAATCCTTGAAGAATTCTTTGTCGGGTTAAGCTTTCAATCGTAGTTATGAAATAAATAAAAAAAGGAAATATAGCTAGAGTTGAAAATGTCGTTCAAGAATTGAACGTGAGAAATTATCTTGAAAAACCAGTCACCACCTTTGCCATAAAAATAAATATACAATACTTATAGAAGAAATTCACCTACCAACTATCAACTAAAATGAACAAAAAGTAAATAAAAAAAGAAGTTGCAAATTTGTGGACTAAGGAACATTACCAAATACTACTCCCCACCAGTTCATCCCAATACATATGATAAATATGCATGCAAACACATTCTCCCCTTCAAAATTACTCTCTTTCTGCTCATCGTAAGGCATCGAATAGCTGGCTAAACACATAAACCTGCAGAAACCCTAACATCTGCGATTTGATATCCGACATGTGGAGAAGAAATAGAAGTACGATGAATAATGTGCTCTGTGAGCAGATTGCCTCAAAACTCATTCATGTCGATTGAATCTAAGAAACTCAACCAGAAACAGTGCATGCGGGCCGCCTAGTAACGGAAAAAAGAGCAAAGGAAAAAAATAAGAATCACACGAATTCGACAAAGACATTTTCTCCTCAACCTAACAAAAATTGTGCCCAGCAAATAAATGCCTGCCTTCCCACATCTCCCCAGGTTCCTACAACGATAAAATGTTTCGCTTCTTTTCTTTGTCTTTTCTTTTTATTTCCACCACAACTTGTTAATCAAAATGCGGCAGGCGGGATATCAAGGGTTAATCCCGCTTGAATCTGGCCCCAGCCAATCAGACGCCAATGCTTCTCAACTCGGCGACTGAGAGCAATTTTCTCGCCTTTGCTAGTACAGACTGGAGACGTGAGTTGCAGTTTAGCTAAATCATTCTTCACGGCAAAAACTCGAGCTCCCGTTGACATTGACCCAATATTCAACATTAGAATCTCTCCTTTAGCCAGCTTTGAGACCTTTCCCTGCCTCTCCGAGCCCTTTGTCCTCACACCAAGAAGCCGACGCAGCAGGAAGAAGTTAACCTGCAAAATGGAGGGTAAAGATTCAAGCAACAGAGTCAACTGCATATACTCAGAATGCAAGCAACTGCCCTGGACTCCACATGGAGTGAAGAAGTAAGAACATGACAAATGTGTCAAAATACACCACTTAATTTAGCTCAAGATACTCATATAAGATATCATCGACTTTACCAACTGTTACCTCAAGCTCAACGAAGATTTCGGGAAGTGACCCAACCTCCCCAAGAACCTGACCGACCAATCTATCAGCTCGTGTCAAAGTGGGGTCCATGGTGGTCCCAACGCCGATAAGGCCTCCAGGAACTGCAAATTGTAGCTCATTTTGCTCAGCATACAATGAAAAATTCTCGAGTATATTGGTGTGCATTTGATATTCCCATTCTCGTCTTTCACAATAATTCCAGGGCGAACTTCAATCATTTGGTTTACCTTCAAAACACCCTGCAATACCCCAAGCCAAAAAGAACCGCGAGATATAAAAAGAGGAATGGTTGGCAACTAAAGAATATCAACCATCTCCCACAGGGTAAGCCAGATCCCAGAATAAAACATACCCTTAGGATACTCCCACCAGCCACACCACCTCTTATATCACCAACTTCATAGCCGGGCTTGTTTACATCGAAAGATCGGATTACAATCATATTTGGTGGTGACACAAAATTCCTCTCTGGAATAGGGACCTTTTTGACAATATACTCGCAGACAACATCAATGTTATACTTCAACTGTGCAGAGATTGGGACAACTGGAGCACCATCAGCGACAGTTCCCTAATAAAGAGGAACTTTAGTGAATCTGATAAAATCATACGTAATATATGACCATGTAAAAAGTATATAAACCACTTACCTGAATAAACTTTTGAATTGCTTCATGCTGGTTGATTGCCACATTTTCTTGAATAAGGTCAACTTTATTTTGAAGGATTATAATATGCTGCAGACGCATAATTTCAACAGCTGCCAAATGCTCAGAAGTCTGGGGCTGGGGACAGCTTTCATTGGCAGCTATAAGAAGTAATGCTCCATCCATGATTGCAGCTCCATTGAGCATAGTAGCCATGAGAATATCGTGGCCCTGAAGAAAAATCAAATTTCAAATTGTTTGCTGAATTATCTGTTTCAAATAGCAAATAGACAATTGTACTAGTTAAAGTATGATTAGACTGAAAAGTAGTTTTTGCATATGTCTGTCTGTGCCTTTCTTTTCTCCATTCTTTTCCCTTTGTTTTCCTTTTTGGTTTGGTTATGGTCCTCTATCTTTTCTTTTCTTTTTTTTAGTATGTTAGTACCATTACCAATACTCCCATGACTCATTTATCCCAAACTAAAACTCATCCACAAAAAATCCCAAATTGGTACCCTTTACTCAAATTTACTCTATCTTAAAATGCACTTGTGTCAACACATGGATTTTTCACGTCGGACTTTTAGATTTTTTATAAGACGAAAATTAGTTTTTCTCCCCTTTTCCCATCCTTGCTTTATCCTATATTTCATGGAAAGTTTAATATGCAAGCTCCGAAACATTTCAAGGCCACTATACCAGTGCCATATAGAAAGAAACTGAAATTAAAGAATTCTGCTCTTGCAACTGCCTCTTTAGTTTGATACAAAATAACATTACGAGAAAAAAAAATAACTGCTACCAATAGGTAAGAGCTTGTCCCATACCACAAATACCACTTAAATGGCATTCGTATTATGGATGCATAAAATAAACAAAGCTAGAAGGAAATAAGGACACTGAGATTATATATATCTAGCCGGCAAAGACTCATTCTCCAAGTGATTGATAAATGAAATGAATTCAGGATATGCTGCACTGAGAATAATATCATCAATATTCTTTTGAGATTGAAATCATCAACAGGTTGCCACATGGTCCCTTATTAAGCTATTTTTAATGGCACATGAAATGCAGATCAATTTGATATAAAAAATGCAGAACAAGCAACTTTACTGTGTCTAACTTTTTTTTAAACACATTAAGATATTATGCAGCACTCAGAATTTGGATTCAGTATATCAACTTGCTCTTAAAGAATTCAGCAAGTGCCCAACTGACCTGTGCTTGATAAAATGGAAGGATCAACAATTCTAGAAACAGTTAAAATCGACACATCGGTGAAGACATATACAATTAATCAATAGACCTAAAGAGACTATAGATGATGAATTGTACTTTTAAATCATGTTAGACAGGTCTATTGTTATAGCTTATTACAATGACCACAAATTATGGACAAGAAACTCGAAATACTAAAGCTTTACTGATCCAATTAGGTCAACATCCGGATTAAAGAGTAAGATTCTACAATTGCCTGAGAGATGTTAAGCACGAATACCTTCAAATAAAATCACATGTCTTATCACATAGACACAACTTTAACACACTTAATGAAAATGATAAAGAAATCAAATAATATATCTCACAAACCTTACCGGGCAGTCCACAAAGGAAACGTGCCTTAGCAGTTTCATACGGCAATTCTCGAAACCAGCGACATCACACAGAGGACTGTCTTCCTTCCCACTTCCATAAGCCCTGAAAATAATCAAAGAATACATCTGAATTGTCAAGTTCCAACTCAATCGCAAGTGCAGAGTCTGAACATTAACCCACTTGAAGGACATAGGGCGTGGACATCGTTCATCCTCGCACTTGTAAATCTTTGCATTAGCATATCCAAGCTTAATTGTAATGTTACGCTCCAATTCATTCTTAAAACGAACAGTCTGCAAAAAGCCAAGGTGCACCTCTAAAATTGTGTACCAGAAATTGAAATGAATGCCCCATATGCATCATATAATATTCTACCATGTTCCACATTAAAACAACTACAACTCCATGAACAACCTTTCTCTCCAAAAGGAACGCTACAGCTATCTCAATTGACAGAACCTAAAGCAGAGACATTGCCATGAAAACAGAGAAACACGCACAAGATTGACTAGCCCTAGCAGCAATTTTTCATCCTTCTCCACAGACTATGACCACAAGCAATTATAACCATAGAATGCCCACTAGACACTGGGTTTTTCCAAACAGGAAAAGAAGACATGAGTGTATTTGGCCACTAATTTTATATTGGCAATCAAAGCTAATATAGGCAGGATTGGAACTCTAGTTTCAATAAAAAGATAAACATTTCAAATAAATGACAAAGGGCATATTTACCTGCACACCGGAAATCGCCTTTACAACTGTTGACTTTCCATGTGCCACATGACCGATAGTGCCTGAGAGAGAAAAATGTGGACTTAAGTAACTCGCTAAGAGAAAAACTTGCAGCCCATAATTACAAAAAAGAATGAACACCATTAGGGTAGGTAAGTACCGATATTTATGGTCGCCTGCCGCGATATTACTTCTGGAGAGAGTGGAGTTAATTTTGTCACGTCCAATTTACTTAAGTCCTGCTCCATCAAACCCTTCCGAGACATTTTGGCTTGTTCCTAAATCCCCTCGTTCAAAGAATGGCAGGACTACAAAAACAGTCAACTTTATGAGGGGTAAGCCAAACAGAATGATACATCAAAGAAAGTAAAATGATGGTTCATGGCTTAAAATATTAAAGAGGCATGCATTCAAACAGATACCATCCAACCAGACAAGCAAACTACACAGTTATAGCACAAATTGACACCTCCGAAAAACTGAAGCTATTGCAAAGTGGTTGTTTTTGGAAATATCAACTTGGATGCTGTGGGGGTCTAAGTCATGGTGAAAGCCAACCCATGAAATTCTAATGAGAAGCTCGATAGACGACTCAATGCATGTCAAAATAAATAAGATCAAAAGACATGGTGAGGGGGAGGGACAGAGAGAGAGAGAGTCAAAGGGTATTAGGTTTCCTGCTTCACCTTCTTGATCGTGCTGGAAACTTGAAATCAACAGTTTAACAAAATACAAGATAGAGTAGATAGTCTTTATCAAGCGCATTAATGGCAGACAACCGGTAACAAGCATATTACAGACCCCATTGTCATGTATGTGACAAAATCTGATACAAATATGAAGCAAGATTGGCCTCAGAAACAGTATAAAAAAGGAATCAAATTTGTGACGAAGGTCTGATATATTCATCAATCAAGTTCACTGAATTGAAACCTCAGAAATGGGTACACCCTCAAACAATTTTTGCTCAAAATGAGAATACCAACTCCAAGACCCAAACTAAAAAAAAAAAATTGTAATCACGGTCGAAACAAAAGCACCGCAACTATTCAAGATTAGAGAACAGAATCATCAACGAATGAGAACGCGTAATCCCGCATCAGAAGCAAAGATTCCACAATCCCCTACTTCGTATAATCGACTCACTTGAGCTTCTAACACCAAGAGGCATAAATACCCAATCAAGAAACGCTAATATCTCAATACACACCATCCAAAAATTCCCTTCCCCAACTCCCCCCTCCCCAAAAAAAAAACAATGCCCACCCAAAAAATAAAACAGCAAAAAAAAAATCAAGAAATATACACAGAAATCACTTAAAACAAAGAGAAAAGGTGTGACATTCAAATGTAATGACCATCGGGATTCACTAAGAATCACCTTAGCTTCGGAGTTACGTAGGCCGAGCCTCTAAAGAGCGAGCGAGCGAAGGTTTTTGAGTTTTTGGTTGTCCAGGCAGAGGAAGAGCACAAATTCCAGAATTCGACTGACATCAGGTCTTACGTGATTTCCGTCGAGTCTTAGGGCTATAACAGTCAAATCATTCGTATCCTTGTCGGGTCCGGATCAGCCCAAAAGTACATGCCCGGGTAAAGAAAGAGTACGGCCCATCTGGCCCGTTTTTCTGTTGTTGTAATAACTTTCTTATTGAAAGGGCTAAAATTTTACGGTTAGTATTTTTTCTTCTTTTTCTATGGGAGATGCCTAAAAAGTAATTACTTTCTCCTAATGGAAATGCCTTAAGTTTTCCTTTTTATCTTTTAGGTTTTTCTTTGTAGACTTGGAATCAAACTTATATTTAACATCAAACTTTAGATCATTTAAACATATATCGAATTTCCTTTCACTGCTTACATTTTAGTTAGTGGGGATATTGTGATTTTTTACGTTCTTATGAATTTACGACACCATATAGGTTTATTCGCAATTTTATGAAAAAATTTCTAATTACTATAAGAAAATAAGCGAGTAGCTTTTGCCTTTTCTAAGTGTAGACAAACAAAAACAAGCATGTAGATTATAACATTTAAGGATTGCATAATTTTCTCATAAAATATTATAGTTTATTATAATAATTAATTTTGGTGGGAAACTCGAAATAACCTTTAACGCCAAAATGATTACTTTCACAATGTGGGTTGGTCAAGCTAAGAATGGAGCTGATATGCTCTGTGAGGCCAAGTCACGCCCAGAAAAGTACAATCTGGGCCCATCCCAGCCAGGCCATCTTACAAGATAACTAAACTGTTGACAATTAATTAACTTGTACTAAACGTAGATTGAGACCATAGCACAAACTCTTCAACTTTTTTATGAGCCGATTTGCACCAGAAACTTGCTTCCAGGACACGAAATGTAAAGTAGCAAATTACATTATATTGTGCATGTGTCAATCACTTTTTAACTAACAAGCGAGAAAATTTATCTTTCAGTTTGAAGAATCCGAACTTTGATCGATTGTGAGTGTGACATTCTATACACGAGATACTTTTACCATGTTCTCAAACTTGATCCATGGTTCTATACTTAATTGAGTGTTCAAGACTAGAAGAAACGAAAGAGCACTTCGAGTGTGTATGTTTCCGAAAGAGCTAATAATTCGAAGAATATTTTTCAAAGAATGATTATTTATATCGCTTAAAGAAAATAGTTAACAAAAGAAACTTTCATATCGTTAGTGATGAAAATAGGTTCAATTCCCTTACAAAAGCACAAACTCTAGTTTGAGCAGACATAACTTATTTATATATATCATAAAAAACCACAAATTTTAAGTCGGTTCCCATTTTAGGCCATTTTCTATCTTTCTACAAAAGAACCGATTCCATATCTCATTCCGATTTCAAACTTAAGAAAGCAGCAATTTTTCAGTTAAAATCAAATCTGATCATTTTTCAAGTGAAACTTTTGCTGATTATACAGGTGGAGTCACACGTCATATCTTTTCTAATTAAACAAGTTTTGGATACTCTAGATCATAACAAATTATAAACCTAGCTTTACCAAAAACAAAACATATTATAAATCTAAGATCAACTTTTTTTTTGTGAGCTGTAAAAAGAAAAAGAAAACCAGAAGTGCTCTAGGAAGACTTAATATAATTTACTCAGATGTCAGCTTGCGTGGCTCATGGGATGTTTGATCCATTCAGGAACAGTTGCGCTTGGGAAGGACTTAAGAAAGTGTATAGGGATCGCACCCGTGACGGACAAGGGTCCACCTCCAGGTCGCATGATACAGACAGGGGTCCACGTGAGATGTCAAACATAGATAGGTTCTATCGCGCATTAGTGAACAGAAGATTGCACGTGTTGCATGTTGGAACAGAATTTGATGAAAAATCACAGTACTTGATTTGACCCGTGATTGGATTGAAGCTCACACCAGTTGAATCAAAGATTTCATGCATCGTTTTGGTATAAATCATTGAAGATTTTGATAAAAAAAATAATCTCTTAGTTTTTATTAAATGTTCAATTTAATTTATAAATTATACGAAAAAATCATTAATTTTTCATGAAATATTTATAGCCTCGGTTGGCTATTAGTTTCACAATCAAATGTTAGTTCGATGTGACTCTCGTCTTATAATACTAGCAATATAAGAAAAAATGAAGGCCAATTGCTGATTCAGTCCTAAACCTTTTGTTACTTTGCTGATTCAGTCTTAAAACTTTTTTTATACCAAATAAGTCATAAACCTTTTGCAACTTTACCAATTAAGTCCTTCGCGGATTTTGGCCGGAAAATGCCTACGTGGCGACGACGTAGCATGCCGGACCTCGCTGATGATGACGTGACGACGATGTGGCGATGGCCGGACGCCAAATTTTTTCTCTTTTTTTTTTCCTTCATTTTCTTAGAAAAACAAGGAGGTCGGTGAGCTCGCCGGCCCCTCCAAAGGACGGCCCCATCCTTGCTGGCCGCAGGTGAGGGCTAGCGTCAGCCAAGGGCGAGCGAGCTTACCCCTGCACCTGCAGATCTGCAACAGGCGAGCTCACCTCACCCAGATCTGGGCCCAGGCTAGCCCTCGCCGGCCACGGGTGAGGGCCTCCCCTGCTACCCTCGCCCGTGGCCGGCGAGAACTGCAGGGGCGAGCTCGCCCCGCCCAGGCCAGGGCTCGCTGGCCACGGGCGAGGGCGGCGGGGGAAGCCCTTGCCCAGATCTAGGCGAGGCGAGCTCACCCACTGCAGATCCGTGCAGGGGCGAGCTTGCCCGTGGCCGGCGCCGGCCCTCACCAACCACAGGCGAGGGCGGCGGCGGCTTCCCCCGCCCTCGCCTGCAGCCAGCAAGGGCGGGGCCACCCTTTGGAGTGGCTGGCGAGCTCTGCTGGCTGCTGGAGCTCGCTAGCCAAGTATGTTTTTTTAAGAAAAATAAGGAAAAAAAAGAAAAAAAATTAGGGTTCGGTCATGGTCACATCGTTGCCATGTCATCACCGGCGAGGTCTGGCGTGCCACGTTATCGCCACGTAGGTATTTTTCGGCCAAAATCCGCCGGAAGAACTTAACCGGCAAAATTGCAAAAGGTTTAAGACTTATTTGACATAAAAAAAGGTTTATGACTGAATCAGTAAAGTAGCAAAATGTTTAGGACTTATTTGGCAATTGTCCCAAAAAAATGAACTACCTATAACATATGTAGTGATATGAAGCATACGAGTATCTTGGATTGCTATTTATTATGAAGCTTGTCTTGGGATGTTCTACGTGCTTGCCCATATGGGTGGATGTGGATGATTCTTGGCAGGAGAATAGTATGTGGATATGGAAGGCACTGCATGAAAGCAAATTATAAGACTTATTCAGCTCAAGTCTGTACTAATTATATCTAAATCTTCCTTTATTTCTTTATATTGAGAGCACGGGGATTTTCACTAATTTGGAATCATGAAAAGTTGAATTTATGTTTATTTAAAGCTAAAATGATTTTACTTTCAGAAGTTCCCTATGACCCAGTAATCTAACATATGTACGTGTCGTCAGTAAAGTTTTTGCTGTTATCTTAGAGTTTAATTATTTTTCGTTTTGATAGGAAACACACACAAAATACTCGTTTGGTTTTGGAAAAGATGAAACAAATGGGCAAGCCAAAAATTGGAAGAATATATATCAACTTCTCTTTTAGCACTCTCCATGAATGATTCGAGTTAAACCTTTTAAAATAATAAACATCTCGAGTAGAAGGTATGTTATGTTATTTGTGCCCCAAATGGCACCATACAAGCGATTTTCTTGTTAAGCTTGAATGAAAAGAAAAACGAAGAGGTTGGACGCCGGTGAAAGAAAAGGTGAGACAAGCATCATAAATAAATAAATAAATATATATATAGACAGGGGCGACAAATGGGTAGATCGGATTAAAAATAGTTCACTCCAAATTGACATATATGTATGTAGTGCCAATTTAACAATCCATACCCATCAAGTTTGCAAGGAAGAGCTTTGATAGTATTTTTATATTTTGTTTTAGGTCAAAATTTATTAAATTTATCAAAATTCAACCGTATGTATTAAACAATTTTGTTCTAAATTCTTTACCAAGACGAAAGCAAAAAATGAATTAAGTAAAACCTTTATTTTCATGCAAGTGTATTTCGGAAACGAACAATTGAGAATTGTAAAAGATAAATTTAGTATTTTCACATTTGACTTTCCATAATAAGGACAGACAACATCAAATGCTCAACTCCAATTTGCATAAGGCTTCCTCGTGACTGGGCCAAATTTGTGTTTTGGCAAACAAGACAAACCCTGAAAACTCGACTGTGCAACCGCTAGTCCATACAATAATATAGGTTTATTCCGCGAATCCAACAACAGTCTATCACATCAGTTTCATTGATGGTATTAGTACATTGATATATTGGGCATTTCTCTTATATATAACTCATTCTCAGAACATACTGATATTTACACATATGGTATATAAATTTTGGTTCAATGCATAATGTCATCTTTAATCTTTAACTTAATCTAAATTATAATTTTTGAATTTTGAATTTGTGCAATATGATTATTAAATATTTTATAAAATTTCAATTTGTATAAAACATGCGGAGAAGGAAAAAGCACAGGCCGGCAAAATGGCCAATATGAGCAAGGACGAGAACACCATCCAAGCATGATTTAGATCAGTAACTGCAATCATGAATGGTGCTGACATCACGGGCTTACTAGAATTATTTGCACAAAAAAGAGATTGATTAATCTCAATCTTGTTGGATATAATATTAAATATAATCTAAATAATATATTCACATACAAGCTCAATAGGTAAAAGTATGGTTATTTAGGCCCATATAAATTCTAGGGTTTCTTACGCTGAAGGTCACAATATTGAGAATTCCAAACTTGACGTTTTCAAGTAATATAAGACTCTTCACTTTCTTTGGAGTCTCTTCATCTTCTCTAAAAATTCTTTACCTTTTTATATCCTTGAACCTCCAACAAATCTCTCGTTTGTGATAATGAATTTCTAATCCTCGGGCTCAAACACCTCTCTTTCTGGAGACACTGACCACTGGCAAGGGACTTGACTTGATCAGATGGCCTTGAATGAAGAAAAGGCAAAGGGTTCTGCTAAAGCCTGCCGAGTCATGTCCTTTTCTTGACAACCCTGCATAGACTAAAGCACAAAAATGGGTTTCTCCATGCATCTTCTAATATCCGAAAAAGGACAGCCAAGGAATGATCGCGACTTTGGCCTTGTGCAATGTGACAAACTAAACCTGAATTATAGTCTCGGATGCTGCATGTGGGGGACCGTAGCTTATTTCCATGAATATTAGGAAAAAATTTGTGGTTGAGAAAATCCTATAGCTATTTTTAATATCATTTTAAGAATTACTGTTAGAAAAGAAAGTTCTAACTAGATTTGATGTTATTTTGTTGAATAGAGTTGATAAAGGCGAGCTTCTTTCTCTTATGCTCGACATCTATCTTTTTTTCGGACATGCATTCGATCTTAACTCGAAGCACTTGAGATGATCAAATTTTATTAATTGAAAGAAATGATTAATCGAATCTTTGGTGTCAAGATTTGGATAAGCATGATTCATTGGCAACGAAAAGTTCCCCATGGCCTAATTGCATGAAGTACCATGCAAGATATTATGCTAAAAAATAATTCCCAGAGAGGAGCAAAAGAAAAAGAAAATTGTGTTATACAAATAAAAGATAGTTTCTTGGTTAGTCCAGCTAATTACCACGACATTCGTCTCTGACGAGTCAATACGCAAGGTCTGCAATTCCACGGAACGCTCCGCACACGTACCGAGGCATGCAAGTTGTCAAAAGTGAACAAAAAGAGGGAATTAGAAAACCAATATATATTGTTTTTGCATGCTCTAAGCTTCTAAAATAATCGATGGACAGCAAATATATCTCATCATATGGTTTACAGAAAGAAAGATCATTTTCAATTGTCATTATTCTTTGGACCCAAATAAAAAATTTGTCATTATTCTTCGATTAACCCAACTCTTTATCTTTTATAAAATAAAGGAGAAAAAAAAGGAAGAAGAGGAAGAAAATATTATTACTCAGAAATGCCCTACTTCTGAGGACTCCATTGAGACAACCACGACATGCATAATGATGTCATGATATCTTAATCTCAGCGCAAAAGGGTTGAATCTTGTCTCGTGATTGAATTGGCGATGTAGGTCGAATCTCGTCCCGTGAGGGAATAAAAAACCAAAATTTTTAGGAAGAGAATGGAAAAGGTTGGGCTATGTTGGATTATTTGAAGAGTTGATTGATTAATAGAGTGGCACTGTGGCATGAGCACTGAACAGTGCCTTTACAGGCAATCTTTTCAAGAGGCCTACACAACAAAACACAAAGACACAGCTCACCCCACAAAGAAATTGTTCTATTGTCGTACAACTAAATTCTTGATTACGAAGGCAATTATTGTCGAGAATGATATCTGGGTACTTTAGAAAAGTGATTGGCTATCGAATTTGACACGAGATACAGCAAAAAATTGCAGAGTAGACCTTGAAAAGTGGGACAATGAAGATAAATCATATGAACTATTTTGCTGACTTGACCAAATCTTTCATCCTTTCTTCATCTAGGCCTCATCAAACCCACTTCAATGCGATATTAAACTTGTTAGTCTAAGGCTGCATGGTGTCAATCTTGATGAGGGAAGAAAATATAGAAAAGTAGGAGGTAACACAAGTGATGATTTATATGGAAGATCGCTCGCTATCAATGAGAATCCACCTAAAAGATAAGAGTAATACTCGCCATTCCTAGGAATTTTTTTTTGGTAACCGAGGTGTCTGGGCCACTCCTAGGAATTCATCAACGGGATAATTATAAAACAAGAAAAAAAAATTATTCTCAAGTCAAAAACTCAAATAATTTATAAATCAACCAAGTTTTACCTTTTCATTCATCATAGCAGGGTAAATAATTGAGCATGGAACATCCCTCCAAGCATGAATAATTTCCTAGATGCATGTAAAAGACATAACATAATAAACTTTGAGGAATTTGAACTTTGGCTCTTGAAACTTTGTCACAGTTAAGATTTATAAAGACCTAGGAACTAAGAAATGCAATAATAATATTTATAAGACATTGAAAATATGAGAAATATAGTGGGTCTAAGTCTCCACATTTTGACTAATTCCAACGTCGAATTAATGGCCTTCAAGAAATGCGCTAGCATTAGATCCTTCTGCTGCATGTAAACTCGTTCCTGAATTTGCTCCATTTTTTTTAATCTCCATTTGTCATGACCATCATTATTGAACGCACTTGATTCCGATAAATTTCTCAAACGGCCTCTCCAGTGATTTAGATAATACATGAGTTTTATACCAACAAATATTTTCAAGGCATGCTAAAAAGTTGAAAGTATATCGAATATATATTTGCAAATTGATGAATACTTTGAGACAAATGCTTTGGGCTAGACGAAATGAAAGTGATAGCTAATGTCTCTGGCCATTATAATCATTCCCTCTCCATCTATATAACCTCACGATTTGACTTAATAAATTTTTAGTTGGAGATAAATCATCCACAATATCATAGTTGTTTCATGGCATCTGGATGGCCATCATCTCTGCTTCTTCAATCTGTTTGATGATTTTGTGTTGCTCCTTAGATTCAGATTCGGACTCTACATTGTCATTGGATTTAGTTGATTCTCTCGAAGTTCCAAATCAACCTTCTTCATTTCTTGAATGGTAATATTCTTCTTGTTAGGAAAACACACTTATAAATGCACATATTCATCACACTTAAAAAAACCGGCCATCTTTAGCATCCAATTCTTTTTGGATCTCTTTTAATGATTTCAGGGAGCTTATCTATTTTTTTTTTGTTTGGACGTACTTTCAGCATTGTTAGAATAAGTAACCTCAAAGAAAGATATATTTTTAATTGAAGTCTTAGCCGGAAATCTCTCGACACCCTTTAATCGTTTCTCTATCAGAGTGAGGTCTCTTTTCATTGTCGAAGTTCAAAGCAGGGCAGACCCTCCTACAGTTGTTGCACTTGTCTCCTTGAATCATCTACCTCCATGCCTTGTAGAGCTATTTTGAAGTTGTAGAAGACATTGATGATGACTAGCCATTCGACCTTACCTTGAATTCAACTTGATGCCAGAGAGAATGTAGCGAAGTTGATGAACACAAGAGAGCCATTCGACCTTACCTTGAATTCAACTTGATGCCAGAGAGAATGTAGCGAAGTAAGAGCTAACACAAGTGAGAACTTAAATGGATATGCCACTCGCCACCCGTCACAATCAATTTAAGAGAGAAAGAGCAATACTTGCCATCCATAGGAATCCACCTTAGGGATAAAAAATATAACAAGAAAAACTTTTACTAATCTTAAGTCAAATGCTCCAATAATTTATGAATGAACCAAGTCTTGCATCTTCATTGTTCATAGCATGCTTATATAATTGAGCATCGAACAACTCTATAGGCATGAATAATTTCCGAGATGCATTAGAAAGACATGACAAAATAAAATTCTAGGAACTAAAACTTTGACTCTTGAAACCTTCATCTCAATGTAGACTCATAAAGAGCTAGGCACTAAGAAATTCAATATAAAAAATGAGACATTGAAAATATGAGAAATATAGTTGGTGTAGCTCCAAATTTTGATAGTTTCCAAAGTTGCCAAATCAAAGGCCTTTAGGGAATGCTCCAACATCAAATCTAGTTTTGTATTATCATCATATAATTTTGATGCACTACATTGTCTTGTTGGTAGCAAAAAAGAAAGGAGAGGGCCAGAACTCGAAAATTTGGATCCACTTGATTGAACTCCTATGCGAACTCGCTTGAACTTTTCAAATCAATGTGAGGTTGGGTGATCCCTCGAGCCTGATTTGAAATTTTATTTCGAGCTAATCGGAGCTATTGAGTCCGAGATGTTTGGTTGTAGATTAGCTCTCGAACAATCACACTTGACACTCCTTAACATCATTGCGCAACCAATTTCATAGATGGGGTCCATGTATTCTGGCATTACTCTTATCTGAATCGTACAATAAGTTTCAACGGCCTAGAGCACGACTTGAGGGTCATGCATCACCGAGGATATTTTTATTAAATGTACTCGTTCTAATAAATCAAAACTAATCTTTACTAAAGTGATCGACTCTATTTACTACTCAAGATGGATAGGAAAAGGTCTCGCTATTTTTACTCAACATGGATAGGACAGGTTCTCCCAATTCTTCTTGTTCTTTTTTTTTTCGGGTGGTGGTGAGGAGAATGATGTCCCTTTGTAATTTTTCCTCCCAAAGCTTTCCCCTTCCGCGATGGAAGCAACGGTCAGTACATTGTCGTTTAGCAGAAAGACAGGGAGGGACCGACTTAGCTTGGAATTTCCCAGGAACAGTCACGAGGGAAAGTGCGAAGCAAGAAACAAACAATCTTATAACACCCTGCAAGAACTCTGTACATTACTCCCCTTCCTCTCCCTCGCTCCCCTTGTCTCTCTCTTATCCTCATGTTACAACCATGTCTCTCCCTTTGCCTCCGCCGTTCCACGATCATGACTGGCCCGACCTTGAATCGATCCGTGTGGTTGTCATCTCGGTGAACAAATTCATTCAGCAATTCCTGGCTGATGGCGCCTGTTCCTGGAACAGCGTCAAGTCAACTTGCATTTCGATGCTCCAGGCCCAGAGGCCCGAGTTCTTGGAGTTCTCAGAGCACTCCGTGCTGTCTAATCTCTACTGGGGCATCGACAACATTGAGGTGGCGATCCGGGCCGAGTGGCCTGGGGAGTGCGAGTCCTGGCTGAGGAGCTCGGAAGGGATGCTGCAAGTGCCGGCATTGCTCGATGAGGAAGGCATGACGTCTGGGATTGCAAATCGACATTTGATCGCCGTCTCGTACTTTTACCTCTGTGTGGTCAAGAGGCTTCAGGGGGAACATTGGCAGGTCGCTATGCATTTCCTTCAGGCGCTCTCGGTTTGTCCCGAGCTCATCAGGAACGTGTTCGCTCTGGAACTCTGCGAACAGCTCTTCCTGTCTGGGTCTGCATGGTTAAAAAGCAAGAAAACGGATGGGCATGGAAGTTCTGGGCCGGCTTGCCTTGTCGACTCAAATGAAGAAGAAGCTCTTGAGTCGATGAAACAGATAGCCAGGAAGTACAAAGGTTGGTTGATGTACTATCAGGTCATGCTTTATGGTGAGACCCCTCAGTGGAATTGTGGCTCAAAGGAAGTACAGTTCAGAAAGACTAACCCAAACTGTTTCATGTAAGTTCTCTTTTTTGCTTCCTCTCATGCCTATCTGCCACTATATTTTCAAATCCAATGGCAGATTGGGGTCTTCCAATTAGTTGAGAATGTTGTGGGTCAACAATATGAGGATTAATTGAGCTGAGAGAACTTTTCTTATGTCACACATTAATTGAAACAGATATATGATGCATTCACCCAAAATATTAGTGTTCCATGTTATCGAACATGAAACTGTTCTCATCACCTTCTCTTTGTCGAATTTCCATTCAGAATCAGGACTTGTTTTTTTGGAAAACATGTGATTGTCGCTGATCCTTGTAATGAGATGTTAATCTAAACAGGGATGAGCAGTCTGCACGCATTGAATCTTCGTCCTCCATTGGAAGTGGACACAATTGGCTACACGACAGTGAGGTAAGCCCCAGCAAAATCTCTCCATTTCCAATTAGTTTCTATCTGATTCTGCCAGGTCATTGGAGAAAAGAAGAACATGTGATCACTCATTATGCAATTAAGCACAATGTTGACTTCAAGCATGATCTAATGAAATACATTCTCAGTTCTTTCTTTTAACTTCATTATGCTTCTGGTCCGTACCTTCATGACCTTACCAGAAATAAATGCAGATTCAGAAAGTGCATCCGTTCTATCCTGAGAAAGACTCTCGGGATAACATGATGTGCAGCAATGGTGCAGCATTTGCAAATTGTGCGGAAGACTGTAAGCATTTAGGAGAAGTGCCAAAATCTCAAGTCTACAATGGAGAAATAAAAGAAAATGGCAGCAAATGTCTGCAGGACATGCTGGAGGAACCCCAGTCAGATTCGTCAACTTCCGTGAACTCAATACAAGGTGATTCTGCTGAAGAAGGTGACATGGAGGTAATTCAAATGTTATCATGAGCCATCTTCAGTTCTGTTAAATTCTGCTAAATGATTGTATTCACGTGACTGCAAATGAGAGAAACTCATAGCTAAACCATCATCATTGATCAGGAAGCTAAGGAGGATATTGAGAGCTTAATCAGAAGGATGAGGATTGATGTGGAACTCCGAGAAATAGACAATCATTGTCGGTCAGTTTCTCACATAGTCAAGTTTTAACCTAAAATTTCAGTGTTGGTTACAAAAGTTGGAACATTTTTTAAAGATATATTAATGGCATGTGTGTTGTATAGGAAGCGGCAAGGTCCATGCTCTACTTCAGAGCCAACTTGTAAAGCAATAAGCAAGGCAGGTATTCCCCGTTCTCCTCAACATCGAAGAGGAAGGGGGCCCACAGAAATGAACATCAGTACGATCTTTGCGGAAACATTACCCGACTCCTTTTGTGACTTTAATGAATCCCTCCTGGAGCTCAGAGACAGAAAGCAGAGCAATAATGCCAGTTGGAATCTTCATATGGATGAGTTGAAGACATCTGAGCAACATGATCGCCAGCTCTTCAATCAAATAGCCGCCACATCGCAGAGGAATCATAGAGTGGCACGCAAAAGTCCCCGAAGGTCTCTTGCTCGGAAAGAAAACAAATCGTATGTGAAGAATAAGTTGACAAAAGAAGGTTCGTATTCAGAGAAACATTCCCATAATGACCTGATGGGGATATTTGAGAACGCAGTCTCGCAACTATGTTTCTCTGAAGGATTGAGAAAACTCAACGAAGAAAACATTGTGGAGATCATGGCGATATACGAGACTCTGAATGACAAGAACGGAGTTAAGCACTTAGCACTGAAGGACGTGCTTCTGGATCAGCTGCTAAAAGCTATCTCGACTTCCAAAGAGGAGAGGGTGATTCGAATGTCGGTTTCTATCTTAACCACTATCGTTTTAACCAACCAGTCGGTTTTAGGTGACATAAGAAAGAAGGGTCTTCAATTGTGTGACCTGGCGAGTGCTCTGAAAAGAAATGTGCATGAGGCGGCAGTTCTGATTTATTTGATCAATCCTTCTCCTACAGAAATCAAGACTCTGGAATTGCTCCCTAATCTTGTGGAGGTAGTATGCACTTGGAGCAGTTCTAAGCTCAAGTGGACATCCGTTCTGTTGACGCCTCCACTGGCATCGCTGATGATCATTGAAATGTTGGTCACCGCATTTGACAATGCCACCAACAGTGCGCACCTCGCGGCCCTCAACTCTCCCAAAGTCCTTCACGGGCTACTAGATGTAGCGAGAAACTCGGGAGCTGAAGAATCCATCTCTCTGGCTAGAATCATTGTAAAGTGCATGCAGTTCGATGGGCAATGCAGAGTCTATGTCTCCCAATCTACACCTATTTCTCCATTTATTAGCCTTCTTCAGAACAGTAAGAGGCGTGCCAAGTTCATCGCGCTGGAATTCTTTCATGAAATCCTTTGCATGCCAAGGTATGTATGAGACATATTGATCGTACTTTATCAATTGAAGTCTCAATAATAGAAACTTTTGGGTCAATTTCAAGTAAGAAAAAATTAAATGATGAAAACTTTTGCTATCCAGTGCTTTGGAAAACATACTAGAGATCAAATGAGTCGAGTGCCATGCAAAAAGCTGCACCCAAGCCTGGTTCAACTGCATTGGAAATTTCCATAATCACATTCTTCCTTCTGGCAGGTCAGCAGCTAACAATCTACTGCGACGGATAAGGAATGAAGGAGGTGCCGACATCATGAACACACTGATGCTCTGTATCCAAAACTTAGAGTCTCATCATCAGCTCTTCGCTGCGAATTTGTTGCTTCAATTGGACCCACTGGTAGAGTTTCAAATTTGCAATAGATTAGTCTGCACACCATTTCTCTAAAATGTACATCAGCACAACATTTCCTTCCTTTAGATAATTGATCTTACACAATTGTCGATTCCGGAGACATTGTGCAGCTAACAGAAATATCAGGGCATTAGCTCTCTAAAGAAGCCTTTTCTGGGTTGAACTTGTGCAGGAGAACCAATCTGGCAGTAGCACGTTTTTTGAAGAGGCCATGAAAGTAGTTCTTGAGTCGCTGACACTTGAAGACGACCCTAAGATGCATCAACTATCGGCATTCATCCTAGCGAATCTTGGAGGAACTTATTCTTGGACTGGGGAACCATACACAGTGGCTTGGTTGGTAAGAAAGGCCGGGTTGGCCTCCGTGCACCACCGAAATATGATCAAGGACTTTGATTGGGAAGATCAAAGCCTGCTGGTATAGCAGATTAAAATCTTCCTCAAATTCTGTCATTTCCAGGCGATTCCGATTGTTATATTGTATTTTCATTTTACTACAATGCAGGATTCAGAAACCGACTCATGGTGTGGCAAAATTGCCAGAAACATAGTCAAGATCGGGAATCCTGTCTTCCAAGCTCTTGAAACGGGCTTGAAGAGCAAGACGAAGAGGGCATCTCGAGACTCTCTCACCGCGATCGCGTGGCTTGGGTGCGAAATCGCCAAGAGCACGCATACTCAGAGATACTCTGCATGTGAGATCTTGCTGGGAGGGCTAGAGCAATTCCTGCATCCTGGGGTGGACCTTGAAGAGAGGCTTCTAGCTTGCTTTTCCATATACAACTATGCTTCTGGTAAAGGTAACAAGAGATTAAAACGAGGTTTATGATCTTTCTCTGATGTGATTCAACCGATTGATGTGATATCATTATTTATCTTGTTTCACAGTTCTGATTGTAGTCCTTGAACTCTCTATCCCCTAGGACATGAGCTTGTATGAGAAACGAGCTCAAGGAGTAGTCTAGTACTAATCTGCTTAAATGAATTTTATCATGCAGGAATGCAGAAACTCATCCATTTCTCGGAAGGGGTGCGGGAATCGCTGAGGCGCTTTTCAAACATCACTTGGATGGCAGAGGAACTGCACCGAGTAGCTGATTTCTATCTTCCGAACAGATCAGTCAGTAGCTTATCATATAATACTCCAAAACAATTCAAATACATTGTCTACTTTGCTCTCTAACATGGCTTTTATTGATGAAAGCAGCGCATATCCTGCGTCCACACACAAATTCTTGAGGCTGGTCACAGTAGTAGCGGAGCAGTAAATGCTCTTATATACTACAAGGGACTTCTCTGCAGCGGACATTCAGATGGGTCGATAAAGGTTATCTTTTTTCCCTAAAAACACAGTATCAGCTGAGTCAGTCCTTGGCAAACATGTTATTTCATAGAAATTATCGGAAAGTTGAATTTAAAACCTCATACCATGAATAAAGAAAGCACCACAGGAATTTCATAAATCAAGGTCTCGAAGTTTCCATTGAATAAAATATTTCAGTAATGGGGAACTAATTAAGGCAGGTCATTCATACAACAGATGTGGGACATCAAGGGGCAATCCGCGACACTCATGTGGGACAAGAAGGAGCACAAAAAGGAAGTGACCTGTTTTTCACTCCTTGAGCAAGGGGAACGCCTTTTGAGTGGATCTGCTGACAAGACAATCAGGGTATAACGACATGAATCTTCTCTAATACCTGGCTTTTTCATCACATGTACAAAATTTATGTTGGTTTTGGTTACTCAAAACCCACCTTATGTTGGCAGGTATGGAAACTGGTCCAAACGAAACTGGAATGCTCGGAAGTGATATCCTTAAAGGACCCCATTCGGAGAATTGACACACTTGGGGATACGATTGTCACAATCATACCAGGCCATGGGATTAAGGTACCGCCCACTCTATCATCATATAAATATAACGACAAACAGAAGCCATTTAGCAAAAGGCAAACATTAAAGCATTTGCTGCTTTTTGAAGGAGCACGTTTAATGCGATTGAAGGAGCATGTTTAATGCGAGTACTTATTTTCCAGGTTATTGATGCATCAAGAACAGTCAAAGATATTTGCAAGAGTAAAAATGTAAAGTCCATATGTGTAATTCAGGGAAAGATTTATGCTGGCTGCAAGGACTCAAGTGTACAGGTTGGTTTCCCTGGATCCAGACGAGAGTTTGAAGCAATTCATAGTGATTAAACTTTGCTAATTGATACCATTCATGTTGTACTCTCAGGAAATAATTCTAGCGAACTACAGAGAGCGAGAGATCAAAGCGCCATCCAAGAGCTGGATGATGCAAAAGCGGCCAATAAATTCAATTGTCAGCTACAAAGACTGGATGTACACTGCGAGTATGGTGGTCCATGGGTCGAACATTAAGGTGAGGATATTAGTGCGATTTGCGTGTTTGTGCTTGAAGAACCTTGGATTGACTGGAGAAAAAACATGTCAGGAATGGAGAAGAAACAGTGAACCCGAGATGAGAATAGCGGTGCAGAGAGGAGCAAATGTGCTCGCCATGGGAGTGGTTGAAGACTTCATATATCTTAATTGCAGCTCGTCCACCAGTGCCCTCCAGGTTGATCAAACCTTCCTCCATTTAAAGTAAAAAAAGGGAAAAAGTAATACCGATTCATCCAAGAATGAATGCAATGACCACATGCACTATCTAGCAAGTTGCCTATCTTTCCTTACTATAATTAAGCACATCACAAGTACAAACTTTCACTGATCAGATGAACTATGAGACTGTAATGAAGGAAAGTGTTGTCACATGGTCCCTGCCCTCTGCTTTTAACATAAAATTGACCAACTATGCAAACTGATGAAATAGATATGGTTGAGAGGGACAAGGCAGAAAGTGGGTAGGATTTCAGCTGGAGGAAAGATAACCAGCCTTCTGACAGCGAATGACATTGTTATTTGCGGCACAGAGGCAGGGCTTATTAAGGTCAGTGTGCAGTGAATTCTTCTTCATGAATTCATCTTCATAACTATAATTGGAGTCAAACATTCTAGTTCATGGTACACTGTCGACTAACACGGTGACACATGAACAGGGATGGATACCTCTGTGATTGCTGCTGCAATTTCACTGGCATGGTCCTTTTTTTCAGTGGAGTGCCCAGCAGAAGGTTATCAGCAACGGTGAAAGATCGTTTGTGGGATGGATTCACTTCGCTGTGTACAAAGCAAAGTGTACAAAGTCAAAAGGAAGAAAGTACATACCATATAGATAGATTGCCATTAGTAGTTTTCTGTACCTCGAGAACAGATTTATTGTGATGATAATGAATTCTATGTTGCCAAAATGGTTCTTTTTTCCTTCTTTGGTACAGTCGAGCAACTGAGGAGATCAAGTTTTGCAACAGCTTCCCTCATATTGGGAACAACGGTGACATATTATACGTGAAATTAGCGATACAAATTAGAGGATACAAGGAGAAGGATGTTGATCGTGGATGGCATAATGGGTTGGGTTATGGAATCGATCAGTGTGGCAGAATATTGTTGTTGAAATTTAGGTCGTGTGCAAGAATAGTGACTCGACTTCAACAAGAAATGAAGAAATGAACGATTAATAACTCTCTCTCTCTCTCTCTCTCTCTCTCTCTGTGGTCACTGCGGAGGTAGCTCATTTTGAGTCTTTAAACCCTACTCACCCCCCCCCCCCCCCTTAAACCTTAATGCTCTCCTCTCTCCACTGCCCCCTCTCGCTTCCTTCCTCACTGCCTTCTCTAGAAACCCGACCCAATCTTTTCTCTCCTTCATCTTCCCTCTGCAACCTTACCTATGCCTTCCATTGGTCGATTCTCAGAATGGCGGATGATTAATTTACGCGAGACCATGTGGCACTGCTGTGCTGAATACCGGGTTGACTTTGGTCCGAAGATGACCTTGCAGTGATAAATGGTGTGTTTTATACGGACAAAATCAGAGAATGTAAAACCATGGACTTCCTTTTGGATGGATAACTGATGAAGAGTCGAAGAGCAGCCTCCAAAGCAGGAGAATTTAATTGAATAAGAAACTCTATTTTCAAACAAATATGGCAAGGCTAGGATAATTTGGATCTTTGGAGACTTCTTAAAGTAGGTTACCCTGACTAGTGCAGAAGAAAAAGTATCGTGGATGGATTTTAAGAACCGAGTGTTTGCCCCTTTTGTTATTGTTTCGTGTTGGCTCTTTCGGAATACTAAAATTCTCGAAACAGAAATAAATTCCGATGACAAATGTGCGGAATATATGCCCAATGATCAATTGTTATACTCATCGAAAAGTACATTACAAAGCATTGTGACGGATTAAATGTCCCTTTGTGGCTTTCCGAAAATTTGTTGCAAGAATCACATAGTGAGAGAAGAAGATAGAGAGAAAACAACGGTTCGTTCTCATTCGGTCTTCTCAAGCGATTATTTCCTAATAACCGCTCTTTAGCAGTTAATGCATATGGGTAGAGTTACGAGCTAAGCCTCTCTTGGGTGGCCCCATAACATGGCCCATCTTGGGCAGTCTATAATTTCCATCATCTCTCACTTGTCCATGATGGGCTAAACAAGATTCTTGTTCTCTCTTTACAAAGTTCATATTGGCAAATAATCTGTGTGACCAACGTATTTGAGAGCTCATTGGCATACATCTGTTAGGAATATATAATAGCTTTTATCGAACATACCATTTAGAGTAGATTCAATATGTAGTGCCCTAAATCAATCAACCACATTATTATTTCTCTTGGTCTCTGTATGTATAATTTATTGTATTCACAATTATGATGATACTCAAAATCATAATTGATTGACCTATAACTACAAAACTTATAATGTGCTAAACAATATTCTTGTTCAATAATTTCCAATAATTTCCATCATCTCTCATCATCTCTCACTTGTCCATGATGGGCTAAACAAGATTCTTGTTCTCTCTTTACAAAGTTCATATTGGCAAATAATCTGTGTGACCAACGTATTTGAAAGCTCATTGGCATACATCTGTTAGGAATATATAATAGCTTTTATCGAACATACCATTTAGAGTAGATTCAATATGTAGTGCCCTAAATCAATCAACCACATTATTATTTCTCTTGATCTCTATATGTATAATTTATTGTATTCACAATTATGATGATACTCAAAATCATAATTGATTGACCTATAACTACAAAACTTATAATGTGGCATCATAATCAAATTGATATTCTTCTTCCTTTAAACATCTCAATGTTAGTTCAATTTGATTTTTTGAAAATGCCCTGTTAGACCGAATCATTCATGGTCATTGTTACATTCTAAGATAGCAAATATTGGAGAAGAATATTGAGAATAAGTAAGAGCCACGATGGTACTTTAATGAGGGATTTTTATCCTTAAGAGTCTCACACGGTAATAAAAATTTATATCAAAACTTTGCCAACTATTTTGGTCACCTTAAACATACGTAATATGAAGTGTGTATTATTGTATGTTCTCATTTTCCACGGAGTGTATGTCTTAACCTTCAATATATAGATGATAGTTTCCTCAAACATATTACACTAAGTATTTAGATGCATAAGTATCAAATTAAACTTATAGGCATATCTTAGTGAACATTTAATGAAAGATACAATATCTAGTACATTTGCCTCTACGCAGTCTTAGATTTTACATGACCACATATAATATCTCTAGGTATTAGATTTGTCATAAGATTTGCTATCATCTTATATGTAAGTGTAACTTTTTGTGCAAATATATTTTTGACAAAATTATACTTAATATTTATGTGTTTGGTTTTGGTATGATACTGCGGATCTTTAATGTATGTTATCATTGCTTGGCTATTGCAATTAAGTAATACTAAGCTTGTGGCATTCTCAACAACACCTAAAGGATCCATAAATATCTTAAGTCAAACACCCTACTGTACAACTGCTGATAATGGAACTCAACCTCCATCATGGACAAAGCTAAGATATGGCTTCGTTATTCGAAAAAAAAAATGAATCCAGAGGTATATCTCATTTCATCTAAATCTCATCCCCAATCTACATTTGAATAGTCTTCAAGCTGCAGATGCTTGCCTTGGTAACTTAGCACATAATCAGTAGTCCCCTTTTAAATATCTCAATTCTTTTAACAGTTGTCCAATGTGCTTGATTTATATTGAATTGATGTTTACTTACCATTCTAATTGCAAAACATATGTCGGGTCTTATAGACATCATAATGTACATTAGGCTTCCAACAACACTAGCCAATGCGTAGCATTTGTTCCTTCTCTCGTGAAGTCTTAAAACATAGTCTTTGGCTCAATTATTCACTTTTTGCAATAAGAGTATCTATGGGTTTGCAATCTTGTATACAAAACAATTCAAGAAATTTGGTTATGTATGTTTCTTGCAAAAGAGATAATAATCTGGAGCAATCACTTGAAATCTTAACTCTAAGAGTATATGCAGCCTCACTCATATCTTTCATCTCAAATTTGGAAGATAACCAATATTTGAAAGTATTAACAAACTCCATATTACTTCCAGCAAGCAGTATATCATCAACATATAATAACATGATCACAAGTTGATCTCCTTTGAACCTTTGGATATATATGCAATTATCCTCATCAATCATTGTGAAATTATATGCCATTATGGCATTGTGAAACCATTGTCTTGATGATTGCTTAAGGCCATATACTGATTTCAAAAGTTAACATACCTTTTATTTTTGGCCTTCTCAAATTAAACCATTGGGAAGTTTCACCTATAAATTGTTTCTTCTAATTTTCCATTGAGGAAAATAATATTTACATCCATTTAATGTAGTTCAAGATCCATAATAGTCACTATTGCCATAATAAGACAAATTGAGGTAAACCTCACCAGAGGAAAAAATGTATCCTCATAATTAGAGGTGGCAAAATGGGTCAAAGACCCATATTTTAACCCATATTTGAGAATATGGGTCATAAATGGGTTAGCTTAAAAAATTAATTGGGTAAAAAATGGGTCACTTAACAACATCATGAGTCTTAAATGGGTTCTAAACGGGTCATAAATGGGTTACCTAATTAATTTTAAGTATTATTAACAAATCATTTTAAATATTATTAATAAGTCATTTTTAGACTATGAAAATTCTAATATTCTAATTATTTTATTTTAAAAAAAAATTTGATTATTTTTATATTTTTAACAATACGGGTCGGGTCGGGTATGGGTCGGGTCAGGGCCGGGTCGGGTATGTGTCATTATATTTACACTATATGAATATGGGTCAAAACGGGTTAAATGGGTCAAATATGGTCCGACCCATATTTGACCCGACCCAAACCCGACCCGACCCACCCGTTTGACGCCCCTACTCATAATCAATTCATTCCAGTTATTAAGGTAAACCTCGCCCTTTGTCATTCAGATGTGAGTGTATTAATCAATACATTCATGTTCTCAAAGTCTGGCATTAGGTAGCTGTTCTAGATAATATCTTGTATCATTTTGTTCACTTTGACCACATGAGCCTCTAAGTCATTGTTTTCCTAATGACAAGTATCCAGCTCAGTTAACGTGTGCCCCACTCTTTCCCTGTGCTCATTCGTCCATATATGAATAGGCGTGCGCCCGAAATGATGTGACATTGTTCGTATAACACATGCAAAATGTAAAGGATTACACAAACTCTCAAAGTCAGTCAATAATTATTTTTCATTTTTTGGTCAATGGTGACGGTCACGCTTGTCACCGATGGTCACCCGCCAATAGTCAATTCTGGTCAATGGGTCGCGAGTTAGGTCATAAATAGGTTTTAGTCTAATCGGGTCAGTGAGGAGGCGTGGGAGCGTGAAGCCTACATGTGCCGCCTTCTCAATGACCTCTTGGGATGGGCAACCCATCAATTTGCTCATAGTGACAAGCCCCTCATAAAGGTATATTTAAAACTAACTATGGGCAACAAATTTTTACAAAAACTCACAAAAACCGTTACTACCCCAAGGCTTGACACTATCGCAACATGTGGAGTATGTGTAACACCATCTGGCCACTTCTCAAGGCAGGTGACCACTCAAAATTTTTGTCTTGACGAGTACTTTCTAACTAAACAATCACATTGCAGTTTTAACACAACCTATCAATAGTATACTCGGAAAGTATAAAAAGGGCCACGATTAGTATCAAATCATTAGCAAATAGAGAACATACAATTGTGGAATGATAATGCATGCTCTGATTCTAATGTCGGGTCTTTTGGACTACCAAAATCCTTAAAATGGAAACAAATTTCAACGACGAATATGCGGAAGACATGCCCGAGGACCAATTGTTACACTGACTGAAAAAGTACATTGTAAAGATGGACGTGCCTTCACTGTCACAAGTTAAATGCCCTTATGTGGGCTTTTGAGAATTCGTTACGAGAATCACATAATGAGAGAAGAAGATGGAGAGCAAAAATAGTTCACTCTCATTTGTTCTTCTAGAACAGCTTATTTTAATATCTGCTTTTTAGCAGTTAATGGATATGGGCCGAGTTATGAGCTTAGCTCATCTTGGGCTTCGCCCATTTTGGGCAACCTCATGGGCTTCCTTGGGACATAGCCCATCTTGCGTGGCTCATAATTTCCATTTGTGAAGACATTGCCTTCAATGAATCCCAAATTGTTGTTGAGAATAGGGGTAGATTTGGGCAATAGCTAAAGGTAAAGGCTCGACTCAAAGCCCTTCTTAAATGCTATTTTTTGAGAAACAAGCCAACTTGCTCGGGTAAGAAGAATCAATTCTTGGAACTCCTCCTAATGCAATGCATATTGCTCCTTTCGGTCTTGAGTAAAGATACAATTTGAGGTGATGGAGGATGATTTAGAAGGAAAATCTAATGGTAGAAAGGAAAAGCAGCCGTTGAATAGGTTCTGATGAATGTTAACTTTATCCTTCTGATGTTTCACAGACCAAGGTCATAACCAACTTTAAACTTAGAGAGTTAGAAACAACTTCTCTTTGGGGGATGGGGCCAATATCCTTCGAGTGTCTCCATTGGAGAAGAAAGCTGTTAACAACAAAAAGCGAGTTCCTGGGAAGAGCATAAGCTAGGAGCGATGTGGGGTTAGGTTATCAGGATATATAAGATGCATCTCCTTGAGACTCATGTTGTTGCTTCTACTAGCTTGAGTGAATGAGCTGAGTGGTTAAGCTTGATAATCTTCCTAGCGACACATAAAGATTTACATTGGAATTGTCGTAAATTTGGGCAATCTTCTAATAATTCAATGCCTGCGAGCCTTAGTTGCTCAAGAAAGATCAAATATAGTTCTCCCACTTGCCGTGTAAAAGAGAACTTCCGTGTTCCCATAAGATATACTATTCCTCATGTTACTCTTATTGGGGCAAAGAGTCTCGAATTGGACAAACCTCAAAAGTTTGATAGCATGCAGTATATTTGTGAAGTCGATGACTTTATATGAGGAGCCTTGTGTAGGTTTCTCTACTCGTACACCTCGGTTAAAGTGGTGAGAAGGTAAGAAGGTGAAGCTGACTCTATATATGTCGGCACTTGACATCTGCAAAGGTTTGCCTTGTGACAATCAAGTGGGTTCACATGCTAGTCGGTTCGCTGTTAAAGCCAGAATAGCTGAGGAATAGAAACAAGACAATCGATTTACAGTGGCAATACATTCCTTTTTTTATAATTGAACTAGTGACGGACAATTTTAATGATGTAGCTCGTGAGGATGTAGAGTTGAGGAGGTTATTTAGATTAACTTTAATGCATGTTCCTCCCACTTTTGAAGAAAGAGCCGGCATATATGGAATGAAATTCAGCACATCAGCTGCCTTGGACATGCCTTGGAGTTTTTGAGGAACTTTTGTAAGATTTGGAAAAGGTTGGCGATCGTATGGAGGAACATAACCAGTCTTAAGCAAATTGTTTACTCTTGAATTTTGACCTAAGGATTGTGCTTATTCTTGAGCAAACAATTGGAAAAAGGATGCTTATGTCCAAGAAAGATTAGATCATGTCTTGAATAGTATTGAATGGAGTAAATATTCCATCTTGTTTTTTGAAGGGCCCTCTCAGAATGCAATCAAATTGCAGATATCTTGAACTAATATTTCTATGACCCTTTCAGGGTACTAACTACTAAAAACACCAAATCACATAAATTTCTCTTATCATCATCAAGAGCTAGGAAAATTTAGCAAATGAGTTACTAGTGCTAGTGTAAGCACATTGTATTTGTTCTTTCTTCAACTTTTAAAAAATATAGTAAAAATGAAGGCACCAAAATGACAAACAAAATCCATAACACAACCAGGTCAAATTTGCCAAATCAGAAGATTGAATAGATCTATCAGCATTTGACGGCCACGTATATGCTACTCTGATGCATGTTTATTCCTTGCATTTATAAGTTCAAGGGCCAAAATCAATTCTAGTTCTTGAACTTTTCTCCGATGTGTATTATCATCGCAAAACTTTCAATTGGTCCATCAACTTTTTATGTGAAGCTGCTTAAGACTTGCCGCTTAAAAGAACTTTTAGTAAATTCTTTCCCCACGATATCAGTTCTTTCTTTTCTTCGACTCATCAATATCCTGACGGTTTGCTAAAGGTTGGGTTATTATTCATGACCCAGGCCCAAAAAGCTAAAAAAAAGTGGCCCATGGGCCGACCCATCCCTCGGCCCGGCACAGCCCGTTTGACATGCCAGCTCTTCTCGGTCAAATTCACGTTTGACCGGACACGTCTCGTCGCTCGCGCCCACGAGGGCACGCTGCGAAGCTGAAGCTCATCTCTCTCTCTCGACAAAACAATGGCGGAAGCCAAAGGTACTTGGGACTCCCTGAGGGAATGGATCGTCGAGCACAAGCTCCGCGCCGTCGGTAATTTTCCCGGTTCCCTTCGTTCTTCGCTTTTCGTATCCTGTCGTTGAATCTGGAGCTGTTTCTTGTCTCTTTTGTTTTCCCATTTTGTTTTCTCTTTTTCTGATGAATTCTTGGGGGATTCAAAGGTTGTCTATGGCTGAGTGGAATCGCGGGTTCGATCGCCTACAATTGGTCGCAGCCCAACATGAAGACCAGCGTTAAGATCATTCACGCAAGGTAGAGGTTTCGTGCGCTTTCCCCAATTTTTTGTTGTTGACAATTTGTTAGTCGGATTATGGAAATCAGAATCCTTTTTTTCCCTGCGATTTAGCTTCTTGCTGATTGATTGCTCAGCTCTGGTCGGAGATTTTTGTGCCTTCGTTTATTTTTGGTGGGAATTTTTCGTTCGCTTTGAGATTCAGAATGTCGGTAGGGCACGAGAATGTTGCTTTCACCTTTGCAAAAACTTGAATGCATAGCTGTCGAAATTAGGGGAGAAGCGTGGGTTTTGTTACTGAGTTTCCAAGTGTGCTGAAGCGATCTGGTTATGATTGTGGCCCGTTTACCTGAGGGAGTTCTCTCAAACCTCACTTTCATGTGCGGAATGGAGGTGTACGAGCCGTATGGCTTCTTTCGAGGTTGTTGGCCTTGATTACTTATCTTATGCTATGTTCTGGAATCACCACAACCACAATTGCAATGTCTGGAATGATTTGTAGAACACGGTATGTCGGCAATTTGCACTGCAGGTTTCTTTCCTTTTTCTTTACTCCATTGGTGGTGGTCTTATTTCTAGGATATCTTTTATGGTCTTACAGAGAAAACTGGAAGTTCCCAATGAGTGTCAAACTTCGAGTGAATTCTTTATAGTTTCCTTTGTGAAGAGGGCAGCGAATTAGGTAGATTGCATTAGAATATAAGATGGGTTCATTGATTTGTCTTTAGAATCCTCAAGGTATCAAATCATGTTCCTTAATTTCTGATTTTGGGGATATTTAGTGGGTCTATAAAACAAGTAAGGAGGAAGCTCTCCATCAAATTTGAACTCTTTCCGACTCCAAAATCTCCCAAGAACAGCAAGAAATCGGACCAGCCACCATTTTCGCAGCAATAGAAAAACCCTAGTTAGAAACCATCATAACTTTTTCTAGAAGGCTTACCTAGAAAAACCGTTTGGTGGGTTTGTAGATTGGGTAGGGAAAACGTTCTCCTCTGAATTTCATCCCATTTCGGTGATCCCAGCTCCAGAAATCATCACATCTTCCGTTTAGCCAGCAGGGGGTTCCAATGAACAATACCTGAGCTGGAGAGAATTCGTCCGTACTGTACGGATGAATAGTAATCGCGGAGGTGACAAATGGCAAAAGTATATGCTTTCGCAGTTGTTTCTTTTTTTGTTGGTAAATGTAAGTATTTGTATTAATTTTTTACCAAATTTTGGATATACAACGAAAGATATCTGGCACCACAAAACTTGTACTCATGATCACACTATTATCATGTAAGAGTGGAAGGGTACCGTGGTTCTAAGAAAACATGAACGTAGAGGCCAAATACATGGCCACTAAATCTACCTAGTACGTAACCAAGAAAAATCAAAACCTCGACTACATAAAAATAGATGGGTCAAGGCCCAAACTGCGTTGCATTCTCTAATTGCTAGGAGTATCCACGACCTGGTTAAAATGTCATGGCTTTGTCTCTGACAAACTTCTTTAGATGTTTCTTCATGGCTGGCATAAAAAAACGTTGATTTTTGAAGAGAGCGTTGTTCCTTTTTGTCTAAATCAAATGGCATAAAGCTCCGAAGGAGGATCGAGCTAGACTGTGATGAAATCTCTTACTAGATAAATATGTGATAACCTAATTACGATTCTCCATCCATGGCCTATTGCACCTTGACAAGCTACACTTGGCAGCCCAAAATAGTGCTAGTTGACCTGTGATATGGCACCCAAAGAAGAGGTGGTCAATGGAATCAAGTCGATGCTTACAGATGACACATTCAACAACTGAAATTCTTCGGCAAGAAAGTAAAAATACATGGGTTGGTAGTCTATTTCGAGTCATCAACCACATATGAGATTGATGCCGAGGAATAATAGCATTGTCCCAGATAAACAAATGCCATAATATCGGGAGAGTTCTCGGACGAATGATATCCTATGCCGATGCTTTCGAGAAAACTCTAGAAAGATGCCCAAGCCATCGAAAACAGTCCTGGCCACCAAGTAAGGATGGAAGAGGGTCATCCCATGCAGCCATACAATCCTTACGATAAGATGGTTGTTCTAGATTAGTAAGAAATTTAGCCATTGTGGCTTGTCTGGAGAATCTTGACCGATACATTTCATGTTCTGCGAATAAGAAATGCAAAGGTCCTTTGGGATGCCATGAGTCAAACCATAGTAAAGTTAGATTGACCATCACCTATATGCAATTGGAACGTATGTTCGAATTCTTGTCGAAGACCAAAGAGCGTCTTCCACGCCCAAGAGCAAAAAGTTGGTATATTCGTAATTGTTTTTTTGTTGTTGAAGTAAGTGACTGTATTGATTTTTTAAAATTTGTATAGAGCAAGAGAGCCCAGTACCACAAAACTTGTACTCAACATGGCCGAAGGCTCGTTATGAGTGAAAGGGTACCGTGGTTCCAACCTGAAACAACAGGAAAATGCCTAAATACATCTGTTCCTGAATCCAAGAAAATCGAAGGGTCTAATCCCCCACCACGTTGAATCCATTTGTTCTTGGGAGAGTACCACTTGTTGGAATGTCATGGCCTTATCTTTGACCATCTTGATTAACTTCTTCATTGCAGGGACGAAGACAACACGATTGTGGAACAATATGTTATTCCGCGTCTTCTAGATAATATGGTATAAATCATCCAAAGTAAACCTAGCGATACTTTGGTGGAAGCAATTCCAAGAAATAAATTTGGTTGCCGTGTTTGAGGCCAAGATTTATACCTCTAAGATATATTACAATTCCCAGCCCAAAACAATGCAAGTTGAGCGTAACTTGACATCTAAAAAATAAGTGGTCTATGGAATTCGATATAGAATTAAAAATGACCCAACTGGTTTCAGATAATTTGCCACATAATAATATGAATGCTTGGGTAGGAAGTCTGTTCCTTGTCATTAGCCAAAGATGGAATTGATGTCGGGGAATAAGAGTTTTGCTCTAGATAAATGTATGCCAATGTATTGTTTTGCCTCTAGGCCCGATAACACTCCAAGCCGATGCTGATGAGAAAACCTTGGAGACGTTCCCCAGCCACCGAAAACAATTTGGCTCACTGCTCAAAGAGGGGAGTGGATCCCCCTAATGGATGCCCCCTCGCCACAATAAGATTGGCCAACTTGGCTTCTCTAATGAAACCCGACCTATATATTTCACTATCAGAGAATAATAAGTTTAATGGACCGGGTGAGTCAATCATGGAAACCTTGCTTGAATCCTTCCCACACGGGCGACATCTGCAATTTGAGGCCACTCAAGTTAGTTTCTCATCACTTTTGATAATATGCATTCATGAGTTGTTTCGATTCTAACGTTTATTGTGGAAACGTGTGGTTCGACAATATTCGAATCAACGGTTGGAACTCATCATCGGAAGGATCCAAACTCGTGAGATTGGAGGACTGCTTGTGTTGATTGTATGCGTGGTGTTTGTTTGAAGATCGTCGAAAAAAAGAGTTGCTGGTCAAGCTTTGGTGAGCTTGAAGGTAGTGTTGAAAGAGGACAATTTGCCAAGAAAAAATTTAGAAAAATATATAAAAATCAATTGTTTTAGAATGGGTTTGATTAATTGGAGCCAGCCTAGATCCTTTCATGGGCTGATCTGGTGATGAGAGTCAGGATGGGCTTAATTAGTTTTGGGCTGGTTTTTATAAGAATTCCTTTTTTTCGGGCCTAGTTTTAGTAAAATTGATCCGGGCCTTATGTCCAGTCCACTTTCTGATCTAACCCATTAGGGTCCGGCTTAGCGAGTCGGACCATGTTTCCCTGACCCGGTCTAAAGTCTATTTCTTTTGAATAAAAAATAAAAAATTAAGAAAAAGAAATTTACAAAAAGAATTTCAGTTTTAAGAAATAAAAAATTGAATTTTCAATTTTTTTTAATTTTAAAAAATTATTTAGGAGACTGATCACCATTGAATTCGTTTATTTTTAGTATTAATACTTTAAGTCTTGAATTAGTTTTAGATTTTTCAATTTGAATAAACATTTTTAGTTTAGCATAAAAAATGAGAAAAACCTTTAAAATTTTTTAAACTCAATTGAATAAGCTCTTAGAGCTTTGTATTATGGGGTGTTTTGTCTAATTTTCCTTTTTAGAGAGAAAATATGAGGATTGTTGATTGCACATCTTTTTGATTATAATTGTTTGTGTACTTTCTTTACATTGATTGTTATTTTTCTTTTAGCACGGTTAGGATTTGAATAAAAATAATGCATGATAAATTAGTGGATTAGTCTCATAGTGAATAAAAAAATTGCATCAAAATATTGTAGTTAACAAGATGATCAAGTCTAGGTACCGAAAGGGCACTAGTTTACTTACTAGTGTAATCAAGTCCTCATTTCCAAATCTATGATTGCATAGAAAGTTAAGTATTTTTTCATACTTTCACTTGGTTTCCAGCCAACCTTAATAAGCTAGTGGCGACTTCTTATATAAGTTTCTATTGTTAGAATTTTTGTAAGATTTTCCAATGTCACGCGAGATATGGGCTTCGGAGAACCCCAATTTATAATGGATTAGTCCGATCGGATTACGATTATACGATATATTCAAATCGTCTTTTAGGAACGCCTATTTGAATCTCCAATGAACAATTTTTATCTAGTACTAAATTAGGCAGAATAAACAAATTGGATCAGCAAACCTGAATGGCATGTAGAATTGACTTGATCAGTTGCAGTGCCCTACAAAAGAAAGGAAGCGTTAAGTCAAGGATTGAGCTCTTCTAGTAATCGCATTAACCAAGGTTACGCATTTAACCTTACCCAATCTCGACGCCACAATAGGAATCCTCAAATATCAAAAAGGTAAAGTGTCAACTCGAAAGTCAAGCATATCAATGATTGACCTACGGAGTTCATCATATCCACCAGAAATGAAGATCTCACTCTTGTTGATATTTGGTTCCAGGCGAGACCAATATGAGAATGTAGAGATCATCAACTTCATAAGTGCAATTGATGTCACACCGGCTTCACAGAATAAGATAAACATCATCGGCAAAGAATAAGTGTGTCAAACCCGTAATCTTACACCTCCATAAGAATTTGAATTCCGATTACTTTTTTACTATTGATAATGCCATAGAAGACCTCCATGATCAGAGTGAATAAATATAGAGATATTGGATCCCCTTGTCTGAGTCGCTTGGAACTAGCAAAGAAACCCTCCAATTCCTCATTAATAGAAATGGAGAACCTTGGCGTGTGCACACACGTCATAATCAACAAGATCAAATGTGGCGGAATCCTGAAAGCCTATAATGTCGACTCCAAAAAGTCTCAATCAATAGTGTCATATACCTTTTTAAAGTCCACATTCATTGGAACATGATGATATCCACTAAATAGCTCCAATGCGTCTTGTGCTAACAATATGTTGTCACTGATGCGTTGGCCTTTGACAAAAGTGGTCTGAGATGCACTAATAAGTGAAGGGAGCACAGAAACCAGTCGGTTTACCAACAGCTTAGAGATGCATTTTTAAATTGTATTACAGCAAGCAATAGGTCTAAAATCATCTAATGAGGAAGCATTGAAAACTTTTAGGGACCAAAGCTATGATAGTAATGTTCATCTGACGGAGCATATTTCCCGAGTGAAGGAAATCCATGATGGCAGACACAATTGATGGGCTCACAATTTCCCAAGATCGTTTAAATAAATCAATGTTATACCAATCCGGGCCTGGGGCTTTCCCCAGCGCTAGAGAAAATAGGGTGTTATAGATTTCTAACTCCGTAAAAGGACTAGATAAGTGGCGTACCCAACTGTCATCCAGTGTCTCTCAGGGATGCTCATAGTACCTAAGATGACGGCCGCAATCATTGCCCAACAGAAGAAAAGAGTTCTTCAAAATGAGAGACAAATACATTTTTAACTTCGACGGGCGAAGACAAAAGAGTACCGGAGCCATCCACCACTGATATGATCCTGTTACTGAGGTGCCTATTCTTGATCGTTTGGAGAAAGAATTTTGTATTCAAGTCACCTTCCTTTAGCCACTAAATTTAAGAATTATGTCTATAAAGTACTCTTCTTGTAATCGAAGATTGGAAAAAGCTTCCATAGCCACCTTCTTTCATGGGCTAACAAGGAGTTATAGGGATCTTGAAGTAAAGATTCCTAGACCATATGAAATTGTTGTCTAGTAGACCTTGTGCGATGTGATATACTCGAAGAATTGTTTCAAATGGATTTTAAGCAAATTAAGTTTAGTACAAAGTTGAAATATAGGTGTACCGTCAATTTGCTAATCTCAAATGTAAGTGACTAGTGCCATGAAATCAGGGTGCATCATCCATAAGTTGAAAAACTTGAAAGGTCTAAGTGCTTGTACCAGTGACATAATGCGGACTATCATAGGAGAGTGATCAGAGATACCTAGCTTTTGATGGAAGCAAAATCCCCATTAATCTGGCAACCGCCATTTTCCAGTTTAGGCGTCAAGACGAGCTACAACAACCCGATGCAGAAGAAATAACCTAGACTAAAACACCTATAACTTTCTCTAGGAATTGAATCTTCAAATGCCGTTTGGAGGGGTCTTAGATCCTTTGGAGAAGAAGCATCCCTCCAAATTTCAGGTCAAATCGACCACTGGAGTTTCGGCAAGCATCATATCTTCTTCTGGCTAGCAAGCTCTCTTTGCATGTACAGTACCCGGGTGGAGAGCATTCGTCCGTACCGTATGGACACTATACCCGCGAGAATGCAAAATGGCAAAAAGATATGCTTTTACAGTTGTTTTTTTTTTGTAAGTTAAGTAAGTGTATTGATCTTTAAAGCAAACTACACAAAACGAAGATGCTTGGTACTACAAAATGACTTTTACTTAAGACAGTAGTAGCCTAAGAATAAAAAGTTGGTCTTCTTACCACCCTAAAACACTATTTCTTTAAAAAGGTTGAGTGAAACATTTGCACTATAAAAATTCTTTATCTGTGAACATGAACCATATATGCTTCAACATTGCGGCTTTGTTACTCTCCCTCAACCGCCGAATGCCTAGACCTTTTTCTTCCTTAGGAAGACATACATCACTCCAAGATACTTTAGCACAACTCGACCCAAGTTCAAGGCCCTTCCATAGAAATTGTCAAAGTACGTGCTTAATTTTATCTAATACTGAACTAGGCAGAATAAACAAGCTAGACAAGTAAACCTGAATGTCATGTAGAATTGACCTGATCAGTTTCTTCCTTCTCGCAAAAGAAAGGAAGCGTTGAGTCTAGGATTAAGCTCTTCTAGTGATTGCATTAACCAAGGTTACACAATCAGCCTTACCCAGTCTTGATACCACAATAGGAATCCCCAAATACCTAAAAGGTAAAGTGCCAACTCTAAAGTCAAGCATATTAATGATTGACCTACGAAGTTCATCAGAACCACCGGAAATAAAGATCTCACTCTTGTTGATATTTGGTTCTAGGCTTGACCCATCCGAGAATGTAAAGATCGCCAACTTCATAAGTGCAATGGACGTCACATTGGTTTCGCAGAATAATAGAACATCATTAGCAAAGTATAAGTGTGTCAATCCCGTAGTCTAACACCTCCAAAAGAATTTGAATTCTAGTTTACTAGTCTGACTATTGATAATGTCAAAGAACACTTCCATGATTAGTGTAAATAAATATGGAGATATTTGATCCCTTTGTTTGAGTCGCCTGAAACTAGCAAGAAACCCTTGAATTCCCAATTAATAAAAATGGAGAACCTTGGCGTGCGCACACACGTCATAATCAGCAAGATCAAATGTTGCGAAAACCAGAAAGCTTATAATGTTGACTCTAAAAAGTCTCAATCAACAATGTCATACGCCTTTCTAAAGTCCACATTCAATGCACATTTTGGCAAGTGTAAAACATGATGATATCCATAAAATAGCTCTTGTGCTAACAATATGTTGTCACTAATGCGTTCATCTTTGACAAAAGCGGTCTGAGATGCACTGATAAGTAAATGGAGCACATAAGCCAGTCGGTTTGCCAACAGCTAGTGATACAATTGTAAATTGTATTACAACAAGCAATAGGTCTATAATCATCCATTGAGGAAGCATTGGGAACTTTAGGGACCGAAGCTATGATAGTAGTGTTCAGCTGATGGAGCATATTCCTAGAATGAGGGAAATCCATGATGGTAGAAACAACTGACGGGCCCATTATCTCCCAAGACCGTTTAAAGAAATCAACGCTATATCCATTTGGACCCGGAGCTTTTCCCGGCGCTAGAGAGAAAATGGTGTTACGGATTTCTAACTCGGTAAAAGGACTAGATAAGTGGCGTACCTAGCTGTCATCCAGTGTGTGTTTAAGGGACACTCGTAGTTCCTGGGATGACGGCCGTACCCGTTGCCCAATGGAAGTGAATAGGCCTTCAAAATGAGAGACAAACACATATTTCTTCTACAGTCGAAGACAAAAAAGTACCAGAAGTTCGCTTATGGAAATCATATGTGAGTGACTAGCGTCAGGAAATCATGGTGAATTTTTCAGAAGTTGAAAAACTTAAAAAGTCTACGTGCCTGCACCAGTGGCATAATGCGGACTATCATATGAGAGTGATTAGAGATACCTGGTAAGAGAAAGTTCGCTTCTGAAAATGAGAAGATCATACTCCACCGAATGTTCACTAGGACTCTATCTATTTTCCTCTATTTCGGATACCAAGGATACCTACATCCCACATATACGAGATCATCCAGTTAAGCTTCTATCAGACAATTATGAAAATCATCATACGCTAGGATCTAGGTATCAGAGCTTCTAATTCTATTAGATGAATACCGAACAACATTGAAATCCTTAGCCACCAACCATGGCATCTCCATAATTGAACTGCCCCTTTGGATGGGATCTGTCCATAGGAAACGCCTGGAAATAAACGTGTGTGCTGCATAGACCACTGATAAGGCAAAAAATGTATTGGAGTCTACCTTTTTAACAATACCATGGATGGCTTGAGAGGACGTCAAGGAGACTTCAAATGACACAATACTAGGGTTCCATCCAACCCAAATTCTTTCATTTTGTGAATGTTCATAATTAGCACACCAACACTAACCCGGTATGAGGTTGGTAGATATAGTAAAAAAGACCAATTTTGAAGCTTTATTTTTCAAGATGCTGACACAACATAAGTTGTTGTCCCTAGCCAAATGCCTTACTTCAGTCTGCCTAATAGGGTTAATTAGGCACATTATATTCCATACTCCCATATACATATGTACAAGTTTGGATAGGTGTTTACTTTTTCCTAGCCTGTTGACCCTTTTTCTTCGTGTTGGCCTTGGGTGATGGCCGAGGACTCGGAGGAGTAGAGTCCATGACCTGTTGTACTGAGGAAAAGGCTCTTATTAGAACCTGAATGCGGCTCATCTTGATCAGAGACATTACCCGCCCGGTTCTCATCAGAGCTCTCAGTGAGGTCTTTAGTGGCATCATTGGACGCTGAATAAGCTGGTAAGATAGGAGCAATAGTGGCATCACCTTGGCATCCTTTAGTTTTTCCTCGCAAAAGCCGTGAATCCACTTGGCTAGCGCCAACTTTAGCGAAGCTGTGGACTTCTTATTTTTGGCCATCTCCCATACTTCAGTCCTCCGAGGAGATGGGAGTGCACACACATTTGCCTTATCTAAATCATCAAAGGATTGGTCTAAGACACCTATCGTATTAGCATCCTTATCTTGGACAGTAGGCGAGATATCCCGGCATTCCTTTGTGAACTTCGCTGGCGAGACTTACTGAACTAGGGCAATCCTGGGGGGAATCATAGGCCACGATCCAGGAAACATCCCGAGAATCAGATGAGGTAGTTTGGCGCTCTCCCGTAACCTTCACGCTAGCCACGACTTAGGGCGAACTTTGGTTTATCATCTGGGCCAACATCGGAGTAGCCGGGACATGTACTGGAGGTTGGTTGTCAACCGAGAAAAATAAGGTCAAGATGGTTGTCAGCTGGGACTTTGGCTTATCATCTTGCGATGAAAAATAAATTAATCAAGATGGTCAAAGATAAGGTCAGGACATTTTAATAAGTGGTAGACTCTCAATAACAAACAGATTCAGTGTTGTTGGGATTAGACCCTTCGATTTTCTTGTGATAGCAATCCGTCTTTTGTTTAAAGTTGGCCATTATTTAGGTCTTTTCCTGTTGATTCAGGTTTGAACTATGGTACCATTTCACTCATGACTAGCCTCGGCCGTGTTGAGTATGAATTTATTAGTGCTAGGCTCTTTTGTTATGTATAAATTTTATGGTTAAAAAGATCAATACAATCGCTTACTTTACCAAAAAGAAGAAAAAATCATTACGAAAGCATAACTTTTGCCATTTGCAACTTGCGCATGCCCAACTTGTCCGTACAGTATGGACAAGCTCTGCGGGTACTGTTCATCTTCTTCAAAATCGCAGGTACTGTTCACTAGTTGGCCGGATCGATTTTTGGGTGATTTCCGAAGTTACAAGTTTCGGAATGAGCTGAAATTTGGAGGAGAGAATCGTCTAAACCTAATCTACAATCCCACTGATCGATTTTTTTCGGAGTTGATCCCTAAGGAAAGTTATGGCAATTTTCAGCTAGGGTTTCTCTGATGGCTGTTCCTATTGGTGGTTGGTTTTCTACTCAGTGGTATGGCCTAACTTTTGATGAATAACTCCCTTCCAACAACCTAATCAAACCCATTAAAGCTCGCTGATAAACAATCCCTCGGGTGTGCTCGGTGGTGCAAGTGTGTTCTAGTCGCCGGCCGCGAGTCTTGGAGAATCGCACATATGATAGCCTCAAATATGATGAGTCCGTCGAAATGCAATCAATGGAAACATTGAATGTGGATTCTATAGTCCTAGATGCTAAAAAAATGCTAGACTAGCGTTTTTTGGAGGAAACACCTTTGTAGTGAAAACTGCAGCTATGAGCTCTGCTCAGGCTTCTCTGAGGGGGAGGATAGGTGAAACTCAAAGCCGAAAAGGGGGAAGAAACGTCATATTGAGGAATGACCATAATATGCAAGTTGATGAAGTCGGACCTCCAATTGCTCGTCCAAATGCTTAGACCATCGTGGATGAGAAGTATGTTGATGAAGTCGTGTCTCCAACTGCTTGATGAAATACACAGATCGTCGTGGATGGGAAGAATGCTGACAATGCTATTGGACCCCAAGCTGTTCGACAAGTTGACGAACTCATCATTGTAGAGAGGTAGAGTGAAAACCTAGGGAGGATAACATCCCATTGTCCGCTACCATAGTTGGATAAGGGAAAGCTGTTGCTAGTGACACTTTAGGTGTTCGATGTATTGTTGGCCAATTGGATGCTTGCCAAAATCTTGGCCCCTTAGGTGCTCGACAGAATGGCGGCAATCCAAATGCTCAACAAAATGTCGAGATGTCGATGCTCGACAGAATGCCATGCCTTCTGCTGCTGATGGCCCTTAAGGTGCTTGACCAATTGATCGATCCAGTAGCCGTCAAAGGGATGGTCGAGGGAAGAGCATGAACGGAAGGCCCTATATAGGTCCTTCAACTGGGAACGTTTTGGGAGATGCCCCGTCTGCACCCATGAGTGCCTTGGGCAATGCCCTGTCTGTGCTTGTGAACGCCCAAGGCAATGCTTCGTCTGCACCCACAAAGGGAGGCAATACACAGCTCGGTCACGGGTGAATGTGGCACGATCGATTGTTAAAGGCTACGAACTCTCGTACATCCCTCCATCCACTATAGACAACAAGCTGGTCATCCACATACCTGAGGAAATCTCGGGAGCTCTGGACCCAATATGGCATGAATGCATTGTTAGTTATTTTGTTGGGAAAAAGCTCCCTTTCAAACTCATCGAGTTTGTACTGAAGCACATATGGAGTAACCGACTGGAGGAAGTCATTGCCAAAGATGATGGATTTTATTTCTTCCACATTGCTAATATTGAGTTTCAGAGGAAGGTGCTAGATGGGGGCCCTTAATGGTGGCCAAGGTGCCCCTCATACTCCAACAATGGCACCCATTTTTGGAGTTGAAGAAAGGAAGGCATGTCACGATGCTAGTCTGGGCCTGACTTAAGAATGTGCCATATGCAATGTGGTCGGCATAGGGCATTAGTGCCATTGTGAGTGTCATTGGCAAGCCGCTGTATGTGGATCATCATACTGAAATGAGGAGAATGATCTCCTATGCGTGGGCATTGCATTGAGATCAATGCCAAAAAGCCATTATGTGAGGCAATTTAGGTGTTTCTTGATGGGGAAGAGAGAATAGTCCTAGTTGAATATGAATGGAAACCAAGCTTGTGCCTGCAATGTGGCACCTTTGGTCACAAATGCCTAGAGCGACTGCAATTAGGCCATCTGCCAAGCCAACTGCCCTTTCCCCTAGCTCCTAACAAATGTCGCTGCATAGGGGCTAAAGCAAGTCTCTCAAGAGAAGTTGATGCCGGTCTCCCAGAAGAACATTACTCCACTGATAGAGTCCCCCATCAATGGGTGACGGTTCAATCAAGGCAGAGAAGCTAGAAAGCGGTACAAGGGAAAAGCAAAGTGGCTTAGACTGATGTGGTCCAGGTACGAGGTGAATAGAGAAGGGTATCATATCCTCTGACTGATCCAACAGTTCAGGCTCCTTCGATCACCTCCTGAAAAGTGATGGTCACATCCTCTATCTTTGAGAAAGATACGTTTGATCAAGATGATTTACTTAGCAGCTTGGAGGATGAGAGTTCCTTGGTCGCTTCTTCACATGAGCTGTTCCAAGTTGATGTTACGGATCAAGTGATTGATCCCTCGGCCCAAGAGTGTGACCAGCCTGACTCGGCTTGTGGGATAGATGGTGTGATGATCCTGAATGTGAAGGATCTAGTGCTATCACCTAGAGGGGGATGAATTGGTGATTTCAAAAACTTTTGCGGAAATATAAAATAAACAGCGTGTGAAGCGTGATATACGAGTGATATTTGGAGAGCTATAAGCACAAATAGAGAGTTAAGAGAGATGAGATCAAGACAAAGTTTATAGTGGTTCGGCTTAGCTCAAGCCTATGTCCACTTTCTCAGGTTGACAGCCTATCGGCTGGATTCCACTATGAATTAAAAGAGTTACAGTTCTGTTCCAAGACTGCATAGAGTCTTTTGCTTTCACAAAGCAAGTATGTATCACACTCTTCAATAGGATGTCTGAAATCCATGAGTATTAAAGTCGTAAAAATACCATTTTACTTAAACAGTCGTCATAATCCGACTTCCCAAATTTTACTAAATCTAACTTCCCAGACTTTACAGTGTCTACTACCTCCAGACGATACTTTGTCTAACATCTCCAGATGTTACTTTGTGTGGCAGATGTTACTCTATCTGGCCTATCTAGATGATAAAAGATCCGGCCTCTTCAGACAATACAATGTATGGCCACGACTTTTGTATTTGACTTCAAGTCAAGTCACTGAGTTTTGTTATCTTATCATTGAGTTTTGTCTTCTTCAAAATCAACAATAGAGCTTCCTCTAACAATCTCCCCCTTTTTGATGATGACAAAACGATCATGCAGATTTTCAAGCTATATTCTGCAACACAAAATGTTTGCCAAAAACAATATCTCTAAAGTGAGATAAAACTATCTTGCAGATATAAGTCTTTATATTTCCTGCAATAATCCATACTAGCAGTAAAAAGAAACATTTATCAATTCTGCTTCACAAGACAAAAGTTAGTCTTTGACAAGTCATAATCGAGCAATAGAGAATTAACAACCTTGTCAATTATTCAGATCAACAACTTTCAATCATTGAGATCAATAATCATCATTGCAATCAAACACAATCAATCAATCAGCATCTCAATCCATCCATTCAACCAAACAAAGGTCAACCACATCAAGCTATCCAGACTCAAGTCAAACCCAAAAATAGTTTAAAAACAAACTCAAAGTCAAAATATGCACTTTCTCCCCCTTTTTGTCATAATAAAAAAATTTAAGAGGGAGGGGGAACTCGAACAAAGTGAAGATTATCCAATGACTGCATCGTCTGCTCCAATTTCTTGATCGTCTTCGTCCATTGTTCAATATCCACCTTCTTCGTCAATTGTTGATATAACTCTTGAACAATAGAATTGAGAGACTATAACTGCATAGTGAAGATGTTACGATGCTGTAACATCTTTAGCTCCATATCAGATTGGCGAGACCTTAACTCAATAATAAGTCTTAGCAATTGTTTGAATTCCTCAGAATGATTCTATTGTGCAAGGGCTGCAGCATATATAGTCTATGGAAGATGATAGAAGGTAGGAGCATTGGCCTGTTGGAATGTAGGGAAAGATGTGCTAACTCCCCCTGGCTTGTGGCTATCGACTTTGTTTTTGTCCGTCCACTTTCTGAAAGTAGACCTTTCAACTTCACTCTGAACCTTTTCTGTGTCATGTGGAGATTGAATAGTGATTGATTTGCCATAATGACGCAATATATAATAAGCAACAGTGAGATCATCATCATCCAAACTGTCATTCGGGATGGGTATTGTATGCCTTGTTGGGATAGGAGCAAACATAACCGCCTTTCCTTTATTCAAAGGCTTTTCTGACTGAATTGGAGTTGTCAGAACAACAGGCTTACTTGTTGATTGAGGTGAATCTCCCAAAATAGGTAACCCAACGTTGGCTTGATTAGGTTTGCGGTAGAACTCGAAAATTTCCTTGAAGTAGACATAATGGCAATCGTGGATAATTCCTTCAATGTTCGAGTCAGAAAGTTGAAAACTTTTTGGAAGAGAAAGCCGAGGGAGAAAACAACTTGCTAGGGTTTCAGAGAAGAAGAAAGCTTTTGAGCGAAGAGGTAGAATCCCAAACGGTTTAAGGAGTGAGAGAATGCCTTTCGAAATTCAAAAAGAAATTGAATTTTGGAAAATTAAATTTCCAAAAATAACGATTCAAGCAATCAAGAGATGCATATATCACGCAACGACTCGAATAGGCAAGTAAATATGCACAAAATAAAGAACATACCTTAACATGCTAAAAATAAAGATACATGTTACCTTATGAACGAATGGCGGGAAAATTTCATATCATAAGCTCCTGAATCATAGGATATCATAGACTATGGCATTTCAAGAGTTGGACCGTCTAAGACGTTATAAGATTTGAACTGTTGTAACGTCTGAAACGATGTATCATCTGAGATGTTGTATCGTCTAGGACTATGTAACATCTGAGATGTTGTAAGATCTGAAACTCAGTCATCAGGGGATAAGATATTCAGCTTGCTCCGTATGAATTCGAAAGAATTCTTGTCCAAGGCCTTTGTGAAGATGTCAGCCAATTGATTTTTGGAGTCAATGAAAGTAACTCTAAAATCCTTTTTCTCCACATGATCTCATATGAAATAATGCTGAATCTCAATATGCTTGGCTCTAGAATGCAAAATTGGATCCTTGGTTAAGTCCATAGCACTGGTACTATCACATCTGATTTCTATGCTTGATTTTGGAATCTTGAAATCACATAGTTGTTTCATCCATAGTATTTGAGAACAACAACTTCCAAGAGCAACATACTCTGACTCTGCTGTTGAAAGTGCAACCGTGTGTTGTTTCCTGGACAGCCAAGAAATAAGACGTTCACCAAGTAGCTGACAAGTACCTGAAGTACTCTTTCTGTTTACTTTGCAGCCTACTAGATCATCGTCAGAATATCCAAGTAGTGTGAAGTCTCCATCCTTCGGATATCATAATCCAAACTTTGAAGTTGTTGCCATATACTCTATGATACGCTTAATAGCACTAAGATGTGACTCCTTAGGATTAGATTGATATCTTGGACATAAACACACATTAAACAAAATGCCAGGTCTAGATGCTGTTAAATATAAAAGAGATCCAATTATACTCATGTATAGTCTCTGATCAACTCGTTTGCGTCGATATCTTTGTCAAGCTTCAAAGTGCTAGACATGGGCGCCTCTGTCTTCTTGCAATTTTCCAACCCAAATTTTGACACAATCTCTTTTTCATACTTTTCTTAATGAATGAAGATACCTTATTCTAATTGTTTGACTTGTAATCCCATGAAGTATGTCAGTTCTCCTATCATACTCATCTCAAATTCATCCTGCAATTTTGAATTTTTTTTTGCAAAGAATTTCATTTGAGGAGCCAAAGATAATATCATCGACGTATATTTGAATTAAGAGAAAATCTTTGCCCTCAGTCTTAACAAACAAAGTTATATCTACTTTGCCTTACTCAAAATCATTCTCAAGTAAGAATTTACTTAACCTTTCATACCAAGCTCTAGGAGCTTGCTTCAGACCATAAAGTGCCTTCTTCAATTTGTATACACGATCTGGTTTTTTCGGATCTTCAAAATCAGGAGGTTGCTTTACATACACCTCTTCTTGTATAAAACCATTTAGGAATGCACTCTTTACATCTATTTGGAACAACCATAAATTTTTGTAACAAGCAAAACCATAAATTTTTGTAACAAGCAAAGGCAAACAATAATCGAATAGCTTCTAACCTTACTACTAGTGCATAAGTTTCATCATAGTCTATTCCTTCTTGTTGAGAGTATCCTTTTGCTACCAGTCTGACTTTATTTCTGACAACTTTGCATTCCTCATCTAATTTGTTTTTGAATACCCATTTGGCTCCAATGATAGATTTTCCTTTAGGTTTTGGGATTAACTCCCAAACATCATTGATTGCAAATTGTCTGAGCTCATATCTAGCATAGCCTCAATCCAGCTTTCATTTGATAGGGCTTGATCTACACTCTTTGATTCAACTTCAGACACGAGTGCTATTGCACTGGATTCTTCATGTCTCTGTGACCTCGTTTGAACTCTTTCATTTAGATCACTAATAATAAATTCAGTTGGATGACTGGACTTATGTTTCCAATTTGAGTGAAGTCTTCTTCTATACTTGGATGATACAACCTCATCTTCTTCTTGTTGTGTTTCCTCAGGCAAGTTCAAGTTTGAGAAGTCTTGAGAGTAATCTGGAACATCAAGCTGTGGTTGAAGTGAATGTGGATGATCATCTTCATGGAACTTGACATTTATTGATCTTCCACAATTTGAGTCTTTTTGTTGAAAACTCTGTAGGCTTTGTTGGTCATGGAGTATCCAAAAAAGATTCCTTCATCTGACTTCATATCAAACTTGCCAACATGGTCATTAGGATTATTTAGTATAAAACAATTGCAACCAAAAACACGAAAGTAAGAAACAATTGATTTATTATCCTTGAAGATCTCATAGGGGGTCTTCTCTAAAATAGGCATGAGATAAACTCAGTTAATGATATAGCAAGCAGTAGATACTGCTTCAGCCCAAAATTGAGAAGGGATGTTACTCTCAACCAACAGAGTCCTGGCCCTCTCTTGTAGTGACCTGTTCTTCATTTACACCACTCCATTTTACTCAGGTGTATATGGAGATTAAAAAACATGTTGAATCCCTGTATCATCACAAAACTTGGCAAAGTCTTGATTCTCAAATTCTCCTCCATGATCAGTACGTATTCAAGAAATAGTACAACCTTTCTCATTTTGAACTTTCTTGGCAAATTTTGAGAAGTAAGTAAAAGCATCAGACTTAGTAAACCCATGTAAATTGAGACTAGTCATTAACAATTACTAGACAATAACTTTTTCTACCAATACTCTGAGTTTGGGTTGGTCTGAAAAAGTCCATATGAAGAAACTGTAAAACATGGTCAATTGAAACTTGATTTATCTGCTTGTAAGAATTTCTGACCTGTTTTCCCAACACACAGGAAGTACAAGAATTGTTCTTATGAAATGCCAAGCTAGGAAGGCCACGAAAAATCTTCTTTGTGAAAATCTTGGCAATTTGTTTAATGTTGGCATGTTCAAGTCTTTTGCGCCACAAATTAATTTCATCATGAACAGAGATAAGACACTACGAGCTATCTGGATTTACATCCAGTAGATAAATATTTCCATGACGTTTATCAGAGAAGGATTGTGAAGTTTTTTTACTAGAGTCGTAGCATAAACCTTCTTGAAATTGGATTCTATAACCAGCATCACACAACTGACTAATACTGATAACGTTATAGTACAAACCTTTTACCAAGGAAACATTCTTGATAGTCAGATTTCCAATCTGCACAGTTCCACATCCAACTATCTTTCCTTTACTTTTTCCAGCGAAAGAGACTTTCCCTCATTTTGTTATGACTAGTTCAACAAAATAGCTTGAATCACCTGTCATGTGCCTTGAGCATCCACTGTCCAGGTACCACTTTATTTTGCTCTTGGTGGTAACCTGTTAACAATAAAAATACTCACTTTTTCTTGAGTACTCAAACTTTCTTGGGTCCAGTATAGTTAGTGTAAGCAAAGTTTGACCAGTTTTTCTTTACTGATCTTCTCAACAAAGGATAATCTCTTTCAATATGGTTTACAGAGCAATTATAGTTAGAGCACTTCAAAGAATTTCTCCAAATAGTTTTACAAACACTTTTTGAAAATGATTTTTGTAAACTGCCTTTGAAGGTTTTCGTTCAAGCATTTCTTTTACCTTTGGAAAATCAATTAAAGGAATGGTTTCAGGAGTCATAAATAAACCAGCTTTGTTAAAATAAGCTCTATGAACTGAAAGAAGTTTATCAAGCTTTTCAAAACTATTTGAAAACCTTTTTAAGAGGTAACTTTGAGACAAATAACTTGTTTCTCAAGAGATTTTGACTTCTCTTTCGTAGCAACCAAACTTTTGTTCAAGCTTTCAAATTTTTCTAACCAAACATTTTCGTGCTTTTAAAGTCTCAAGTTCTTATTCTTAAGTTCAGAAATTCTTTTTAGAGATGATTCTAAGCTAGAGCATAACTCATCAATGTACTTAGAAACTTTAACAGAAATTTGGAAATTACTGACCTGATCATTTTGATCTGAATCTGAATCAGAACTTGCTTTTGAATCTGAATTGGATCGTGCCATTAAGCATATGTTTGCAAACTCATCATCACTTTCAACATCACTCCAAGTTTCAGTTTTGAGTGCTTTCTTGTATTTCTCGTTTCTTCATTTGCTTTGCTTTAGTATAGGAGAATTGGGTTTGATGTGTCCATTCTGCCTACAATTATAACACGTTACATAATTGTTGACTTCGTTGTCCCATGACTGTCTGTTTTGAAAATTCTGCTTAAGTTGTCTTCTTTGGAAGTTCTGCTCTAGCTGTCTTCTCTAGAAGTTATGAGAATTAGAATTTCTCGAGTTGAATCTTTTTCCTTTATTGTTCAGCTTTTTGTACTTCTTCATTAGTTTCATCATCTAACGTCTTATTTGATCCTGCAACATGAAAGTCTTCGTTAGATTTTAAAGCTATAGATTTCTTACATTTCAAGTCTGATTGTTCATTAGATCTTTCCATTTTGTAAGATTGAAGAGTTTCGATTAACTCATCAATAGAAAGAGGCTCAATCCTCTGTGTCTCTATGATAGAGATTTTCACTTGATCCCATTCACTTGAGAGTCCACGAAGTAATTTGTTGACTTTCATGGATCCAGAAATAGGTTGATCTTGATATGCAAGACCATTGACAATCTCTGTGAATCGGCTAAACATGTCAGAGATAGTTTCTCCAGGCTTCATTTTAAAGGCTTCGTATTGACCAAGTAGAATGTTGATCCTTGTTTCTTTGACTCGGTTAATTCCTTCAAAAGTGATGCAATCTTTTCCCAATATCTCCTTAACTGTTTCACAAGAAGAGATACGATTATATTCTGTAGGAGATAGAGCATAGTATAAGGAATAACATTAGCATCAATATTTTGTCTTCTGATAAGTTCAGTTTGATTTATTTCTCCAGCTTTACAGCATTTCTCTCTGGGTTTGATGCAGCCTTGGGATTTACTCCTCTATCAACAACATCCCATTCCAATGGATCTTTTGATCTTAGGAACGCTCTCATTTTATTTTTCCAGATGTTGTAATCTTTTCCATCAAAATAAGGTGCTCTAGCATAGCTTTGTCCCTCCATCACCCCTAGAACAAAAGCACTAGACATAGATCTTTAGCTTACAAGTAAAACACTTAAAAAACAAGCACGAGGCTCTGATACCAATTGAAGGATCTAGTGCTATCACCTAGGGGGTGAATAGGTGATTTCAAAAACTTTTGTGGAAATATAAAATACACAACGTGTGAAGTGTGATATATGAAGAGATATAAGCACAAATAGAGAGTTAATAGATAGGAGATCAAGACACAAACTTTATAGTGGTTCGGCAAAGCTGAAGCCTACGTCTACTCTCTTGGACTGACAGCTTATCGACTGGATTCCACTATGAATAAAAAGAGTTATAGTTCTATTCCAAGACTACACATAGTCTTTTACTCCCACAAAGCAAGTATGTATCACACTTTTTTGTTTACGATGTAAGCGCATAGTAATTAGACAGCTTTGAACTTTGAAATTATACTCTCCTCAGCGTCTTTTTGAAAGACTTGAAATATCTCCCTTAAATACTCCTTCATGACAATACGACCGTTGGCACTTTCCAAAGGAATTCTTTCAATCGACCTATTGGACATAATCAATCAGGTAGATCTCAAGCAATATTCAAATCGTGTTAAGAGCCCGTCAATCTTGGTCACCCATACAATCAGGATCTTGGTTTTTATAAGTGAATACTTGCCTCATTTATCCAGTCTTCAGAGAATCCAGTATGCCAATAATAATCTTCATAATCTTGAAAATAATCAATCTTGTCAATCCACTAATAAGCTGTTTGAAATCTATGAGTATCAAAGTTGTTACTCAAATAGTCGTCATAATCCGACTTCCCAAATTTTACTAAAACTGACTTCCTAGACTTTACGGCGTCTACTACCTCCAGACGATACTTTGTCTCATATCTCCAAATGTTACTATGTTTGGTAGATGTTACTCTGTTTGGCTTATCTGAATGATGTAAGATCTAGCCTCTTCAGACAATACAATGTCTGGCCACGACTTTTGTATTTGACTTCAAGTCAAGTCACTGAGTCTTGTCATCTTGTCATTGAGTTTTGTCATCTTCAAAATCAACAATAGAGCTTCCTCTAACAGGATGCTGTCCCGGTATCTTTTCCAGAAGTTAGGCCGAATCTTAAGCCTACTTCGAAGAAGAAGGGCTGCTAAGCCAAGAAACGGTAAGGGCCCCTAATCTCCTGTAAATATGTTTATAGGAGTTTGAAATACTAGGGGCTTGGTTGACCCTATAAGATAGGCAAAGGTAGGATACTTGGTGAGAGCCAACAATTTGTACTGGGTTGGAATTTTTGAAACCAAGGTCTCTAAATCACTATTTTAGTCTATTTCTACTAATCTTTTACCGGGATGAAATTGGTATGTGAACTGCGTCCTTTCCCATAGGGGGAGGATATGGGTTGGCTGGAACTCGATTCTTGTGATTTTTGATATTACCTCAATAACATCATAGGCCATTCATGGGAAGCTGAAATCTCTAGTGGCAGATGTTGGCTTTAATTTTACGATTGTATACATAGAACATACATTCATCACTAGACGATCACTTTGGGTAGACCTCATCCAAACTGGCCTGGCTTTACAAGATACACCATGGTTGGTGGCTGTCTCGGTATCTTCTCCAGAAGTTAGGCCAAATCTTAAGCCTACTTCGAAGAAGAAGGGCCGCCAAGCCAAGAAACAGTAATGGCCCTTAACCTCCTGTAGATATGTTTATAGGAGTTTGAAATATTAGGGGCTTGGTTGACCCTATAAGACTGGCAAAGGTAGGATACTTGGTGAGAGCCAACAATTTGTGCTGGGTTGGTATTTTGGAAACCAAGGTCTCTAAATCACTATTTTGGTCCATTTCTACTAATCTTTTACCAGGATGGAATTGGTATGCAAACTACGTCCTTTCCCATAGGGGGAGGATATGGGTTGGTTGGAACTTGAGTCTTGTGACTTTTGATATTACCTCGATAACATCATAAGCCATTCATGGGAAGCTGAAATCTCTAGTGGCAGATGTTGACTTTAGTTTTACGGTGGTATACGTAGAACATACATTCATCACTAGACGATCACTTTGGGTAGACCTCATCCAAATTGGCCTGGCTTTACAAGATACACCATGGTTGGTGGCAAGTGATTTCAATGCAATTAGGGACTCCGTGGATAGGATTGGAAGCCTTGACATTTGGCATCCATCCTTTGATGAATTCCTGAATTGCTTGGCGATGGCTGAGCTAGATGATCTCAGGTTGTAAATGTACTCGAGCATTATCCACGGGAGAAAATTGCAAACAAATGAAGATTGACAGAATCCTTATGAATACCTTCGGAGTATGGCTTTCTCTTACTATGAGGCTACCTTCTTGGCTCTGGGGATCTCGGACCACTCCCTTATGGTAGCCTGTATTTTACCTATTCCATAAGCTAGAAGACTCTTCAAGTTTTTTAACTTTTGGATGAGTCACTCAAATTTCTCAGTGATAGTTGCATAGGTATGGGATTCCTAGGTTAACGACACTCTTATGTTCATATTATGCTCTACAACTGAACAAGGATTTCTTTTTGGACATATCAACTCGGACGGAGGTAGCAAGGAAGGAAGTCTTGTTGGTGCATGAATTCCTTCAACACGACTTGTTCAATCCCCTACTAGCCTAGGAGGAGAGAGACCTCACAGATGTTTTTTCCAATCTTCGCCTTCAGGATGAGTCTAACTATAGTTCGAAATCCCGTATACAGTGGTTGAAGGGTGGAGATTTAAATTCGGAATTCTTCCACCACTCAGTCAAAAAGAGGCACCTTGGTAATAGGGTCCTTTCAGTGGTTAATGGCTCGGGCTCTCGAGTGTCGATCCCTAAGGATGTTGGTTGAGTATTTATCTTGAATTTTGAGGATTTGTTTGCTCCTATCACCCGGCAGAACTACCCGTCAGTACAGAAAATACGTTCCTCCTTGCAACACACCTTAGATGACATCTAGGTACAGTTCTATCTTGCACGCTCACGGATATTGAAATTAGGAATACTCTCTTTTCATTAGCTCCTGGCAAAGCACTTGGCCTGAATGGTTTCAATGTTGATTTCTTTAAGCAGTCCTAGGATATAGTTGGGCCATCGGTTAGTCTAGTAGTCAAAGACTTCTTTGCCACAGGGAAACTACTCCGCCAAATAAACACCACTGTGATTGCCCTGGTACCAAAAGTTCTAATGCCTCCATAGTGAATGATTATAGACCTATAGCCTGTTGTAACACGATCTATAAATACATCACGAAAATACTAGCTGATAGACTAGTTCATGTTAACTCTATTATTAGTGAGTCGCAGAATGCTTTTGTCAAAAGTCGTAGGATCAGTGATAATATTATGCTAGCTCAGGAGCTATTTTGTGGGTTTCATCATGACCCATATCTACCCAAATGTGCAATTAAGATAGACTTCAGGAAGGCTTATGATATTGTGGATTGATTTTCCTAGATAAGACCCTTTGTGCATTTGGTGTCCCTAAGAGGATGGTGAAAATTATCATGGTTTATGTTCGCATGCCTAGATTTTCTATAGCCATCAACGGGGAACTCCCAAGTTTCCTTAGCGACAGAGGATTACGACAGGGTGATCCGATGTTGCCCTACCTTTTTACTCAAGTGATTGATTTATTCGCAAGTATCATCTATCAACAGACCAGCAAACCGAGTTTTAAATATTTTTGGAGGTGTAAGCCTACATGATTATTTCGTTTATTCTTTGTGGACGATGTCCCGCTCTTCAATGAAACAGATATGGTCTCGGTGTCACTTTTAAAGAATGCTATCACAACTTTCTCGAAGTGGTCTGGGCTTGAACCGAATTTCAACAAGAGTGGGGTATATATAATTGGTGGATCTGTTAGCCTGTATGATTTCATTTGGAATATATTTGGCTTACATTAAGGCTCCTTACCATCTTGGTACCAAGGAGTACCCATTATAGTATCGAGGCTTAACAAGGCGGACTGTGCATCACTAGTGAGTGCCATTACTAAAAGAGCGCAATCCTGGACACAACACTTTTGGTCTTTCGCAGGGTGCTTGCAGCTTATAAGGTCAATACTTCATGTGATCCAAGCCTATTGGGCCAATGTTTTTATGATTCCTAAATCTATAATGAATAGTATTGAGAAAGTCCTTAGACAATTCATATGGAAGGGTTAGAGCTTGGTACGAGGGGAGCTAAGGTAGCCTGGGATGAAGTCTGTCTTCCCAAGGAGGTAGGTGGCTTAGTTATACGGAAACTGAGGGAGAGTAATAAAACTACAATGATTATGCATGTTTGGATCTTCACCAACAAGGAGTCACTAGATTCATTCCACTTTCTTAAAGAAGACCGGTTTTTGGGTAGCCAAGAGATCGACATTTTGCTCCTGGGCATGGAAAAAGATACTTGGCCTAGGCCATAAATTCAGACACTTATTTCAATGCCATATAGGTGATGGCCATTCAACATCATTGTGGTTTGATTCGTGGCATCTGAGGGACCTTCTACTTTTATTATTTTTCGACCATGACATATATTGGTCTGGATTCTCAAGGCAAGAGCCATTGCATTTTAAGGAAGTTATGCTTACATGGAAGGACCCTCTTCCGTCACTAAGCAACCAAGTGGATTGTTTTCGGTGGCTTAGGGATTCGTCTAGAGTTTTCTTGGCGGCATCGACATGAGACATCATTCGACCGAGATCTCAGCCTGTACCATGGCATTCGTTCATTTGGTACAAAAGTATCATCCCACAGCATCAATTTCATTTATGGTTGATGTCTTGGAATAGGCTACCAATCAATGTATTTTTGCTATCTTGCCGTAGAATATCAGTTGTTGTTTGTGAGTTTTGCAAGCATAGATCGGACTCTGTGGATCACTTCTTCTTTGGGTGTCAAATCATGGTGCAATTAGCACTATTTTGGCTGCAAAATGTAACTTACGATAGCAAAATCGACCATGGCGGGAGAATCTCAAATGGGTGATCAAGCACGTCTCTAGGAAGAGCTTTCACCATAGCCTAGCTCGCTCTTCTTTTGGGGTGTTACGCCATATGATATGGTACGTGAGGAACAACGCTCTATCCAGGCAGCAATAGATATTTGTACCAACTATGAGGAAGTATCTGGAGAAATTTGTCAAAGACAAAGCCATGATGTTCAAGTAAGTCACTGACACTCCTAGTAATAGGAGAATGCAACGCAGCTGGTGCATAGACCTTTTCATTTTTATGTAGTAGAAGTTGGTTTGGTGTAGTTGTGTAGTAGGTTTCTTGTGGTCTTGTTTGGGGTCTTTGATGTACTGATTGTAGAACCACGACACCCTTACACTCTTACCTAATATTGATTAATGTCACAAGGAGTATAAGTTTTGTGGTACTATGTTATCTCTTCATGTATAGCTTCATTTGGTAAAAGTCAATACATCACTTACCCTTAAAAAGAAACAATTACGAAAGCATATACTTTCGTCATTTTTGTTTCTCATGGGTACTGTTCATCTCTCTATAATTCTGGGCGAGCTCCCTATTGCCATGGTCAATCTTTGCTGTTTTTCAGAGTTTATGGCTGCGAAATGGGCTGAAATTTGGAGGAAAGCATCCTCCCAACCCAATCTACAATCCTATTGAACAGTTTTGCCTGGTACTCCTAGAAAATTTTAGGATGTTTTCTAGTTAAGGTTTTTATGCTGGTTCGAACATGCTGGTCTTGTTTGGTTTCATGCTGGTTCTGGGAGATTCCGACGTCGAAAAAGGATGAAGTTTGGAGGAAAGCATCGTCTCCACACAATCTACAAACCCATCGAACGGTTCTTCAAGGAGAGTCCCCTAGAGAATTTAGTAAGTTTTATGGGGAAGGCGTCGTCTATTGGGGCGAACTGTTGCCCTGGTTCGGCTTTCTACTGAGATTGTGAGATTGTTGTGGCGTAAGGGGTTGAAATTTGGAAAGCATCAATCTCGACCCGATCTACAATCCCATCGAACAATTTTATAAGGTGAGTCCCCTAATGAATTTCGTGCAATTTTTTGGGGAGATCGTTTTGCACTTTTCTCTAGAATCTATTGCCGCTGGTCTGTTGCTCGTGGTTGCTAGTGCTGTCTGCGGTCTCTTCTAGGTTTCTGCTGGTTGTTCCTTCTGCTGGTTGGTGCAGTTGGTCTCTAGGCCGGCCATCATGGCTAATGGCTCACCCACATGCCATCCTACTCTTGCACATGAATAGGTCACCACTATGAAGCCACACGAAGCTGTGAATCGTGGTTCCATTATCCTGATTGCTGGGAAGAAAGCTTATGTGAATGTGTCCACAAATCAGCGTACTTCGGAGGAAAGGAAGGGATGAAGTAGGATTAAAACCTCCCTAATCATCAAGGAGAGGAAAAAAGACCCCACAAAGGGTAAAGCTAATCCTTTGGTTACTAATCAAGCTTGGAAGAAGAATGTGGTTGTGGCAGGGATTATTGCCAAGCTCGATCATCATGCCTCTAATGGGATAAATAGAACATCATATACCATTTAAGCCAATGTGGATGGACGCTGTATACTCCCCAGCTGTGGAAGAAGCAGGCATAATAGTTCTTCGAAGGGGCCATTTCCCAAGAAAGCAACACCACCTGTTCCAAGCTAGTGCTCGTTGGAACCAGGGCGGGGCCCGATGGAACTAGGCCAATGCCCAGCCTGCTCTTAGGCGAATGTCGGGAAGTCGACGGTGAAATGGTATGATCTCACATACCTTCCTCCTGCAATTGTTCAATTGTTGATGATAAATCTGTGGTTCAAATCCTGATGAAATATTACTCTCAAGTAATCTTGAATGGCATGAGTGTCTTGTGGGATATTATATGGGGAAGAAGCTTCCCTTCAAACTAATAGAAGCAGCCCTTAAGCATGTTTGGGGCAATCAATTGGAGGAAGTTATGGCCAATGATGATGGGTTCTACTTCTTTCACATATCGGATAAAGAAATCCAGAGGAAGGTGCTAGATGGGGGGGCCTTTGACTGTAGCTAAAGTCCCTTTAATCCTTCAGCAATGGCACCAACTTTTGGAGCTGAAAAAGGGCCGTCATGACATGGTTCCAGTCTGGGTTCGTCTGAGGAACATCCCTCGTGCTTTATGGTTGGCATTGGGTATTAGTGCTATAACAAGTGTGATAAAAAAGCCACTTTATGTGTACAACCAGACTGAGAAGATGAAAATGATCTCTTATGCTAAGGTTTGTGTTGAGATCAATGCCAAGCAGCCCCTATATGAGTTGATCTCGGTCTACCTTAAAGGTGAAGAGAGGATGGTCTCAGTAGACTACGAGTGGAAGCCGAGTTTTATGTCTCTAATGTGGCACGTTTGGCCACAAATGTGTGGGTAACACCTATGAGCAGGTCCCTTCTACTGCTCCCTTGAACATGCCGGTTGCCCATCCTAGTAGTTTGAAGTATGGAGTAACGGCCCGACTCCCAGCAAAAACTGTGCCTCTAGTAGCCCCCTTCTTTGATGAACTGGATGTGGTGAACGTGCCCATGAACTCTCGGGCCAAACATGTTATTCAACCTGAATTGTCCTTGCCCCGGGGGGAGGCAAAATGGGAGAAGGTGCACTCCAAGAGGGGACAAGTACCAAAGCCAGCTGGGAGATTGGCGTCTGGTCGGGAGACTCAATTAGGCTTGCAAACAGTGGAGAAGAAAGGTAAAGCCTCATCCTCAATTGTGCCGACTATCAGGAGATCCTTAGATGTTGCTCTTCCTCTGGTATTCTCTTTTGTCTCCGAGGAAGACATGGAGGGATCGCTGAATCAAGAACTATTGGAGGAGCCTAGGCCGGTTGGTGGAAACGTAAAAGCCCCTTCTCAGACCCAAGAGCTTAAGTATGTCCTGGTTTTGCCTCCTCATGCTCGGCCTGTTCCTAAGGCTAATTTAAGAAAGAAAGGCCGTCAAGCCAGTAAGTTTAAGTGCCATTCTCTTTTGTATATTTGTACATAGGTGTATGAAATATCAAGGGGCTTGTTGATCCAATTAGACAAGCAGAAGTCAGGAGATTGGCTAGGGCCAATAACTTGTGATGCATTGGCATTCTGGAGACTAAGGTTTCAGAGTCTATATTCCATGCTAGTTCCTCTATAATCTTACCATGATGGGTTTGGAGTGCGAATTATGTTCATTCCCAAAGAGGGAGAATTTGGATTGGAAGGAACCTTTATGTTGTAGAATCCAATGTTACTTCAATATCTGCATAGGTCATTCATGGGTACCTTCGAGTATTGCATGCGAATGTGGGATTTTCTCTTTCCATGGTTTATGCAGAACATATCTTCATCTCTAGGCAACCACTATGGGCAAACCTTATTAAATTGGGTGCAACATTATTAGAGACCTTGGCTTGTTGCAGGAGATTTCAATGCTATTCAGGACTCTATCGATAGAATTGAAAATTCGGACACATTGCTTCTGTTGTATAATGAATTTGGCCAATGTCTTGCAACGACAGAGTTGGAAGACCTCAGAATGTTGGTTGTAGATTCAGATTGGCGACATCCTCTAGAGACAACCGCAAGCAGAGGAAGATTGATACGGTATCGGTGAATACCCAAGGGAGCTCGGTTTTCTCATATGTGGAGGCTGCTTTCTTAACCCCCAATATATCATACCACACTCCTATGGCCATTCGTATATTAGCACCTCTGAAGGTTAGAAGACCATTTAAATGCTTCAACTTTTGGATGAGTCATCCCGCATTCTTGACATTAGTTGCGTTGGCGTGGGACAACCAAGTTGATGGAGCACCCATTTTATTATGGTTAACAAACTTAAGCTTCTCAAAATCCGGTTGTAACGACTTAATAGAGTCTCATTTTCTGATATATCAACCCGGACTAAGGAAGCAATGAGGGATTTAGCCACGATTTAGGAGGCCCTTAATCAGAACCCATTTGATCCGATGCTTGCCCAATAGGAGAAGGACCATGTTTAGACTTTCTCAAACCTCCGATGTCAGGATGAGTCTTTCTACAAACAAAAAACCCGAGTCCAATGGTTGAAGGAGGGTGATCCAATCATACTTAAGCTTCCACCACTCGGTAAGTAGGAGGAACATAGGCAACGAGATAATGTCAGTAAGGGATAACTTGGGCACAACACTGACTGATCCATAACAGGTGAAGGAAACATTTACCTCGCACTTTGAAGGCTTGCTGGCGGGTGTCACTATGCGAGATAGGCCTGATGTGCAGGGAATCCAAGCCTCTTTGCAACACACTCTTGATGATGTCTAGGTGCGATTTCTTTCTCGACCTATTACTGAGTCTGAAATTCGGAATACATTATTTTCTCTACCATCGGGAAAGGCCCTGGGACCAGACGGTTTTAATGTTGAATTCTTCAAGCATTCTTGGGATGTGGTTGGGTCGTTGACGGTCCTAGCGGTGCAAGATTTCTTTACTTCGAGTAAACTACTCTGGGAGGTAAATTCCACAATCATAGTCTCGTCCCAAAGATTTCTAATGCTTCAACTGTGAATGATTATAGACCCATTGCATGTTGTGACACAATTTATAAATGTATTACGAAGATCCTGGCAAACATATTAGCATTTGTATTACCTACTCTGATCAGTGAGGCTCAGAATGCATTTGTTAAAGGACGTTGGATCAGTGATGACATCTTGTTGGCACAAGAATTATTCTGTGAGTTTCATCATGACCCTTATCTGCCTAAATGTGCCATCAAGGTTGACTCCAAAAAAGCATATGACACGGTGGACTGGATATTTTTGGAACAAACCTTGCAGGCTTTTGGTTTGCCATTGGATATGATTAAGCTTATCATGGAATGTGTTTGTAATCCAAAGTTTTCCATAGCTGTCAATGGACAAGTTATTCCAGGAAGCTAAGGAAGGATATCCTATGTGAGTGTCACGAGTTGAAGTGGACAAGTTATTCGAGGATCCATCGTTTTATAATGCTCATGAAAGATCAGTACTTCTGGCCATACCTACGCGATGGTGCGAAGGCATACTTATGGACTTGTCTTGCTTGCTAATAAGATAAGCTGGATTAAGGGTCTCCAGCCGGGCCTTCAGAGCCACTTTTTATACCTGAGTGTCCATCGGAGAGCGTTTATATGGACTTTATCATGAGCTTGCTAATGTCCGAGGGGTGTTAGACTCTCATTGTCGTAACAGATCGTTTCTCTTAGTATGCAATATTCATACATAAGACAAATGATTGATTGTCTAAGAATGCAATCAAGTTAATCATGAGGCACGTGGTCAAGTATTAGGCTGCACCACAAACAATCATGAGATATTGCAATCCTCGATCCATGGAGTTGTAACTCTGCACCGACGGTCGTGAGATTTCGCGATCATGAGATATCACCCATAAATGTGCCACGACCGTGGTTTGGGATGCAAGCTTTTGGACATTGGTAAATGAGACAATAAGAGCATCTATTCAATTGTGGAACCGTGAACTGTATGCCAATAAAAAAGTTATAATCATAGAATGGGAATTCCTTGATCGTCTCCTTGCTTCTCTATCATCTGAGGTGAAGCTCCACTAACTAGCCAAGTTGATTGTTGGGACTTTTTTGGAGTTCACCGTCTTGATCCTTTCGGCTCCTTTCTCGATCCGAAGATTGAGCTTCTTCGCGGCCTTCTTTGAAATGAAGAGATTGGATGACCTTATATTCATGAGTGCACTTATCATGATTCTTTTGATTTTCAAATCCTCTCTCTTTATCGTGATTCTTTTGATTTTCAAATCCTCTCTCTCTCTTCTTGCCCCTTGACAAGCACCGCTAGGTTGCCCCTTGGGCAATCGCGAGCCATGTGCGAACATCACACAAGAAGCATTTAAGGGCAAATTGGCTCTTCCTTTTACCTTTGTCTCTCAATTTTGCCTTGACCTTGAAAGGGACCATTGAAAGTTTGTTTCCTCCATTTGGACGGTGAGGCTTGTTACATTATCCCTCACTAGTGACTTGTCCCTCGATTGAGAGATTAGTTTGGTTTCGGACGATAGTTTGTACTCCACTAGGGACTCGGCCATGGACATGGTTGCAGAGAGATCTCTTACATTGCAACACTTTAGCTCCTCACTTATGGTAGTAGGCCTTTGCATCTTTTATGATAGGAATTTAAAGCAGCAGCCTCGAGAGCCTTTTCACATATTCTGAGACTCTTTCCTTTTGTTATAGGCGGTAGGATGAACCTTTTGTTATAGACGGTAGAGTTCATCCCAAGCTTCCTCCTTTGCATAAATCGGATAGTATTTTTGTCGAAATTAATTGATGAATGTCTCCCAGGTAATGATCGGTTTAGCACTCCAATCATTAGGCCTACAATGCCACCATAATATGGTGTTTTCAGTCATATACATGGTCGTGGTACTTACTTGTAGTGCACTATTAGTAACCCTTACTGCTTGGAAGTATTGCTCCGTATATTATAAGAAGTTGTCTATGTTCTTGGTCATGTGTGAGCCCTTGAACTCTTTAGGTTGTGCGGCGTTCACTTGTAAACTGGATTGCACGGTGATCAACCTGTTCATGCAGGCTGCTTCCCCTTCAACAAGCTTTGTCTTGAGCTCGGCCTCTTCCGCGTGCATGGCCTCCATTAAGACTTCCTAGACATCGTTCCGTTCCTTTAGTTCTTCAGACATTGTGGTCAGCGCATCCAATGTGCCCATCATCTCCTATCGGAGTTCCTCCATGTTGATCATGAGCTCTATCACCTCCACTTGAAGCTCTTCCTTCTTGGGCATGGCTTTATCAATGGTCATGGACAGCTCGTCAACCGTGCCATAAATGTCCGCTAGGGTGAATTCTATCTTCACCATGTGGAACTCTAAGTCGCCCATTGTGTCTCTCATACTTGAAACAACACGAACCTTTTTTGTCTTGGGGACATGCCTGGTGGCTCTCCCACAATCCTCAGCAACCTGGTCCCCGCACACTATTTCTCAGTGGTGACCTATTGCACCTTGGATCGATTTTGCTCTGTTGCCATTTGTCACTAATCAATCGATTTAGCATTCCCTAACCCGTGCAACCTTAGTAATTTCTTTCCAAGTTAGCCTTCCTCGGTCACTCATAAAAATTCTTGAGAGAGACTCTGAGTTGTATTGCCAATCAGATGAATACAAATAAGGGGGAGGAAACCCCTTTATCTGTAAGTACAAGGCTAATTATAGTCATAGATCTCTCCTTGAACGATAGAGATGTTACCTCCTATCGACTTGAGAGATGTCCATTCTTATTGGATTGTTCACGATCCTTTGATTATGGAAAATCTTAGGACCATATCACGTGCATGCACATACAGATCATTGAATTTGGTTCTCCACTGTTTATTTATTTATTATCTTTTTTATAGCCATAGAGCTTAGTTTATCTCAATTTGATTGGCCAATTTCATGAAGTGTATCAATGTGGTGCCTGGAGGTATATTTCTTCTCAATATAGTAAGGACGACATGGCTGAATAAATAAGGGGTACTAGAAGGGCTCAACTAGTAAAAATTTAATCTAATTGCCACATAGGAGGCGATAATTTGTTAGGTAAACTCCAGCCCGTGAGATGGCCTTTCCACAACACTTCATTGGTTATGATAGAGATGTCTTTCTTATTGTGCAACTTTGATCAGATGTGGACGAAAGAGGTGATGAGTTGTCTACTCTTTGTAAGAAACTGGTAACCAACCCCTTGTCCAAAGAAAGAAAATGAATTGATTTTTAACCTGTTCTAGCACTGAGTGTTCCTTTGTAGTTTGAATATATCTACGTGTATCACTTTTTTTTCCTAGTGAGGAGGACTGCAAGATGTTATGAGTTCTGTTATATTTTAAACATGCAGGCTGCATGCTCAGGCACTCACACTTGCTGCTTTGGCGGGCGCTGCAGTTGTGGAGTACTATGACCACCAGACAGGAAAGAAAGCTGACCGCTATGCCAAGTTCCTCAACTTTGACGAGCACGAACAGAAGGATCAAAGTTAAGCTTCTACCAGCCACGAGATATATGTATTACTTGGTCATTTTGTCATAATCACCTCGAGAGTGGGGAACATGTTTCTCCTGGGCATCTTTGTTAAATATTGATCTAATTAGAAGCCCTCATGCATCTTTCCATCCATTTACATTGTATCGTTGTATCAAGTTGTGCTCTTATATCTTGTTATTTTTTGGTTCCTTCTGTATAATCCTATGAAATCAGACTTCAGGAGGACCCGGGTAATTTCTAGACACCGTTGATATTATTGTAGCTTGAGTGAATAGGACTCCCAGAGTGTGGCCACTTCTACTTGGAAGAGATTATGGGTGGCAAAATACTCTGGATGGACTAGATAATTGGTAGTTTTCTCGGAAAGTGGCTATATACTGGATTTCCCAATTGTTGCATTTTTTTCTTTTACTTTTTCAGCTTCAAGGCGCGGACATGAGCCTTGAGTTTTATCCATGTCCTCTTCTTCTCTTAGGAACGATAAAAGTTTATGGGGGTAGTTGGGAATCTATAGACTTATATTCTAGAGGCTTTCCACTTGTCTTTATCATCAGTAGGGGTGAGTAAAAGGAACCACCTAGATTGGGAATTGCCTAAACTGGCAGCTCCTTTGGATGGGGTTTTTATGACTTCACAACCTTTGAAATCTTTGTTGATTTGTGTTGAAAATATGGTTTTTGAGGTCAAATTCAAGCTCCTCCCAAGCACATCCGAGCCCATCTTGGTCTACCACTCCCTCCGCCTCCTCGTCTTCAAAAGATCGATGACATCAAAGCCCTCAGCTGCTGCAGTGTCGTCTCTTGCCACTTCCACCATTTGGTCCCCGAAGTCAAGACCATCCTCATTTGTGTTGATTGCATTATCTCTGACAGGTGAGTCTAAGTCCTCTATTCTCTTTGACAAGGCACGCAATTGCTCTCGATCAATGGCCATTGTGTTAGACATTATTGTGGCCCACGTGATTAATGGCTCATATGTGGTTTAAATTTAACAATTATTATGTGCTAAATTCCTATTGATCAATAGAGAGATATACTCTAATTAATGATGTACATCATGATAGAGTTCTTGATAGCGATGTACTATAATTAATGACGTACATCTTGATAATGATAACGATGTACTCCAATTAATGACGACAACGATATACTCTAATTAATGATGTACATCATGATAATCTTGATAGAGATGTACCTTAATTAATGTGCACTTTGATAGATGGTGTGACTATAAAAGAGCCTGATTAGAGACTGGTCCTCTCTCAACCCAAAAAAGAAAGACAGTTTCGTCTCCATCGCGAACGTCAAAACGCCCAAGGGTCAAGAGAGAGAAACCTACTTCTCTACAAGGTTTTTTTTACCTTCAATCGATTTCTTCACAAGGGAATCATCATGGATCAAGGTACGAATCTCATCTATCATGATATTGTGAAAATCATCTTGTTCTAAGATCTTGGGTATGATGTTTATGCAAATATTACCATCGATTTGCATAGAACCGTTTCGTTTTACATGTGGTATCAAAGCAATGGTTTGAGAACTTGTGTTTTCCATTGATTGTGTATTTGTTTAAGAACTTATGTTGCTGAGCGGAAATAATTGGTTTCGATGAAGTTTGAGTTTTAGATGTTGAATTCTAGGCAATCCGTGATGGAATTATATTTCGTGTGATGAATGCGTTTTGTGCAATTTAATTGTTGAGAAAATTGGTGTTGAATGAATTACGAATGTAGCACTAAAATTTTCTTTATTATATAATTAATTGTATTTCAACTGAAATGATCAAGTTATGATATCTATATTATGAGTGATTTGTTAGTCACCAAAAGTGGTCGAATCAGAAGGTTTATCATAGATGTCGGATTAAATTAGATTCAATTATTCATGGTTATGTGATGCTACTAATGAGATGACATGTCACATATATTGTTTGTCATGGGTAATTTGAAGTTCATTGATTATAAAGTATTTAAGGATCGCCCAAAGGTTGATCGGTTCATTTTATAATCATGAACATAATAGTGGTGATTTAGTATGCTTAGTTAGATATGTTTTGCTTATCCAAAGATAGCAAGCATGTCTGATTGGAGTATACATAATTACCAATTATGTGAAATTATATATAAGCATCAATTATGGTTGTACATTGTTGTTTTACCCAAAGGAGAGCTTCGATGCATGTTTAATGTTGTGTGATTGTAGTCTGAATCTGTATTATGTGTTTCTATTACAACTCAAGGCATTATTGTTAATGTGTGAGCATTCCATGTATTTTTGCAGCATCTATTTCTGTTTCTCTTCATTTGCAAGCTTCGTCTATTATGAAGTTCAATGGGCTAAACTTTTCTGAATGGAGTGAACAAGTCAAGTTTCACCTAGGTGTTCTTGATCTTGATTTAGCACTCATGAATGATAAGCCCGCTGATCTTACAGATTCTAGCAGCGCTGAAGAGAGGTCTTTCCATAAGGCTTGGGAAATATCAAATAGACTAAGCTTAATGTTCATGCGAATGACAGTAGTAGATAATATTAAGTCAACCATTCCTGAGATTGATGATGCTAAGGAATTCATGAGGTTAGTGGAAAGTCGTTCTCAGTCTGATTCTACTAATAAGTCAGTTTCTGGGACATTAATAGGTACGTTAACTACCATGAAGTTTGATGGTTCTCGTACCGTGCATCAGCATGTCATTGAAATAGCAAATATAGTAGCAAGATTAAGTTCCATGGGAATGAAAGTGGATGAAAGTTTCCTTGTGCAGTTTATTATAAATTCCTTGCCTCTTGAGTATGGTCCATTCCAAATAAATTATAATGCTATAAAGGATAAGTAGAATGTGACTAAACTGCAAAGTATGCTCATTCAAGAGGAAGCAAGGCTTAAGAAGCAAGGAATCCACGCTATCAATCTCATGGGTCAACTAGGATCTAAAAGAAAACTAGGAAGGAAGAATGGAAAGGGCAATAAAGGACCACTAAAGATAACTGAGTCATCTACCCAAATCCAAGAAGGAACAGAAGAATGATAGTGTGTCATTTCTATAGAAAATCTGGACACTATCAGAAAGACTGCCTGAAACGTAAGGCATGGTTCGAAAAGAAGGGTAAGCCCAGTGCTTTTGTACATTTCGAATCATACTTGACAGAAGTTCCTTATAATACTTGGTGGATTGATTCTGGTTGCACCACTCATGTTTCGAATACGATACATGGATTCCTTACGACCCAAACCATAATCCAAATGAAAAGTTTATTTTCATGTGGAATAGAGTCAAAGCTCCTGTTGAAGCCATTGGGACATACCGTTTGATTTTAGACACTGGACATCATTTAGATCTTTTTCAAACTTTTTATGTTCCTTCTATTTCTCGAAGTTTAGTTTTGTTGTCAAAACTTGACACAGCTGGATACTCGTTTAAGTTTGGAAATGGATGTTTCAGTTTATTTAAACATAGTCATCTTATTGGTTCTGGTGTGCTTTGTGATGGTTTATACAAATTAAAGCTTGATAATTTATTTGCCGAAACTCTATTAACCTTGCATTATAATGTTGGTACGAAACGTGGCTTAGTGGATGAAAGTTCTGCTTACTTGTGGCATAAGCATTTGGGTCATATATCCAAATAAAGAATACAGATTTTAGTCAAGAATGAAATCCTTCATTATATGGATTTTGCTGATCTCGGTATTTGTGTGGATTGTATTAAAGGAAAACACACAAACCACACAAGTAAGAAAGCAACCACAAGAAGCACACAGCTCCTTGAAATGACACACACTGACATATGTGAACCTTTTGATGTTCCATCATTTAGTAGAGAAATATATTTTATCTTTATTGATGATTTTTCACGTTATGGTTATGTTTATCTATTGCATGAAAAATCTCAATTTGTCGATGCCTTAGAGGTGTTTATTAACGAGGTTGAGAGACAGCTAGACAGAAAGGTGAAAATTATTAGACCTGACAAAGGCGGTGAAAATTTTGGAAGGTATGAGGAAACTGGACAATGCCCTAGTCCATTTGCTAAATTCCTTGAAAGGCGTGGCATTTGTGCTCAATACATAATGCCAGGTACACCACAGCAAAATGGTGTTGCCGAAAGGCGTAACCAAACATCAATGGACATGGTTAGGAGTATGTTAAGTAATTCCTCTATACCCTTGCCATTGTGGATGCATGCTTTGAAAACCGCCATGTACTTGCTAAACAGGGTTCCTAGTAAGATAGTTCCAAAGACTCCCTTTGAACTGTGGACATGAAGGAAACCTAGTTTGAGGCACCTGCATGTTTGGGGATGCACGGTGGAAGTGAGGATTTATAATCCTCATGAAAAGAAACTGGACTCAAGACCAATTATTGGTTTCTTTATTGGTTGTCCAGAAAAATCCAAAGGGTATAGATTTTACTGTCCTAACCATAGTACAAGAATTGTTGAAACTGGAAATGCCGTGTTCATTGAAAATGGTGAAACAAGTGGGAGTGTAGAACCACGAAAAGTGGAAATTCAAGAAGTTAAGGTACTTGTACCTTTAATTGATTATCAAGTTGTCGTTCTTGCAATTGTCGAACGTCTTGACAACATACAAGAACAACAAATAAATGATGAAACACCCCATGATGAAGTTACCATTAATGCACCTGTAGTAGATGAACCACATGAAGTGGCATTAAGAAGGTCTGACAGGCAAATTAAACTTGCCATTTCAGATGATTACGTGGTTTATTTATATGAATCGGAATTTGACTTAGGAATTGATGAAAATCCAGTTTCGTTTTCACAGGCCATGGAAAGTGTTAATTTTGTTAAGTGGATCGATGCCATGAAAGAAGAGCTAAAATCAATGGATTACAATGATGTTTGGGAGCTTATTGATTTGCCTAAAGATTATAAAAAAGTCGGCTGTAAATGGGTCTTTAAGACCAAATGCGACTCGAATGGCAATATCGAAAGATACAAGGCCAGACTCGTTGCCAAAGGTTTTACTCAAACAAATGGTGTTGATTATAACGAGACCTTCTCTCTTGTATCTAAGAAGGACTCTCGGAGAATTATTATGTCTATGGTGGCTCATTACGATTTAGAGTTACACCAAATGGATGTGAAAATTGCATTTTTGAATGGGAATTTAGATGAAAAAATTTATATGGACCAACCAGAAGGATTTTCAGTTAAAGGAAAGGAACACATGGTGTGTAAACTTAAGAAGTCAATATACGGACTTAAATAAGCTTCCCGACAATGGTATCTTAAGTTTAATAATACCATTACTTCCTTTGGATTTAAGGAAAACATTGTTGATCGACGTATATATTTGAAGGTCAGTGGGAACAACTTTATATTTCTAATTCTGTATGTTGACGACATATTGCTTGCTACTAATGATTTTGGTTTATTATATGAAACCAAGAAATTCCTCTCTAAAAACTTTGAAATGAACGATATGGGCGAGGCATCCTATGTGATTGGAATTGAAATATTCCATGATAGATTACAAGGATTATTGGGATTGTCTCAGAAAGCATACATTAATAAAGTTTTAGAGAGATTCAAGATGGAAAGTTGTTCTGCAAGTGTTGCACCAATCCAGAAAGGAGATAAATTGGGCTTTAGGCAATGCCCAAATAATGAATTGGAACGCAAGCAAATGGACCAAATTCCTTATGCATCTATTGTTGGAAGCTTGATGTATGCTCAGACCTATACCAGGCTAGACATCAGTTTTGCTGTTGGAATACTGGGCAGATATCGAAGTAATCCAGGATTGGATCATTGGAAAGCTGCAAAGAAAGTATTGAGATACTTACAAGGAACCAAAAATCATATGCTCGCTTTTAGAAGATCCGATCATCTTGAGGTGATAGGATATTCAGATTCAAACTTTTGTGGATGTTTGGATACTAGAAGATCCAAGTATGGATATTTGTTTCTTCTAGCCGGAGGATAAATTTTATGGAAAAGTGCAAAGCAGTCTGTCAGTACTGTCTCCACTATGGAAGGTGAGTTTGTGGCATGCTTTGAGGCCATTGTTCATGGATTATGGCTATGGAACTTTATTTCAGGACTTGGAATTGTCGGCAGTATTGCCAAGCCACTGAAAATTTATTGTGATAATGCTGCCGTAGTCTTCTTCTCTAAAAAGGACAAGTATTCACAAGGTGCTAAACATATGGAAGTGAAATATCTTGCCGTTAAAGAAGAAGTTCAGAAACAAAGAGTGTCAATTGAACACATTAGCACCAATTTTATGGTTGCGGATCCGTTGACTAAAGGGTTGTTGCCAAAGACATTTAGAGAACATGTCGAAAGAATGGGCATTATTGAAAAACCATTAATGTAATGTTACAAGTTTCTGTTAGGGGTGAGCAACGGTCCAGGGTCGACCCTGGATCGGCTGAACCCGGCCGGTCTTGGTAAGGTTTTAAAGACTAATGGGTCGGTCCTCGATCCTAAAATCTCTAACTCGGTATTGTACGGGTTGGTCCTTGGTCCTAGGGTGTCGGGTTGGTCCAATCCAGACCAACCCGACAATATAATATATATAAATAATAAATATCGTTATTTTCTTACGAGCCCATTTTTATAAGCTTCAGCGGACACTAGACAGCGGCTCAGCCTTCCTATATTGCTCATTCACTTCAGTTCTTCCCGAACCCAAACCAAGAAAAAAAGCCTAACCGATAGGCCCAACATATGTTACATCTTCATCAGTTCTTCCAAGTTCTAACCCAAGTGTTCTTCACTTCTTCTTCGTCGAGCTCAGTCGATCACAATTTCACAAGCCCTAATTTCTTGAGGTCTCATCCGCTACTTGCCTGTTGCTCGCTCGCCTGTCACTCACTTGTCCGCTGCTCGCTCGCCCGCCGCTAATTTAGCGGTCCCGAGTTGACCCTAGGACCGGACCGGATCGATAGGGTCGGTTCGATCCTCGGTCCTAAGCTTGATTGGTCGGTCCACGATCCCAAAAATTGAGGACCGACACTGTGCGGGTTGGTCCTCGAATTGAGCAAGGGACCGGCCCAACCCGAACCATGCTCACCCCTAGTTTCTGTTCTTCATGAACTTGATACTCTGATATCACTTATGTATTGTTTCTGATATATTTATGCATCATGTTTTCTTATGTTGGTATATACATGAATGAATTATGTGAATATTAATAGGATTTGTTTATGAAAAGGAAACATTATTACTGGACTATTATAATATCTCTTATTATTGATCATTGTTAAGCATAGGATTGATATTGTGATACATGGAAGGGACTGTGTCGAGCTAATGACATACAACCGCCATGATCCTTATAAGTTCTTACTTAATAATGATTTATGATTTGGCCAAAATTGAGAAAGGATTTAGCTTATACTTTGCGCATTATGTTTTATTGTTAAAACTTGAAGTTGAATGCTATCACATGGGCCAAGTGGGAGAATGTTAGACATTATTGTGGCCCACATGATTAATGGCTCATATGGGGTTTAAGTTTAACAATTATTGTGTGCTAAATTCCTATTGGTCAATAGAGAGATATACTCTAATTAATGATGTACATCATGATAGAGTTCTTGATAGCGATGTACTATAGTTAATGACGTACATCTTGATAATGATAACGATGTACTCTAATTAATGACGTACATTATGATAATCTTGATAGAAATGTACCTTAATTAATGTGCACCCTGATGGATGGTGTGAGTATAAAAGAACCTGATTAGAGACCGGTCCTCTCTCAACCCAAAAAAGAAAGACAATTTTGTCTCCATCACGAATGTCAAAAAGACAAATTTGTCTCCATCACGAATGTTAGAACGCCCAAGGGTCAAGAGAGAGAAAGCTACTTCTCTACAAGGTTTTTTTTACCTTCAATCGATTTCTTCACAAGCGAATCATCATGGATCAAGGTACGAATATCATCTATCATGATATTGTGAAAATCATCTTGTTCTAAGATCTTGGGTATGATGTTTATGCGAATGTTACCATCGATTTGCATAGAACCGTTTCGTTTTACACATTGCTGGTTCCATTGGCCTCCTAGAAATCAAATCGGACTAGTCAATTCAGTTCCAAGATTAGGTGAGCAGGTTCCTGATTTCAGAAACTGGGAACCAACCCCTCTAATCTGATTCCCACTTCTACGGTGGGAACCCCCGAGTTGGGTTATATAGAGGGCCCTCTTCTCATTTTATCCCTATACTATTTGTGCAAGACCTTTCTTACTTTAGATACAATCTAAAATGTCCTTCCTTACTTCCTTGAGTCAGTTGGTACGATTGAGCGTAAATACAAAAATAGTATAGGAAAAAAAGAAGAGAGGAGGATTGTGCCAAGATGAAATGAGGGCAGCTCAAGGCTGAGACGCCTATTGACCTCCTTCGCTTGAACTTTTGTGTTTACAACTTCCCTTCTTTCAGTGTAACCATGCGTCAAATTCATCTTTTCATGCCAAAATCGTTCAAGTTGAATCCAAATGCTTTTGTAACATCATTGTAGTTTTTATTCTCAAAAAGTCATTTGCTGTTCTCTGTCTGAAATACTGCTAGGCAACATAAATCAACCATCGGTCTCAAAATTTCATTCTCTTTTCCTTCAAGTCTTGTTCAAATATCTAGACGTTAAAACCACTCTAGATATGGATAAACGGTATGCAAAGAACCATATTGTGTGAATATAAACTGCGTGCATACGACCATCATTTTGCATATTCGAACCCCTCGCCTTCCCTTCTGCCCTCTCATCCCCCATTCCTCCACTCCGTGTCTCTCTTCAATTTAGTGCAAACGCCTTAGAAGAAAAATCAAATCTCGAAAGACAAAGCATACCAGCAGTTGAGAATCCCTTTCTCTTAGAGAATCCAGATATTGAAACTTCTCATCTTTTTGTTTTATATTTGTTAAGGAGGACGGGACGTAATCTATGTCTTTGTAGATGGATACAAGTTTTAGAAAATGAATAAAGAGCCATCAAGAGGACAAATTGCCGGACTTCTTATTGAAGGTCTTGACCTTTCTCGGACAAAATTTTAGATGGCTTTGCCTAATCAGCCAGCGGAAACCCTCGCTTAGAAACTCTAAAAACCCTATTTTGTACGAATTGAAGTGAAGTATGCTCTTGAATATGATGGCTTGCACTCGATAAGTTATCTTTTACGCTCAAACCAGTCTGATTGGGACGTGAATCTGCCTATCAAGCTATTACCGTGTGTAGATATCTGCTGGCCCTAGTAAGTCGAAGTCCATTTAGCCCATCGGGAAGCAAACCAAGCAGTGGACTGACTTTAAAACGTCGCTACAACTGAGCCTCTAACCGTCCTCTAGTCCTCTAGAATATTGTATGTGCTAAAGCCCCATCGGCTAGTGTGATTGGGCTGTTCCTGGATGAAATGGAGTGGACTTTTCGACAAAAAGAACAGGAAAAATCGGCAAAATTGCCTTTGATATGCCAAGCTGATGTCCATGAGCTCGCTCTGGAATTTTTGAATTTCCACGAGCTTGACTTATAGATGGAAACTTTTAGATACGATCTTCTGCAATAGTATTGAAGCATACTATATGATAATCGTGTTGTGTCCACACGTATTCTCAGTAAACATTAGATAAATATGTCAATTAAAACATGAATATCTCTACCTTGCTCTGTCTTTGTAGTACTCGAACCATTTGTGATAGCCACATTTACTCAAAGAACTCATCAAATAATCTGATAAGGTTTTGTGATCATCAAAATAAAGGATTTCAACACTAACTTTCAAATTGTTCAAAAACCAACTTATCCCTTCGAGTGGCAAGTACTTATGTTTTTAGTGAACTTTCACCCTTTTTGCATGCCATTCGGTGCCTAAATGCTTGTCACCTTGACTTTGACCCAAAGTCGATCCAAAGATAAGGTTTGACGAGTTTCGAAGAGTTTCTCACCTAGTCAAATCAAAAGTCAAAGAAGATTAATTTTTGAGTTGGCTTTTTAACTTTTTAGTTGATTTCAACCATTTGACTTTTCGACTTTTGAAAACCCTTTATTTTGGGGTCAAAACAGTCAAGTCAGATGTCAAAGTTATGTTTAACATCCACATAAGAGGTTGAAATTTAAACTAAAGTTATGTTGGATATGTTTGTTATTCAAAATAGACGGAGTAAATTAAGTAATTCAATTTCCCCTTCATTGTACTATTTGGGAGTTTTAATACTTGGCTATACTTTTGTTACACATTTTAGGATGTCCAATGTACTTATTCTAACAAAAATAAGTTTAGGCATGTAATAATTTTACTTAAGATATTTGGATAAGCATATCTAATGGGTCATTCAAGAATTCCAAAATCTCTTCTGCACACATCATTAGGGTCCCCACTCTTAAATGATTATTACTTTTAAAACACCAATTATCAAATGTAAAGCGCCATAGATGCATCCATGGTTCTCCATTCGTTGCGTCAAAACGCCTCAAGTGAACGAAAGAAGACAACAATACCCTGGTCTAAAAAAGAATTGCGTGTTGAGATTTTCAATGGCCTCGTGCAAAAATGACACGTTTGACAAAAGAGATTATAACTATCATAATTTTCGTACAATGATCACTCTTGTCACATAATTTCTTTTTCAACATTCAAGTGTCATAACTTATGAATGCCGTTCACTTTAGTATTATGTCTTTTTTTTCAATTACTCAAGTGTTACATATATCATTTCAATTGACCACTTAAATCTTGTAATCTTTCTAAGAACATTCATGACAAGTGTCATATTATGTGAGATTTCCGGACTTCAATGAATGTTTCTAAAAGAAAATTTATGCTACTCAAGTTTAATAAACATTCTTTTTAGATATTATGACACTTAAAAGATAAAAAAATAAAAAAAATCGAAATTATGATCATTCTCGGTTAGGGGTTCTGCTGGAAGCGTTATTCTACGGCAGTCTTTAATTTCTAGACCTACGATTCTCCGAATGGGTTGAAAATTGGTGGAATGATTCCTCTCAACCTGTTCTACATCCCCTCAAAAGGACTTTTATGGGTATGTTTTCTATGGAAAGTTATGGCACCTGATTTCTAGGGCTTATATGCTGCCCGAATTTTTCTAGGTTGCTTAAATCTCCTGATGCGTTTTGCTGAGCTCCTTGGGTGCATTTAATTGCTGGTCCTCTCCATATTGGTAGCTTAGTGTGCTCGGTGCTAGCTATATTTAGGTCTCTCTTGATCCTCAACTGCTGATTGCGTTTTCTGGGCTTATGGTTGGGTCTTTCTAGGCTCTAAACTTAAATGGCTACATAACCCACGACATTCACACTCCAGCCATTTTTGAATTTTTTGTTCTGGGTTTTCGATGCTCCTTTACATTGAAGGCTGGCACTGTTCATTGAAGATGTTCAACTGGGGTTGCGTTTTATGGGTTCTCGGTTGTATTTTGCTGGCTCCATATTCTTGGGTTTCTCCAAGAACATTTCTCTTGGCCTTTCAAGCTGAGATTCAAAGCTGGTATCCTGATTGTTGAGCTAAAGCTGTGGATTAATATGGTTTTATCGGGAAACTGAATTCTCTGCGTGCAAGCTGTGGGTTTGGTGTATTCTTTGCTTGTTGACGCCGTCTATACAAGCTTGTTTGCTGCCTTTGCTTTGAATTATGATGAATGTTGAATTAGTGGAAATACAACCAATGAGTTCTATGGACATGGTTGCTGGAGATGGTGCTGGTCTTGTGCTTTCTAGTAGAAGCGCCCTCGTGGTTATAAATTCGGGTATAACTTCTGTCAGACTTCTCGGAGGGGGGGAAAAGCTTGAAGTCATAGTCGGTTTACTGAAAGAAATGCCACTTTGAGGATTGAAAATGCTGTTCAAGCTGGACAGGCTAGGCCTTCATTGATTCGCCAAACCCAGGCTGATGTTGAAGGGGGGCTTCTTGATGAAACTAGATTGCCAAATGTGTGAAGTATCTTGGTAATTCTAAATGTAGGGAAGGTCGTTGAGCAAGGTGGTGAGCTCACCATTATGGAGAAGGAAAATGAACAAGTTGATTCCTTCCCATTACCTGCTGCTATTGTAGGGAAAAGGAAAGTTGTGTCCATTTGCAATCTAGGTGCTCAATCAAATGTGGGACAAAAGGTTGCCAGTTGTGATGTTCCTATTGCCCAAGGGCGGCCCTGCTCAAGCTCTATCGTGGGCCAATGTTGCCCGATCGACTGCTGCAATAGGCTATATCCTTTCACCAAAGATGATAATGCGTCCACATTTCTGAAGATATCTTGGAAGCTACATATAAGGTATGGCATGAATCCATTGTTGGTTATATTGGGAAAAAGCTTCCTTTCAAGCTCATTGAAACTGCTCTAAAACAATTGTGGGGTAGCCATCTTGAGGAAATGATGGCTAATGATGAAGGATTCTATTTCTTTCATATTATGGATGCTGAGTTCTGGAGGAAGGTTCTGGAGAGGGGACCCCTTATGGTGGCTAGGGTACCCCTCATATTCCAACAATGGCACCCGATGTTAGAATTCAAGAAAGAGAAGCATGACATAGTTCCAGTCGAGTGCTATCTTAGGAATGTGCCATATGCATCATGGTCTTCAGTAGGCATTAGTACTATTGCGAGTACCATTAGTAAGCCATTGTATGCGGACCAACATACGGAAAAGAGGAGAATGATTTCATATGTGCGGGTATGCATTAAAATCAATGCCAAGCAACCTCTATACGAGACGATATCGGTTTTCCAAGGGTATAAAGAAAGAATAGTCACAACTGAATATGAGTGGAATCCATTATTATGCTTGTAGTGTGGTAACTTTGGCTACAAATGCTCAGATCGAACACCTACAACCAGTCTAGCCACCCCTATGGAGCCTCCAGCTTTCTCTGGCTCTCGGTCAAACATTGTTATGATGCCGGCCTCGGTATCTCAGGCGAAGCCGGTCTCTCAAGAGAACTCTGCTCCACAGCCTCATGAGTAGGTGACGATGCAGTTGAAGCAGAAAAAGAAATCGGCACAAGGACAGAGTAATATGGCTCAACCTAATGTGATCCTAGAACAAGGGGATCAGAGAGTATCGCCCCGTCGGGCAGCCTTAGCGGTTTAGGCTCCCTTGACCACTAATTGGAAGGTGGTGGCCACGTCATCCATTTCTAAGAAAGAGCCACTTGACCAGGATGATTTGCTTGGCAACTCAGATGATGAGAAATCCTCGATTGACTCTTCTTATGGGCTCTTCTAGGCAAATACTACGGATCAAGTGTCTGACTCCCTTGCACAGGAGTATGCTCAGCCAGTTTCGGATGATGGAGTTAATGCTGTGATGATCTTGGATGATCCCCTGATATCTCTTCACAAATCAGCTCGAATACAAAGTCTACTTCGAAGAAGAAAGGCCGCCAAGCCAAGAAATGGTGAGGGATTCTATCCTTATCCTTTTGTAAATATGTATTTAGGTGTTTGGAATATTAGGGGTCTAGTTCACCCCATAAGGCAAGCGGAAGTCCGATACTTAGTGAGAACCAATAATTTATGTTGTATGGGTATTTTCAAGACTAAGCTGTTGGAGCCTACCTTTTAGGATAATATCTACAAAGTTAATCCCAGGCTAGTGTTGGTGCGTTAATTATGAGCATTCTTAGTTGGAAAGAATATGGGTTTGGTGGGACCCTAATTTTGTGACCTTTGAAGTGTCTATGGCATCTTCCCAAGTTGTTCATGGTATTCTTAGGAAGTTGGACTCGACTACTTTTATTGCATTATCTGTGGTCTAAGAAGCACATGCGTTTGTCTCCAAGCGTCTGCTATGGTCAAACCTTATTCAAAGAAGCAATTCATAACTAGAGACACCATGGTTGGTGGCTAGGGACTTTAATGATATTCGATACTCATTGGATTGAGTTGGGGGTTTAGACACCTGGATTCCAGCTTTTGATGACCTTCATAATTGTCTGACTGAGGCATAGTTGGATGATCTCAGATATGTTGGATGTAGATGCACTTGGTCTTCCTTTTTTTGGTGAGAATTGGAAGCAGCAAAAAATTTATAGAGTGCTGGTGAATACTAGGTGGAGCATGGACTTCTATTGCTTTGAAGCAAACTTCATTTCTCAAGGTATTTCTTATTACTCCCCCATGGTTGTATGTATTATGCCACAGGTACAGGCCCGTCGACCTTTTAAGTTTTTCAACTTCTGGATGACACATCAAGATTTTATGACTCTAGATGCTCAGGTCTGGGACCAATAGATTGATGGTATGCCCATGTTTCAACTTTGTACCAAATTAAAACTGCTCAAGGCACGATTGAAGCAATTTAATGTGGAATCCTTCTCGGATATATCAAGTTGTACCAGTCATGCTAGGCAGCAACTTCGGATGATTCAGGAATCTCTACATTAGGATCCCTTTAATCATGTGCTAGCCCAAGATGAGAAGAATGCTATTGTATTGAGTCTTTCTCAAACCTCCTTCTGCAGGATGAATCATTTTATAGACGAAAATCCTGAATTTTGTGGCTAAAGGAAGGTGACTTGAATACGAAATTCTTTTGCCATTTAGTCAAGAAAAGGCATCTTAACAACATGATCATTTTAGTGGTAGATGGCTCTAGCTCTCAGGTATCCTCTCCCGTAGAGGTCAATGATGTTTTTGTCTCTCATTTCGAAAGCCTATTTGCCTCCCTTGGTCAGTGGAACCAACCATCTACTCAGGATATTGGTGCTTTCCTTCAACACACCCTGGATGAGAGCTAGGTACACTATCTATCTAATCCTTTTACCGAATTGGAAATCTGTTACACCCTCTTCTCCTTAGCGTTGGGGAAAACCTTAGGCCCGGATGGGTTTAACGTTGATTTCTTTAGGCAGTCTTGGGATATAGTAGGCTCATCATTAGTCTCGGATATTATAGATTTTCTTTAGTCGGGAAATATGCTTCGTCAGTTGAACACTACGATCGTTGCTTTGGTCCATAAGATTTCCAATGCTACTTTCGTGGATGATTATAGACCTATTCCAATGCGAATGTTCTTCCTTCGCTTATTAGTACATCTCAAACTGCCTTTGTTAAAGGTCGTCGCATTAGTAATAACATACTGTTAGCTCAAGAGCTATTATATGGATTTCATCATGTACCATACTTGCCAAAGTGTGCAATGAAGGTGGACTTTAGGAAGGCATATGACATTGTTAATTGGGTTTTTGTGGAATCTATGTTACGTGCCTTCGGTTTTCCTTCGAAGTTGATCATTTTGATTACGTCTTGTGTGCACACACCAAAATGTTCCATCTCCATTAATGGGGAACTACAGGGTTTATTTTCCAGCTCCAACAGTCTCAAGCAAAGGGATCCAATATCCCCTTATTTGTTCACCTTGATTATGGAAGTCTTCTCTAGCCTCATCAATAAGCATACCAACAACCCATAGTTCACATTCTTTTGGAGGTGTAAGGCCATGGGTTTAACACATTCATTCTTTGCTGATGATGTTCTTTTAATTAGTGAAGCTAAGGTGGAATCCGTTGCACTTATGAAGTCGGCAATCTCTACGCTCTCTGAATGGTCGGGGCTTGTTCCAAACACCAACAAAAGTGAATTATTCATTACCGGGGGCTCTAATGAACTTCATAGCTCCATCATTGATATGCTTGGCTTTAGAATGGGCTTTTTGCCTTTTTAGTATCTGGGGGTACCCGTAGTGGCGTCAAGACTGGGTGAGGCGGATTGTGTTGCTTTGGTGAATGCAATCACTAAAAGGGCTCAATCTTGGGCCCAACATTTTCTTTCATTCGCGGGTCGCCTACAACTGGTCAGGTCAGTTCTTCATGCCATTCAAGTTTACTGGTCTGGCATATTTATACTACCTATTTAGTAGTGGAAATAATTGAGAAACTTCTGAGGCAATTTCTACGGAAAGGCCCTAAGCTGGGGTCAAGTGGTGCTAAAATGGCCTGGAGTGATGTCTGTCTCTCCAAGGATGAAGGGGGTCTATGGATTCGGCGGTTAAGGGAAAATAATAAAGCCGATATGCTTAAACATGTGTGGACCTTATTAACCGATAAGGGATCGCTTTGGTGTAAATGGATTCATTCAACCTTCTTAAAAAATAGAGTTTTTTGGTGGTACATAAACCAACCTTTTGCTGGTGGTCATGGAAGAAAATCCTTGATCTTGGTTGGAAATACCGGCATTTGTTCCAATGGCAAGTTGTGTTAGGGACAACCATGTTATTATTTTGAAGATGACAAAAGGTGACTGAGTCTGGAAGACTCATACTCAGGCAGAGTCTGGAAGACTTTGATTTCGACTCAAAGAGTGATTTATAACATAGTCAAAGAGGATAATCCATAGATAATTGAATTCGATATTTATGGGCTTTAGACAGTTTGTTGATTGGAATCTAAGGATTGCACATACGCATCAAGATCACTATGGATATAAACAATCCTATGAAAGACAAGTGGATTTGGCAAGTATTCTCTTATGAAAACCAAATATCCTAATTGTATGGGCGACTAGGATTGACGGGCTCTTATCACGATTTCTAGATGGTTAGAGATGTCTTTGATTGATTCTATCCAACGGGTAGATTGGAAGAACTCCTCTGGAAAGTGCCAACGGTCAAGAAAGCATGAAGGAGTGTATAAGGAAGACAACTCCTGTAAGAGCCAAGGCCCAAAAGCAAAAAAAACAAAAAAAAAAAAGTTGACTCGGTCAACGGTCAACGGTGCTACAGTGCACCGACTTTCAGCACCGACTTTGGGGGCCTAGAAAAACCGAGAAAAGGCAGAAACAGAAGGAAAGAGAGAAAGAAGAAAGAAAAGAGAAAAGAGAAGGAGAAGGAGAAAAGAGAGGAAAAAAGGAAAAATTGGAGAAACTCTTGCGCCTGGGACTACGATAGGCCGACCCAGCTCCTAGTCGCTGTACCCGGTAAGTAGTCGTGCCTCTTGCCCACTTATTTGCAATAATTTTAGGTATTTAATTTGAAATTCGGATTTTTGGGGGTATTGAGCGGCGAAGTCATGTTTTGGAGTTATTTGGGCGAGAAATTGCGTGATTACGGTATCTTAGGGTGTTATGAAGCTATAGCAACTGACGGAAGTTGATTTGGACTTACGGTTTGTCCGAAACGGAAGTTTGAACTTCGGCATGCACTGTTCACGCGCGAACAGTAGCTTCGTTGGCTGATTTAGTGGGTTTCTGGTTGGATTTTGGGTGAGATTAATTCATGAAAGTTGTAGTACGTCGAAAGGGATTTCCGTGGACTGTAAGATCGTTAAAAACGGAGTTCGGTGGAGAAAGTTATGGCAAAAATAGATTTTGTGTGCGAGTTGGACGTATTGAAAAATAATGATGTTGGTTGTGGATAAGCCCTTTAGCGACTCATAGGCGTCGCTTTTGTCGATAATAGGCATATTTAGTCCTATCGGTCATTAGAGAATTATTTTACTCAAATTTTAATATTATTTTCTAATTAATTAATAGGAAATCGGAGACGTTGATCTGTGAATGGATAGGAATTGGCATTTGGCTCAGTCAATGTGAGTGATACTATTTCTCCTAAGAATTTGAAAACTCATGTCTTAGAATTTATAAAGATTTGACGTGTCTATGAGCTGGTAAATGCATATTTTTGCATAAATTATGGATCGAGCAAGTACTGCCATTTTGATTTGAGAATGATTTTTGAAAAGATGTTTTGATATAAGAAATTGTGTTTTGACTTATGAAATATTTGAGAAAATGTGTTGTGAAAAGAGATTATGCGTTTGAATTATGAAACGAGTTTATGAAATGTTTCGTGAAAGGAGTTTGATACGTGCAATGATATTTGTCTTTGATGTTGTGATTGTGAAAGATGTGGTTGATTTATGGATTGTGCTCAATATCTCTGTGAACCCGTTGGGTTTTGTGAATATGCGCATATTAAGGATATCCTTGTGGGCCGAGCCACCGGCATTATAGGTGGAGACCTTGCCAAGGGGGGAATCTTGGTCGCCTAGTCATGGGGCGTTATTCATGACCACGGTTGATATTTGAGCTTGAGGTTAGTCGATGGGACTAGCCTTTAGTATGTGATCGATGAGATTGATCAATGGGTTTGACCATTGAGTTTGATTGATATTGTTCGATAAATTGATTTGAGTTTTATTGAGAATTAGTTGTGTTATTATTTTGAATACATGCATAGTGTTTGTTCGATCCGCTTGGGAGAAATGTGTTACTCACTGAGCCGTGGTAGCTCACCCTTTCCATTTCCATTTTCCTTCCAGGTTCAGAGAGGACGCGTTCATAGGCGAGAGCGCTTTTGTACTTTTGGATAGTGGGGACTGGTATGGGTCATTTTGAGTTTAGAAATCTGCTATAGATATGTGTGCTATTGTTAATAGTAGCAAGAAGCTCTGATGTGTACTGGACTTCCCTTTTGTTAAAATAAAAATATGTATATATTTGATAAATGGGTTGTTTGAGGCTGCGTCTCTCAGTAAGAGGGATGGCCGTGTCATATCCTCCTATCTTTGAGTTGGGGGTGTGACATTTATTGGTATCAGAGCCTAGGTTTTGAGTTTTGGGTTTAGAAATGGGACGTGGTGCGATTGTGTGATAGAAATTCGTTAGTTTTTCGATATTAAGGTGTAGTTTCACTTTTGAATCCAGGTATAATGAGTTCAGATTCGGAACCACTTGCCTCTCTTCGTAGTAATAGGAAAGGCAAGCGAGTTGCCACTTCAGAACCTAGGATGGAGACCCGAGCTTCTCGAGGCACGTCTTTAGGAAGGAGACGCGTTGAGACAAGCTCAGAGGTTGAAGAAACTAGAGAAGGAAGTCGACAGCGAATGACTAGAGAAGAGATATCTGGGGCTTGTAGAGTCATGCTTGATTTTCACCGTCAGTTAAAAGAATTAGGCTTGGCTGAAGCAGAACATGAGGATAAAAATGACTATACATTCGCTCAGTTTAGAAAGGCGAAACTGCCAACTTATGACGGGAGCGAGGATCCTCTCGTGGCTGAACGTTGGATTAGGAAGATGGAGGGGATCTTTGAAGTTGAAGGAGTCCCTGAGGATAGAAAAGTTGTCTTTGCTACCCAATGTCTGGAAGGTGAAGCTGAGTATTGGTGGGAAGGTATGAGGCCAGCCTTGGGAGGCAGAGACACTATCATTCCATGGACGGATTTTGTGAAGGCTTTTAATGCCCAATTCTTCCCAGTGTCCTTCCAGGCTAAGATGAGGGCAGATTTTATAAATATTTCTCAAGGTGATTCTACTGTTTTGGAGTATGCGCGTCATTTTAATCAGATGAGTCGGTTTGCGGAGTACCTTGTAGCTAATGAGGAGCATAAAGCTGAGCACTTCCAGAGAGGACTCCGACCTGAGATTGGTTCCGTGCTTACTCCTCTTGTATTAACATCTTATAAAGATGTACTGGAAAGAGCTATTAGAGTGGAGCAAGATATCATGCAGCGTGGGTTGCAGGGTGCTCCTCAGCATAAGAAGCCTAAATTTTTCGGATTTCAAGAAAGCCATGTAAGTGGTGGCAGTAGGCAGAAAAGCTCTACCAGGCTTGGAAAGGAAAAGAGTCGAGCAGTCCAGAGCTTTTGTCTTACATGCGGGAAACGTCATGGTGGTGTTTGTTATCGTAAGACAGGCGCGTGCTTCCTGTGCGGGAAGACTGGACACATCGCACGGGAATGCCCTACACAAGGAGGCTCTCCTGGAGATAATAGGGTATGTTATGTTTGTGGACAACATGGACATTTAGCAAACAGATGTTCAATGAGGAAGACTGCTCCTCCTACCGGTAGATTCCAAGAGAGGGAGCAAAAGCAGAGGACGTCTGGGAAAGTTTTTGCCATGACAGAGGAGGATGCGGCGGCATCGAACGCAGTTGTTGCAGGTAATGTTTCTCTTGCCTCGCAACATGCTTATGCGTTGTTTGACTCTGGTGCCACACATTCGTTTATCTCTAAGAAGTTTGCAAATAAACTTGATGTGCTGCCTGAACCTCTTGAGTTCGAGTTGCGAGTTGATACTCCTGCGGGTGCTTTCTTGATTGTTGATCATGTATTAAAGAGATGCATGCTTCGTGTTGATAATGTTGAAATGCCTGTGGATTTGGTGGTATTGGACATACAAGATTTTGACGTTATATTAGGAATGGATTGGCTATCGACATATCATGCAACTGTTGACTGCCATTCTAAGAAAGTTATTTTCAAACCTCCAAATCAATCAGAATTTACTTTTTCGGGGAATAGTAAAACAACTTTTCCAGAATTGATCTCAGCAATACAAGCAAGAGCTCTCTTGAGAAAGGGTTGTTGTGGGTACCTAGCTTGTGTAAGAGACACAAGTAAGGAAGTTGCAAAATTAGAGGAGGTCCAATTGTTAATGAATTTCCATATGTGTTTCCCGAAGACTTACTTGGCCTACCCCCTGATAGAGAAATTGAGTTTTGCATAGACCTAATGCCAGGAACAGAACCTATCTCTAAGACTCCATATCGGATGGCGCCATCAGAACTAAAGGAGTTGAAAGTACAATTACAGGAGCTTCTAGACAAGGGTTTCATTAGGCCCAGTGTTTCGCCTTGGGGTGCTCCGATTTTATTTGTGAAAAAGAAGGATGGTAGTATGAGACTTTGTATAGACTATCGAGAACTTAATAAGGTGACCATCAAGAATAGATATCCCTTACCTCGGATAGATGATTTATTTGACCAGCTTCAGGGAGCGTGAGTATTTTCTAAGATTGACCTTCGTTCGGGGTATCACCAGTTAAAAGTAAAAGCAGAGGATGTACCTAAGACCGCTTTTAGAACAAGGTATGGGCATTATGAGTTTCTAGTTATGCCTTTTGGGTTAACAAATGCACCTACCGCTTTCATGGATTTGATGAATAGACTATTTCGGCAATATCTTGATAAATTTATAGTGGTATTTATCGATGATATTTTAGTGTACTCAAGGAGTTTAGAGGAGTATGAGCAACATTTGAGACTTGTTTTGCAGACTCTGCGTGATAAGAAATTGTATGCTAAATTTAGTAAGTGTGCTTTCTGGCTTGATCACATAGAATTTTGGGTCATATAGTCTCAAAGGACGGTATTTTGGTTGATCCAAAGAAGATTGAAGCGATTGTTAAGTGGGACCGCCCGACTAATGTCACGAAGATTAGAAGCTTTCTTGGGTTAGCAGGTTATTATAGACGTTTTGTGGAAGGATTTTCAAAGATTGCTAGCCCACTAACTCGCCTGACTCAGAAAGGAGTTAAATTTGTGTGGACTGACCAGTGCGAGAATAGTTTTCAAGAGTTGAAGCGGCGATTAGTGTCAGCTCCTATATTAACTTTACCTTCTGGTACTGGTAGTTTTACAATCTATTGTGATGCATCTAAAGAAGGATTGGGTTGTGTTCTCATGCAATGTGATAAAGTGGTGGCATATGCCTCTAGGCAACTGAAGGTACATGAGAAAAATTACCCTACTCATGATTTAAAATTGGCAGCTGTGGTGTTTGCCTTGAAGATATGGCGGCATTACTTATATGGTGAAAGATGTGAAGTTTTTACTGACCATAAAAGTTTGAAATATATCTTCACTCAGAAGGAATTGAATATGAGATAGAGAAGATGGTTAGAACTTTTGAAAGACTACGATTTGACTATTAATTATCATCCAGGTAAAGCTAATGTAGTGGCAGACGCTTTAAGTCGGAAATCATCGGGTAATATGGCGACATTACTTACTTCCCAAAGGTCCATTCTTGAGGATATGAGGAAGTTAGATCTTGAGGTGTTGGTACACAAGTCTACTATTCAGTTAGCTAACTTGCGCGTACAACCGACGTTGATTGAAAGGATTAAGACTAAGCAGAATGAGGATCCCCAGTTGGGAAAGATTAGAGAAGGAGTAGAAGCTGGAAGACAAGGAGACTTTAGTATTCATATAGACGGATCGTTGAGATTCCATGGTCGATTATGTATTCCTAATGATGATGAGCTTAAGAAAGAGATATTACAGGAGGCTCATAGTACTAAATTTGCTATCCACCCAGGGAGCGTTAAAATGTATAGAGATTTGAGAGGGAACTTTTGGTGGATCAACATGAAAAAGGATATCGTGAAATTTGTCGATCAATGTCTAGTATGCCAGCAAGTAAAGATTGAGCATCAGAAACCAGGTGGTCAATTGCACCCACTTGAAGTACCTAAGTGGAAGTGGGAGCATATTACCATGGATTTTATTGTCGGTTTACCACGAACGCCCAGTGGTAAGAATGCTATATGGGTAATAGTCAATCGATTGACTAAGTCTGCTCACTTTCTGTCATATCGATTTGGCTTAACACTAGAATCTATGGCAAAGCGGTACGTTAGTGAAATAGTGAAGTTACATGGAGTCCCAGTGAGTATTGTTTCGGACAGAGATCCCAGATTTGTATCTAATTTTTGGAAGAGCTTACAGAAAGCGTTGGGTACTAAACTTAACTTCAGTACGGCATTTCACCCACAGACGGATGGGCAATCTGAGAGGACCATTCAGACACTTGAAGATATGCTACGAGCTTGTGTCATTGACTTTGGCGGCTCATGGGACGAACACCTTCACTTGGCGGAATTTTCTTATAATAATAGTTATCACTCCAGTATTAAAATGGCCCAATTTGAAGCATTGTATGGGCGAAGGTGTAGGACTCCTCTTTGTTGGGACGATGTTGGTGAGAAGAGATTAACTGGCCCTGAATTTATCCAAGAATCAGAGGAAAAAGTCAGATTAATTCGAGAGTGCTTGAGAGCTGCTCAAAGCCGTCAGAAGAGTTATGCGGATCTAAAGAGGCGTAAGTTGGAGTTTAATGTTGGGGATCATGTATTCTTAAAAGTTTCTCCAATGAAGGGCGTCATGAGATTTGGTGCCCGAGGGAAGTTGAGCCCAAGGTACGTGGGACCATTTCTAATATTAGAAAAGGTTGGAGAAGCTGCTTATAAATTGGCACTACCACCAGCATTATCTGAAGTACACAATGTGTTTCATGTGTCACTATTACGGAAATACGAACCAAGCCCTGAACATGTGCTGGATTTTGCCCCATTGAGGTTAAAGGAGAATTTAACCTACGAAGAACAGCCTCTTCGTATCGTCGACAGAAAAGAACAGATGTTGCGACGACGTACGATTCCTTATGTGAAAATTCAGTGGCAAAATCATACTGAAAGAGAAGCTACATGGGAGCTTGAAGATGAGGCAAAACGTAAATACCCTCATTTATTTATGGAATAAGGTACGTATAAATTTCGAGGACGAAATTTTCTTTAAGGAGGGTAGAATGTAAGAGCCAAGGCCCAGAAGGAAAAAAAAAAAAAGATCCGGTCAACGGTCAACGGTCAACGGTGTTACAGTGCACCGACTTTGGAGCACCGACGTTGGGGGCCTAGAAAAGGCCAGAAACGCAGCAGAAACAGAAAGAAGAGAGAAAGAAGAAGAAAGAAAAGAGAAGGAGAAGGAGAAAAGAGAGGAAAAAAAAGAAGGAAAAATTGGAGAAACTCTTGCGCCCGGGACTACGATAGGCCGACCCAGCTCCTAGTCGCTGTACCCGGTAAGTAGTCGTGCCTCTCGCCCACTTATTTGCAATAATTTTAGGTATTTAATTTGAAATTCGGATTTTTGGGGGTATTGAGCGGCGAAGTCATGTTTTGGAGTTATTTGGGCGAGAAATTGCGTGATTACGGTATCTTAGGGTGTTATGAAGCTATAGCAACTGACGGAAGTTGATTTGGACTTACGGTTTGTCCGAAACGGAAGTTTGAACTTCGGCATGCACTGTTCACGCGCGAACAGTAGCTTCGTTGGCTGATTTAGTGGGTTTCTGGTTGGATTTTGGGTGAGATTAATTCATGAAAGTTGTAGTACGTCGAAAGGGATTTTCGTGGACTGTAAGATCATTAAAAACGGAGTTCGGTGGAGAAAGTTATGGCAAAAATAGATTTTGTGTGCGAGTTGGACGTAATGAGAAATAATGATGTTGGTTGTGGATAAGCCCTTTAGCGACTCATAGGCGTCGCTTTTGTCGATAATAGGCATATTTAGTCCTATCGGTCATTAGAGAATTATTTTACTCAAATTTTAATATTATTTTCTAATTAATTAATAGGAAATCGGAGACGTTGATCTGTGAACGGATAGGAATTGGCATTTGGCTCAGTCAAGGTGAGTGATACTATTTCTCCTAAGAATTTGAAAACTCATGTCTTAGAATTTATAAAGATTTGACGTGTTTGTGAGCTGGTAAATGCATATTTTTGCATAAATTATGGATTGAGCAAGTACTGCCATTTTGATTTGAGAATGATTTTTGAAAAGATGTTTTGATATAAGAAATTGTGTTTTGACTTATGAAATATTTGAGAAAATGTGTTGTGAAAAGAGATTATGCGTTTGAATTATGAAACGAGTTTATGAAATGTTTCGTGAAAGGAGTTTGATACGTGCAATGATATTTGTCTTTGATGTTGTGATTGTGAAAGATGTGGTTGATTTATGGATTGTGCTCAATATCTCTGTGAACCCGTTGGGTTTTGTGAATATGCGCATATTAAGGATATCCTTGTGGGCCGAGCCACCGGCATTATAGGTGGAGACCTTGCCAAGGGGGGAATCTTGGTCGCCTAGTCATGGGGCGTTATTCATGACCATGGTTGATATTTGAGCTTGAGGTTAGTCGATGGGACTAGCCTTTAGTATGTGATCGATGAGATTGATCAATGGGTTTGACCATTGAGTTTGATTGATATTGTTCGATAAATTGATTTGAGTTTTTATTGAGAATTAGTTGTGTTATTATTTTGAATACATGCATAGTGTTTGTTCGATCCGCTTGGGAGAAATGTGTTACTCACTGAGCCGTGGTAGCTCACCCTTTCCATTTCCATTTTCCTTCCAGGTTCAGAGAGGACGCGTTCATAGGCGAGAGCGCTTTTGTACTTTTGGATAGTGGGGACTGGTATGGGTCATTTTGAGTTTAGAAATCTGCTATAGATATGTGTGCTATTGTTAATAGTAGCAAGAAGCTCTGATGTGTACTGGACTTCCCTTTTGTTAAAATAAAAATATGTATATATTTGATAAATTGGTTGTTTGAGGCTGCGTCTCTCAATAAGAGGGATGGCCGTGTCATATCCTCCTATCTTTGAGTTGGGGGTGTGACAACTCCAGTCAGTTGAAGTAATGTGTACGAGAGATTATTTTCCCAAGTCTGAAGCTTATCATTTCACCCGTTGCTCACATTGTGCTTACTTTGTAAACTATAAAGTTAGATTCATAACAGCTTCGTGAGAGCTGAACATCTCAACCGTGTAATTCTTTTGAACAATAGTGAACTCCAGCCAATTGGCTATCAACCCAAAGAGTGGACGTTGGCTTAAACTAAGCTGAACCACTATAATATATGTGTTTTGTTCTCTAATCTTTACTCTGTTTATCTTCACATTTTGTACATGCATAAAAAATTTTAAGTTTATTTCCGCAAAAAGTCTTCTAGAATACTTATTCACCTCCTCTAGGTGTTCACACTAGTCTTAACAAGTTGGAGATGGTTGCTCAATCTCCTTGTGGTTTGATCTCCTTGTGGTTGCTCAATCTCGTTAGATATACCAGTCGAGCCGAGTTTCTAGAGAGGATGAGGTATCCTTCTATCCTTTTTAATATGCTGACATTATGGGGAGAACCGATTCCATCTCTAACCAGTGAATCGGATTATTGTCGGTGGATGAGGAATCCTTATGGGTTTTCTCAACAGCCTCAACTTGGAGTATTATCATACCTAGGGGCCAAATTGTGCCATGGCATACATTTATTTGGGATAAAACTCTTATTCCCCAACATCAATTTCATCTCTAGCTGATGACCCATAACAAGTTGCCTACCTAGGTATTTCTCTTATCCTTTGGCAGAATTCCTGAAGCAAGCTGTGTTTTTTGTCATGTTAGATCGGATTATGTTGTTCATTTATATTTTCGATGTCAAGTCATGTCTTGACTTGCTTTATTTTGGGCTGGGAATAAAGTCACTTATCTTGGAGGAATGGATCCCGCTTTGAAACACTTTATTGGGAGACAAATTACATTTCTGGTAACTGCTTCCACCAAAATATTGTGAGGTTTGCTTTGGGTGTCATATCATTTGGATGACGTAGAATAATATTTTGTTTTGAAATTGTGATGTCTTTGCCCTGCGATGAAGAAGAAACTAATCAAGATGGTCAAAGATAAGGCCATGACATTTCAACATGTGGCAGATACTCCTAGGAACAAACAGATACAATGCAGCTGGGGATTGGATCCTTATATTTTCTTGTGATCCGTTTCTTTCTTGCTTTTAGTTAGCCAATGTTTAGGTTTTTTCGCGTATGTCTTTTATGGAATCATGGTACTCTTTTACTCAATATATCCAAGAGCCATGTTAAGAGAAAGTTTTGTGATACTAGATTTCCTTGCTTTGTAAAGTTCGCTAAAAAGATCAATATAATTACTTACTTTACCCCAAAAAGTTAAAAAAAAGAGTATAATATGCAAGCAATTGTCACGGATGAGAAGAAAGGCCATGATCCAAGAGGTTTCCGTGATCGAAGCACGAACCTCCTTGGGGTTCGTGCCAAAGGGCAATCATCCAAGGGTTTCGTATGGGGTTCTAGAATGTCCCGAGGGCGGGCAATCTTGTAATTATATGATATTGTATTTATTACTAGTAGTTGGGTAGATAGGGAGATGTGCCTCTCACCGTTAGATTGTCAGGAGATTTACAAGTACGGTCGGCCTTGTAAGTGTATATAAGGAGGCCATCTCCTCCTCATTTGTAACAAGAAGCATCTAGCAAATAAAACTCCAGAGCTTCTCTCTCTAGAAGTTCTATGAATAGTGGGAAAGGCTGCTTAGGACGAGGTCTTAAGGCCACATAGGCAATACAAGGGAATGCTAAATCAATCGGGCCGTGACAAGTGGTATCAGAGTAGATCATCCTAGGTGTAATGGTCAAGCAACTTACATACCATGCCCAAAGAAGAGATTTAGGTCAAGGCTAAGGCCATGGAGGATCACGGCCACGGCTAGAATGTCAAGGGGAAGAAAGTCTGGAGTACCTCTAGTTCGAGGGATCCGTTATACGACTTGGAGTTCAGGGTGACCAAGATGGAGGTCTTGATGGTGGACATCCAGGGTATAGTCAAGGACTTATTCGAGAACACTGAAAGGGAAGCATTCGGCACGGGAGAGCTCAATGTCGAGGTGCGAGAGTTGAAGTTAAACATGGGGGAGTTCTGAGCAAAGATGTTAAGGACACTCACCACAATAGAAGAAGAACTAAAGATGAAGGGGCTCCCTTGAGGCCATGATATTGGTCATGCAGTACCAGATGATGGAGCTTAAGGAGACGGCTTCTAGGGTAGATTCCCTTAAAGCCAAGGTCGTCGAGCTGGAGAATGCCCAAGTAGCTAGGGTAGTCACGGTGCAACACGAGTCATGGGTGGATGTGCCCAAGCCTAATGTTTTCTGAGGCGTTCAGGTGGCCAAGGAGGTGGACGACTTCCTTTGGCATATGGAACACTACTTTTGGGCCATGCAGATCGACGATGGCTCACTTCAGGTAAGTATAGCCTCCATTTATTTTTGTGAGGATGCCTTACTATAGTGGCATCATAGGACGGATGATAGGATGGGAGCCCCAATCACAACATGGGAGATGTTCGTAAAGGAGTTCCGGAAGAAGTTTTATCTTGTCTATGTGGAGATGGAATCAAAAGACGAGTTACAACGTCTCGAGCAAAAGGAGAGTGTCCAAGACTACGTGAAGAAGCTCTCGAGCCTTCTCCTTCAAATTCCATCAATGAGCGACAAGGAGGCCTACTTCTAGTTTGTGCGTGGCCTCAAGTCGTATGTGAAGCAGGAGCTCATGCGGTATAATGCTCAAGATCTATCTACGGCAATGTCGGTAGAGGATTCTATGATCGAGTACAACCCATCAACCGAGAAAAAGTTGGATCCTCATCCAAGGACAAGGGCACTAGTGGGGAAGACAACCAAAAGCCCCACCATAAAGGGAATAGGCCTCGGGTTGCACTAGCCAAAGACAAGCCGAGGCCTAGCAACCAAGGTCAAAGAAGGAGACGCTTCAACCCCAAGTGTTTCATGTCCAATCGAGCACACTTGGCTCGCGATTGCCTGTCTTAGCCAGGGCTCACGGCCCTCATCAAGGAGCATGTCGAGGAAAAGGAGGAAGGGACCAAGCTAGGATCCATGAGGATTCTTAGCACGATGACGTCCAAACGAGCAAAAAAGAAGAAATGGTTAATGTTCTTGAATCATGGTTCAAGGGATGACCATGAGTGCCTTGGTTGATACGAGTGCCTCCGATCTCTTCATTTCTGAAGAAGCGGTGAAGAAACTCAACCACTGAGTTAAGAAAGGAGCTAGAAAGCTCAAGATGGCAAACTCTACGACGATCCTACCATTGAAATGGTGAAAGGAGTGGAGCTCTACCTTAGCCAATGGAAGAGTAAGAAAAACGTCGAGGTAATTCCACTAGACGACTATGACTTTTTCATTGGATTATGATTCATTGATCGTATATGTGCTTTCTCTGTTCCATCCAAGGATTGCATTTGTATCCTGGACACGCGAGGGCAATGCATGTAACAATCCTTACTCTTGAATTAGCCAAGGACTTGCCACGACGGATTGTCACGCCTCAGTCCCTTTGGGCACGTGACCAATCCCAGTGCATCTCGAAGATTATTATGTGCGACACTATCCTAGGATCCTTGTGTTGACTTTTCTTTCTCAATAAGAGGAAGCACTCCCTTCAATCAAATATTAAACAATTTAAGGAAAGACATGACATTCACAAAGTATGAAGGATGCGTCTTTATTTTGTCCCTCTTAACCATGACATAGTATTTACAAGTTAAAACATCATGGTTGATATACAGTGGAGGGATACACTTAGGTCCATCTATCTAGAGCTACATTGCGTGACCACGAAATACCATCCTTAGTCCTTTGGCTCATCCTTAGGATCCAACTCCTCATTGATGTCGGAATCCGATATATTGACGAGCCCTTCCGGCTTGGTTTCTCCCATCGGCAGTGGAAGTGCATCACCTTGGTAAGGCCTGCTCACATATTCGTCAAATTTCACGAACCACGCGATGAATCGATATATGTGGCCTTCGTCCACCTAAACCGTGGAGTGACTTTCTCTTTGGTTATAAGATGGTACTCGTCAGTCATCGCCTCTATTTCTACTGTAATACTAAGTGGCACTCTGAAATCTACTCATTGTGATTCTGAAAAAAATGTTAAACAACGACGAATGAGATAAACCTAATAAGAAAATAATCTAAGCCTCGTGTAGGAGGTGGCCTCGCATCAAACACATAAAGGTTTTTCTCAAGAACTTCATAGAAGAAGAATGATAGTGGGACTAAGACCTTTACCAGAAATTCTTTTCATGAGATATCACTAAAGAACTCAAATGAAATCATCACAAGCACATATTTATGCACATCATAATACATGTGGTCATTTTATTACTTTTGGCCCTCCTCGGCCACCTATCTCGTTAACATAGTCTTTCGAAAATTTATCCGAGCATCTCATCGCCCCATTGAGAAGGCACCATCCAACTTAAAAGTCGAGCATCCACCACAGTGGGCATCTCCCTCGAATCTGATTTGCAAAGAGGCATCCAAGTCTCCACACCTCGGGCTTCCGAACTTAATCATGCATCGTCCAACCAAACTCTATTGGTGGTGGCTCCATCATTAGTGATCATGCATGCACTCATACAAACATGTGATTATCTTGGTTAGCCAACTACGCAAAACCAAGCTCCTCGTTTTTGCAAACTTTTTTGAGAGAAGAAAAGTCTCTTGAAAACAGAGATTTGGGTTTTGAAAATGGTTTACAAATAGAAACAAACCTACAAGAAAAAGTTGGAAAAACTGGTTTAGGAAAGTAAAGCAGAATCGTTTGATAATAGAGTTTACAACACACAATACAACTTAAACGTGTAACACCATGCCCTAACTAAGGATTAAAAACTCTACTTACCAAGTGAGGAAACCGAAAACAAGAAGAAGAAGAAGAAGAAGAAGAAGAAGAAGAAGAAGAAGAAGAAGAAATAGAAGAAGAAGAAGAAGAAGAAGAGCAAAAGTCAAAGTAGTAGCGAAACAGCTATTCTAATCAGTAAAGGGGCAGTTGGGAGCGACGGCGGCTCCATTAGGGGCGGCGTTTGGTGTGGGTGACGAATTGAGGGTGAGGATGATGGTGGTGGTGTGTGTTAGTGACGGAAGTGGCGTTAAGGAGGAAAATGGCAGGAAAACATAAATTGGGTGAAAGGAAAGCAAAGAGAGAGAGAGAGAGAGAGAGAGAGAGAGAGAGAGAGAGAATGGAGAGGGAAAGGGGCGAGGGTTTAGAAGAATGATCACATATTTATAGACAAGAGGGATTTGTTCTTGCAAGATATACTCTAGGAATATTTTTACATTTACTACCAAGATCTTGCCAGAGATCTCCTAGGTCACTATTACAATCTTTAGGTTACTATTGAGAATTAATGACCTTAGATTTAGTCTCCTCTCCTTATTGAGAATTAATGATCATAGACCTTTAGTCTCATCTCCTCTCATAGCCAATCATCTCCCTCTTCCTTTTTATCCATGTGGCTAACTACATATTGAGCAAATCTAGACTCTATTCTGGCTATTCATCCCCTTCTATCTTATAGCCTCTTGATAGCCTTCCTCCCTCTCATTCGTCTTTCTTGTGTCATTTGACCACTCTACTACCATGAGGTCATCCTAGTTTTTTCTAGCTCTTCTAGGTGTCATTGGACCAAATCACTAGGTCCTTTATTAGTACGTCTAGCTTCTCAATCTCTCTTTCTCTCTTTCTTGTCCTAGCCGATCCTTTCCTCTTCCCTCATTCATGGCTGCTAAGTCTAACTTACTAGGTATATTTAGGATATCGTTATCATGGGACACTCTTGTCTCTTCATGCCTTTATTTCCTTTCTTGACCGAACTAAACCTCTCAACTGAACGGTCTTCTATCAATCTTCTAGTTTGTCATATGTTCTTGATGAAGAATCTTCCAAGGCATTCATTGCTCTTCTTATCTGAAGATGAGAGGGCCTAGGGAAATGGTCTCAAAATTTAATTGGCCTAGATTCTTCAATTGGGTTGAGTCTTCCCTTAGTTCCTTATTTAGGTTCGAGCTGACTTCATCCTCGTTGTATGCTGTATTTTTCTCGAAGTCTTTGGCTTAATGTCGCCTTTCGGTGGCTTGAAATAGCTCCCACAATTAGGTGGTCAATATGGTATTACTTGCAAGTCTCATGATGGTTGCTCAAGTCGATTCATGTTTGAGCCTCGTTGCTCCTTAGAGAATTCTTGATTGTCATGTAATCTAGCAGGATGATTGAGTTGCCTTGTCACAGGGTCGTGCCGACAATTGTAAGGCTAGTTCGAAATAATTATTGCCACTTGGAATCACCCATGAGTTGGCCATAACCATCAGATGAATATGTTCCTAAAAGGTCGCGCATCGACTTGTGTTAGCGCAAGGTCATATTACTTTGATCTTTTTGGTCGAGCAATTGCTCTAGGATCGAGTATTCTCATTGATCATGCTTGCCGATCTCTGATTGCCTTTTCTAAATGATTTAGCGGGCTAATTACCCTACTTCGCTATTTATGCCTTGACAACTATAAAATAGGGTCTCAAATCAAGGATGTTACAACTCTCCCCCTCTTAAAAGAATTTAGTCCTCGAAATTACAAAAATTCTAATCATTCCCATAAATTAGGGTATTTGTTTTTCTCATCATTTACTCACTTTCACAGGTTGGTCCTTCAGTCCCATGATACTACCAAATTATTTTCAATAAGGGGATAGTCTTATACCTCAACACTTGCTCTTTGCTAACTATGATTCGCACCAGTTTCTTAACATATGACACTTGGTCATAATCACCTTACCATTGAGTACGTGGGTCGAATCAGGCTCCTACTTTCTTAGCATAGACATATGAAAAACGCCATAGACTTCAGCAAGATTGGGTGGAAGGGAAAGTCAATAAGCTAGACTCCTTATTCTCTCCAATATTTCAAAAGGGCCAAAATACCTAAGGCTGAGTTTACCTTTCTTGCCAAACCGCACCGTACCTTGCATGAGTGATACCTTTAATAACACATGGTTACCTACTTGGAACTCTAGAGATCTACGTCGGCCATCAACATACTTCTTTCGTTGACTCTGGGTGGTTTTAAGTCTATCTCTAGTACTTTGAACGGCTCTTACCAAGATCAAGACTAACTCTGGGCCAGTGATTCTTCTTTCCTTGACTTTATCCCAGCAAACTAGTGTTCTGCAAGCCTGGCCATATAAAACTTTAGATGGTGCCATCCCAATGCTCTGTTGGAAACTATTATTGTAGGCGAACTCCACAAGATGCAGTTGTTCATTCCTACTTCCTTTGAAATCTAAAACACAAGTGCATAACATGACCTCAAGCATTTGGATCGTCTTCTCCACTTGCAATGTTGCACCTTCACTTGTTGGTAAGTGAGGCATTTGGCCATGTGCTTGATAATGTCGATCTTTATGCCATTCCACCAATAGAGTTGGCATAGATTTGGATACATCTTCCTGCTACCAGTGTAGATGTTGTACTAGCTTTTGCGTGCCTCCAATAAGATTTCTTCTTTTGGGTTTGCATCGTAGGCATGCATAATCTTTTGGATCATGGGATCCATGAAATTTGAGTATTTCGTCTTCCCTCACTTGAAAATCTGGTTTTTTCTTTTCCACGTCTTCCCATATAATCTTTTAGATCATGGGATCCACTTGTTGTACAGTTTTAATTTCCATTTGGCGCCCCGGTGCTACTCCAAAAGAAGCACGATGATTCTCTCCGAATGTACATAGATTACTGAGCCTTGAACAAGTTGAGGCTGAAGAACAAGTACCCAATCTCGTTGATTGTCAATCTATTTGACCAACTCGGGAGAGCACAATGGTTCTCCAAGTTGTATTTGCGATCGAGGTACTATCATATTCGGATAGCCAAGGGAGATGAAGAAAAGACAACACGTGTGACTCGATATGGGTCATATGAGTTCTTGGTGATGCCCTTCGGCTTAACCAACGCATCCGCCACATTTTATACTCTAATGAACAAAGTACCACACCCTTTCCTCGATCGGTTCGTCGTAGTGTATCTTGATGATATATTGATATATAGTTGAACATTGGAAGAACACATTGAGCACCTTGAATAAGTGTTCCAGGTTCTAAGGGAGAACGAGCTACATGTAAAGCACGAGAAGTGCACTTTCACTCAAGAGAAAGTGCCTTTCTTGGGGCACATTATGGGCGGTGGCCAGGTAAAGATTGGCCCTGCCAAGATACAGGTGATCGTGGATTGGGAACCTCCGACAAAAGTGCCAGAGCTTCGATCCTTCCTTGGGCTCACGAACTATTATTAATGGTTCATGAAAGATTACTCCGACATCACTACTCCCCTCACCAACATGCTGAAGAAAGGGAGCAGTTGGGAGTGGACGGGACGATGGCAGGAGGCATTTGATCGGCTGAAGCAAGTAATGGTCGCGGAACTAGTTCTTGCTTTGCTGAACTACAAGAGGCCATACAAGGTAGAGACTGATGCTTTTGATTATCCCATTGGTGCAGTGTTAATGCAAGATAGACACCCCATGGAGTATGAGTCTAGGAAGCTACGGTCCAAGAGAAAGAGATGACACCCATGGTCCATTGTCTATGGACATGGCGCTACTACATCATTGGATCGCATTTCACCGTCCGAACAAACAATGTTGCCACGATCTACTTTTAGACCCAAAAGATGTTAAGCCCGAAGCAGGCTCGTTAGCAAGACTTCTTGGCAGAGTTAGACTTCTCTATGGAGTACAAATCGAGCAAGACCAACTTGGTCGCCAATGCCTTAAGCCGGAAGGGGGAGCTGATGTCCATGAGCCATCTGAAGTGCCCATGGACCGAGCTAATCAATGAAGGCTTAAAGCATGATCCAAATGCCAAAACTTTCCTCAACAATGCGAATGAGGGCAAGACCCGTCAATTTTGGTAGGAGGAGAACTCTGTTACACCAAGGGATGACGGCTATACGTCCCATCTTAGGGAAGATTGCTAAGGAGATCCTTAAAAAGTGCCATGATTCGAAGTGGGCAAGACACTCGGGAGTTCGCCGCACCATGCCGCTTGTGAAAGAGAAGTACTTGTGGCCTGTCATGCAGGATCATGTTGAGGCTTATGTGCAAACCCGTCTTGTGTGCCAACAGGACAACGTGGAAAAAAATTCCTCAGTAGGCTTGTTGGAACCTCTCATCATACTGGAGCCATCCTAGGAGAGCGTCTCCACGGATTTCATCATCAGTTCGCCACAGTTCGAAGGGTGTAGGACTCTAATGGTTGTGGTCGATAGGTTTTCCAAGTACGCAACCTTCATGCCAGCGACAGACGATGGTACAGTCGAGGAGGTGGCCAGACTCTTCATGAGGCATATGGTCAAATATTAGGGCCTCCTGCGATTGAGATGCACGATTTCCTTGGAAATTCTAGACTGGACTCTTCCAACTACTAGGGTCGAACCTCAACTTCTCCACGAGCTTGCATCAGCAGATAGATGGACAAACGAAGAGGGTGAATGCACTCCGAGAGCAGTACCTCCAACATTTCGTGAGCACAACGCAAAACGATTAGGTAAGATTGATCGATGTTGCCCAATTCTCTTACAATTTGCTGCGGAGCGCATCAATGGGCCGAAGTCCTTTGGAGATCATGGATGGGCAACAACCATTCACTCTTAGTATGGTTTCCATGGGCTATAATGGGAGTAGCTTGGTTGCCCACAAGTTCGCATCGGATTGGTATGAATAGGCAAACTTGGCCAAGGCATTAATAGAAAAGTCGTCCAAGAAGATGAAGAATTGGACAAACAAAAAACGGAGATACGTGGAGTTTGATGTGGGGGATCAGGTTCTAGTAAAGATATATCGGGTCCTACACCACAAGAATGTGCACAGGGGATTGGTTCATCGATACAAAGGCCCATTTTGGATCATCAAACAGATTGGAAATGTCGCATATAAAGTGGAGCTACCACCGAAATTGAAGTTATACCCAGTGTTCCACATAAGTATGCTTAAACCTTTCTACTTGGACGAGAAAGACCCGAATTGAGGTGAGTCACATCAAGCGCCACTAGGGGCGAAACTTTCATATGACTGCGATATCAAAAGAATACTTGACAAGAAAAGCATCATTAAGAGAAACCGGCCGACGAAGAAGGAATACCTCATCCATTGGGGTCTCCTAAAGAGTGAAGCAAGTTGGCAACTCACTGCAGCTCTTTGGCAGTTTCAACGACAACTTGAAGAGTTCAAGGCCAAAGGGGCGATGAAGGCGTAATGGGAAAGGCTGCTTCGAATGAGGTCCTATGACCGCACGGGCAATACAAGGGAATGCTATATCGATTGGCTCGTGACACAAGCATGATGAAAAAATTGTGATATTTATAGTGTTTTTATTCCCAATGTGATGAGTCTTTCGAGGAACCAAAAGAAGATGAGTGTATGCCAAGCAAACTTTGACCATCGCAAGACTTAGTTTTGTTGGAATCCTCCCAATTTGGAATCTCTTTAAGACAAAGTGCAAACTCAACTTGCTTGGACATGGATTAGTACGAGTAAGTTGTGTCTTGAGGATGGCATGCATTAAGGATTAGTAGCCTATTAGCCATGAAATGAGATTGAAATGTTTGTTTCTTAAAACAAAGCATGTTAAGCTTCCATTTGTTACACAAAAAATAAATAATTTAAATATTAATTTTTTAAATGATCTTTTATAATACTTAAAATAATCGATCCATAAAGAAATATTTTCATTATTTAACATGATTTATATCTAAATATTTTCATGAACAATGAATATATATATTTTTGTAAGTGATATAAATACCAAATTTTAAAAATATATTTTTACATTATTTATCCTTGCTAGAATAAATGGAGCCCAAGTGTGATTGGGCCTTTAGGTGCACAAAATTTTTCAGAGGGAGCTAAAATTTCATCATCCATTGATATAATGAAACAGCTAGTGGTTCCCCCCTTCCCCACCCCCCCGGCTTCTTTCTTTTTTGTTGTCTCAAGGGTCGATGTTAATGTTTCATTGAGATATTTAGCTATTAGATGAGCCACGGGTCGTGATAGTTTCCATTCTGCGTGAGTATTTTCACATGCTATGTGATATTGTATGTGACCCTAGTGTCCAGGATGTGCTGTCTGTGGCCATTGAGCATGTACAAATGATACACGACTAGTGAGTGTCGACGGGGACATGAGTATCAATGTATTTTGAAAGGGGATAAAGACACCAAGAGTGCCAAAAGTTGTGTACGGCGTTCACTTTAGTTCCAAAACTTTCCGCCGGATCACTTAAGTGTCAATTCCGGCCAAAAGTACCACGTCAGCATTTTGAATAATAAAACAATTCTCTTCAATAAAACAGACTTTGGTTCACCGTGAAGCTCGGCTGGAATTTCGAGCAATTGAAGCCCTTCCATATCGACCCACATCGACCCACCACCACCGATCGAAAGGTAGCTCATTTCCTCACCTTCCTAAGCCATCACGCCGCCCCTTTTTGCCGGAATCTCATCGAGAGTCACTCGGATCGCGGAGGGCCACTGTTTCGAGAGTAGGGAGAGAAAAATACCAAATTAGAGAAATTTAGGGATACCCACACGAAACCGAGGACATCACTGTGTTCCTTGGAATCTCTAAAACGCATCCAAGCCCTTGGACACTATCAATTTGGTCTTGAAGGCTATTGAAGTTTGCTGGGAAGCTTTGTTACTCGGTTTGTGCACCTGGTTGAGGTTTATGGCCATATCTCAGGATTTTGGAGTTTCTAGCCATGGTCACCAGTTACAAAAAATTTCTGAGCCTCTCCTAAGCACATTGCCACCAATCTTGGCAATCGACATTTTGTCGTATGGGAGAATTTCGAGAGTCGCTGGAATCTCATCGAGAGTCACTCGGATCGCGGAGGGCCACTGTTTCGAGAGTAGGGAGAGAAAAATACCAAATTAGAGAAATTTAGGGATACCCACACGAAACCAATGACATCACTGTGTTCCTTGGAATCTCTAAAACGCATCCAAGCCCTTGGACACGATCAATTTGGTCTCGAAGGCTATTGAAGTTTGCTGGAAAGGTTTGTTACTCGGTTTGTGCACCTGGTTGAGGTTTATGGCCATATCTCAGGATTTTGGAGTTTCTAGCCATGGTCACCAGTTACAAAAAATTTCTGAGCCTCTCCTAAGCACACTGCCACCAATCTTGGCAATCGACATTTTTTCGTATGGGAGAATTTCGCTCCGTCGTCCGACTGCTCCTCTCAGACCCAAAACTTCAGCTAGCCACCTTTGTCGAGCCACCCACGGCAGCTTCAGCCACCTCAACGACTACCATTGGTCCCAAAATGCTCGTGAGTGAGTCCTAATCAAAGCCCAACTAGTATTTGCCTTCGACGTTTCTTGGTTTGCTCGAATTTGGCCTCGACCCGGTTGATGCGTGCCAGCCACATCGGAGTCCAGCAAGTAACTCCAGAGTTGGGATTGAAGTGATCTTTTTTTTTAAGTGGCACTGAAGTTATCCGAATGAAAGTTTTGGCACTAAAGTGAGCGCCATACACAACTTATGGCACTTATAGTGTTCTTTTTCCCATTTTGAAAGTGTATGTTGTTCATTGATCAATGAACAGATTTGAGAAACATCTATTTTATACTCATCTCTTATTTTGGTGGTGTTGTCACTTGGCTATTTGTAAGAGCAGTGGCTATACTTCTGCTCATGGAGGTTGGAAAGATTTATCATATGGTGCAGTCCAAGTAGGGCAAGCAATTCAGACCCAAATCTTTGCATGAAACAAGTACGACATGAAGCAAATTATGAACTCTAGTAAAAAAAATGTGATTATGACACAACAAGATATGCTAAACTTGTGTATTGACAAGAATTAACATGCTTTCATCATTATAATTACATAATTTATAAATTTAATACAAACTACAAATTTGATTGTCAAGGGCCTATTCATTTCATGAGCACAATGCATAAAGGTTTTTTAACATGTGTACATGATTAAATTGTTTATTGATGAAACCTTAGGCTAGGTTTGGTCGACCGGATAAAAATCAGGATCTGATATGTTTTATCTTATCTTGTGTTTGGTAGTTGATAGGATAAGGTCGGATATAGAAGGGATATAAGCCAAATAAAAAAATCCAAGGGGGATGGTGGGATAAGGTTGAATAGGATTTCTTTTATCCGAAACATAAAATCCTACACTTTTTTCCCTTCTTCGTCGTTCACTGGTTGGTTTTAAATTCATTATTCACTTTGAAATGAAATAAATTAAAATAAATAACTTAAAAAATATTATTTTAAAAATAAATTACTTGTATTTCTCATAAAAAATAAATGAATGGGAATTGCATGAAATTACTTACATGTAAATTATTTATTGATGATAAAAATATTTTTTATTACCTAATTGTGTAAAACGCCACAAATGTCTATTTTTAGATAAATATCTAATGCAGCCTAAATACTTTAATTTTATCTTTTAGTGGGAGATATAGTATGAGTAAGCAAGCTGGATTGACCAAACATAAAATATTCTAGACCGGCGGGTTTGGTCTACTTCTTCGAAGTGCCGGTCCCACCTTCCCCGATTCCCAAAAAGTGGAACCAATGTCCGGTTGACCGGACCAGATAGATTAGATTTTTTATAATTATTTACATTTCATTAAAGATAAAGTATCAAAAAAAAGTTAAAAAAACCCAATTTTAAATTTTAAAAATTAAATTCTTACCCAACTTTACCAAAAAAATAAAACATTAATGAAACTTAACTTTTTTTTCGGAATTATCACAATCTCATTGGACCACCAAGGAACCGACCTAGATTGACGGTTCGAGTCGGTCCAGTTCTCGATTTAGGGGAGAGTCGAAATGCTCGAGGAATCGATCACCCCTAAGACATAAGAAACATGTAGCAGAACTTTTGTTTTCAATGATAATTTCTTTTATGAAAGAACTTTTTATATTTCTATTCATTGGACATTGCTTTTGCAACAACAAAAAAGAACACATTTAGTGTGTTTAATACAAACTAATTTCTAATACATTTCTCATTTTTTAAATTTAAATTTTTTCCTTATTTTTTTCCTTCCTCTAGCTACTCAAGCTAGCGAGGTCGACTTCGCAAAAAAAGCAAATGAACTTTGGACTTTATGCTTTATTCTATTTGGGCATTTGTTTGAATTGGTATTGGACCTATAACAAAATGAAAACAAATGAAAAACTTATGAATGATAAAAAGAATTCATGTTTCAAAGTGAATATATTGAAGTTGAGGTTATTCAGAAAACGTTTGATGTTGAAAGGGGTAACCAAAAGATTATTTCAAAGAAACGTTAAAGATTATTACAATGTGTAATTATGAAATTGGATGAGAATCTGTTAGTTTGAAAAATATATGTTGTTTTCGATGATTATGTGAATATTAAACTTGCAAATTTGCCTAATGTTATTGTTTCTAAAATATATGAATTTAAATCCATAGTTTACCAAACGACAGATTGGATAAGATATGAGGATATTCGACTTTAAATCCGTAGTTCACCAAATAGTGGATGGGATATGAAGAAATCCATAGATTTCTTATCATATCCTATCCAGTCATATCCTGTTTAGAAATCTAGACAACCAAACACAGCCTTAGAACTATCATATGGAGTTAGTGGTCCTTGCAGTAAAAATGTCTTCTAACTCGTCATGTGGACACAGTTTTCCTAGCCCTCTTGTTAGGCCCTAGACCCTTACGATAGTACAAACTGGAAGAGCTCAAGATCTGAGGATTACCTAGAAGGTCCAGGCCGACTGAACTTGTGCATTCTTAGTACAAAGATCAATAAAAGTAAGAGAAAATCTCATCAACTTGATCTCTTAGTGTAGAATGGGGAAAAATAGATTCAAATATGACATTGAGAAGACCAATTTGGTAAGTTCAAAGAAAATAGAAGGATTTAGGCCCTAAGAATAGATACGTCGATCTTATCCAAAATTCCATATCTAAGATCAATTATGCGAGTATAATTACACAAATACTTTTCGACATTGGTAGTGTAAGTCTAGGATATGCCGCCATATAATTTAGAAAATTATGTAGTTTTAAGGTACAATCTCAACTTTTGATGTCATCATAACTTAATACATTGATGTAGCATTGCAAGGAGTAAAGCAATACTCATGAGACTAGGTCTATCACTTGATTGATTATTAATGTCCTTGCAAATGCATCCTTCTTGACCTGGCCCACGATGAATAGCATTGAAGGCGGGTTCCTGAATTGTATGGTAGATACAACTTGTTACCATGTTTTAATACAGGTCTAACCCCAAGGACAAAGCGTAGTTGATTGCTTTTCATTTTTCTTGATATACTTGTAGTTTTCTAGAGGGATAAATGCACTAAAAACTTAATAGTTATTGTGATAGTGCAATCGAGTTCAAAACTTTAAAAAATGCAATCAAATTTTTAAAAATTATCAAATTTGTATAGTCAAGTTTCTTTATTAGCTTCAAACAATTTAACTAACAAAAAATGTTAAGAGGCCAATTTTACATCACTTTTGAAGAGGTAGGGTGTTGATGTGGTGCCAAATCACCCAAAAAAACTTCAAAAAGTTGCAAAGAAAAAGGAAAAGGTTGACTTTTAAAAAAATGAAAAAGAGAGTAATGGTTAAAGAAAAGGCAACTTAGAAAAAAAAGTGTTGATTGATGGAGGTTTGGGCCACGAGACAACATACCCACTAGGGGTGAGCAACTTGGACTGCCCGAATAGGGAATTGGATCGGACCAGAAGTGTCGATCCAGTTCCCAGTTCCCAAAAGTGAATCAGTGTCCGGGCGGTTCGGTTCCTAATTCCTAAGAAGGTTGGACTGAATCAGTAAAATTTTGTATATTTTATTAAAAAATAAAGATATAAAAAAAGTAAAAATAATTCAATTTAAATATCGAAAGCTTTAATTTTTACCCAACTTTACCAAATTAATTTTATTAAACAATAAGTAAAAATATTAATTTTTTTAGAATTTTTTCGATTCCCAACCAATCCATTGGATTTTCCGGTCCGGTCCAAGACTCAAGTGGTCCGGTCTACGGTCCTAGAGACCGGGGACCAGTCCTATTGGTCCGGTTTCCAATTCCGGGAGAGGGGAGGGGAATTAGACCACCCTGAACCATGCACACCCCTAATCCTTGCCCCTACTTTGCTATTGAGTGTTGGAGACCCTCGTGGGGATACGTAAGAGTGGCAACACTCAGCTTAAAGATGAGCCTTAACCTAAAAGTCTAGTAAGTTTTTAGTGCATTATTTAAGCTTGAACATAATGAAAAACAAAATAGAAGAGTGCAATGTTATAATGCCTATTTTGAATATAGATTGGAGAATATATTGTTATCATGCCTACTTTAACAATTAAGAACATGTGCTTTTAACTCATTTTAATGAAGCAATGAAATCTCGGATTTACATACATCATTACATTACCTGATTAAGTAGTAACAAACAAATGTTTTTAGGTTGTCATAATGTTGAAATGAAACCTCAAGTCATATAATCCATCATTATATCGGTGAAAACTTTGCTAGAAATTATGAGTATATATAGGCAGTCGTATGTATTTGAATTAGCCTTTGCAATACTAGTTGGTAGTTGCGCTGAAATTATGCCAAAATGCATGGCACTATTGTTGATGATACACATTGTACAGTATGGTGTATAAATTGAAGTGTTGCATGTGAACACACCCCTTTATCTGTAAGTCAAATCATAGGTCATATACCATTTATGTGTGGGATTGATTATTATGGCCATGTTGCTAGAGATCATAGGTCAATAGCCATGGCAGTTTGATCACATGAGTTGAGGCCATATACCTATGTAATTCATTTCATGACTTCAAATGGAATTTTGATTTTAAAATTGAGTGATGATTCTGCTCTAATATGACCTAGAGGAATACGAGTGTTTCTACAGAAACGTTTATGTACAAGTAAACTGTCAATTGAACAAAGATGACTCCTCTCCCTCATATGGTTACCATGTCTAAATGTGATTTACCATGTCATGCAATATGTGAAAGTTTTCATTTTACTATCATGCTTTGTATTGGATTTCCCATGTTATTTTGCATATGAATATTGTCATGTTGTGTCTTTTGATCATTATGCTTTGAATTTATTTGTCATGTCATATTGTATGTGGATGTTAACATGCCATGTCACTTAGTTATTTGGAATTCAATATACCATGTCATATTGCACCTGATTGTTCATATGTCACGTCATTTCTCATTATACCTGAATTTCCACTTTGTCGTATTGTTGTCACGTCACCTCATTTACTTTAATCTTGAGTAAATATTGCATCCGAATAGACATTTGCATGTATATTCTTGCCTAGAAATGGAGTCACGCCACTACACATGGGAAAACAACATTATTGCCAATAACATTGTTGAATAAGTGTTTTCACAACATTTCATAAATGTTACTATTAATAGGTAAATGCTTTAGTACTTCAAAAATAAGGTTGCAATACCAAAAGAGAGTTGTGGGATGCCAATTCGTCCCTCAGATTAATGGAACATCGAACCTAAGACCCATATTTTCTCATTTAACTAGCTCATTCACATGCGCAGCTAGGTAGCTAAGGGCACGCATGATACAATTATTAACCAGAAATTGAGTTGTAGAACATAATTAAGTTTTTCTATTTTTGTTCCAGAATGAGTTTCTGAGCAAAAAAATGCATTTGATTAAGGACAAATAATTTTTATTCCAAAAACAAATATCTGTTTGTTAAAGAAAAAATTTGTTTATATTTTTGTTTCATTTAAAATAGATTTTTCATTATAGAGTTTGCAAAATGTTCATTTCTATAAATTTCAAATGCTTATTATTTAGTGCAAAAAATTGAAAATTTTCATCACATTATCTATTGTTGTGTAACTCCAAATTCACTTGTGACGCGTTAATCTCCTCGTTGGAAGTGGTACTTGCGCCAAAAAAAAAAGATTTCAGCCTAAAATAACCCCAATAGGAATTACATTACAAGAGTCGAGATGAGGAGAGGGAATATTGCAATAAGGTTGCACCAATTGTGTGTATGGTGTGCAATTTAGTAAGAGAAACAATTTTTGGAACTCTCATTCTGGAATAGAAAACCACAAATTTTATATTTCTGATTTCTTGGCCAGACATATTTCTGGAAAAGAAAAATGAAACTTTTCTACCAAACGCATTTCTATTCTAGAATAAGTTCTGGAACAGAAATTATAGCGAATCATAAAGGCCCTAATTTTCAATCGCTAATTGGGCTTTTGCTATCCAATTGGCCTCCGTTTACCTAAATTAATTGGTGGTGACCCTAGTTTGGTTATTTAAATTCATCGTAATATCTAAACCTCATAGAGTACCTAAACTTAGGGTTTGATAAGATTTAAAGCAGTGAGACACTACTAGTTGAGGACCTTTGGTATGCAAAATTCGAGGTGCTACAAATACTAAGAGCAATTATATTGCATGAAAGTAATGCTATGCTCAGTACTATAAGGGGGAAAAACCACAAAAGTCTCAAACTATATACATTGTAATACATTTATTATCAACTTTTTTAGTAATGCAAGAAATGATAAATTTGTACTTATATGATATATTTACCTTTTCTCAAGATTCCATCAATGAACACCATTAAAATATGCTTATATGGATGCTTGAAAGCAAACGTTATTGACATTATGTCGGCATGGCTTAAGTGAAATAAAAACTTCATTATTTTATTTGAAAAATCATGTGACAGAACATTAATGAAAAGTAAATATGTGAGATAATTGTCCAAAAAGTTCTAAACCTATTGCATGTTTGCTAATTCAGTCCTAAATATTTTTATTTAGCCAATTCAATTCTAAACTTTTTGGAAATTTGTCATTTTAGTCCTTTGGGCGACTTTAACTTGGAAAATGCTTACATATAGGTCTAGCCATGTAAGATTGATAGTGTTGACCGGACATTCACTTAGGCACTTTTCAAGACAAAGTCGCCGTAAATGACTGAAATGACAAATTTCCAAAAGGTTTACGACTAAATTGGCCAAATATAAAGGTTTAGAAATGAAATTTGTAAAAATGCAATAAGTTTAGAACTTTTTGGACAATTAACTCGTAGATATGTTAAATAGGTACAAGTTTGAGGCTTTACATTACAATTTTTTTTAAGTAAATGTGTCATGGAAAAGTACCATAACACGTCATGAATTTATTGTATTATTATCAATTTAGCCATAAACTTTTCAATAATTCAGTCCATCTAGCTAATTTAGGACATAAATCACTAACATGAATGCTGGCCATTATGCGTGACGTAGCTGGTACTAATGTAAAATTTTAAATAATTTTTTTAAGTTTTAAATAATTTTCTTTTTTTCCTTCCCTTTCCTTTGGCTTGTGGTCGATACTCGGCCATGGCTGATGACAACCACAGGTAAGGGTCACCTACGCAAACTTTGGCAAGGGCTAGAACCTTGTGGCTTGAGCGACTGTTGCCCTTGTTGGATATGGTAAGCGTTGCAAGGGTCCAGCCCTTGCTTCTGGGCAGGCAATAGCTATGTTCGAGTACTAGCTATAGGCCAAAGGGAAGGGGAAAAAAAGAAAAATTAATAGAACATTTAAAAAAACATTAAAAAATTCATGTTAATATTGGTCATATCACGTAGGACAACCGACATCTATGTTAGTGTTTTTCAACCTAAGTTGACCAGATGGATTGAATTTGTACTGATTTAAAAAAGTTTAGTACTAAATTAGACTAATTGAAAGGTTTATGATTGAATTGATACTAATACAATATATTTGGGAACCTTTTGATACTTTTCCTAATGTATCATAGTGGGCATATATTGGGGTCTTTAACATCACAAAAAAGAAAGGATAAATGTATCACAATGAGTATAGTTTGGGGTTTTGAGTGGATTTTTTCCTATTATAAAAACATTTATCTTGTCCATATAGTATATAATTAACTATTTCATATTTCGATTTTACTTAACCTAAAATTTATAATATTTTATTTGAATTTACTGTCAAGATATATCTCCTTATAGCCATTTATATATTGGAACTTAATAAGGAATAGTGCCACATTTGAATTTGTAAAATTTCGTTTATTAATAAGCTAACGAGGCTATATCTCTTTTGCATTATAACATAGGCCATACGATTTTAATAGTTCAAAAAATTGTTATCTAATCTTGAATTTGAAATTAAAAGAACATACAACATGTGGAGTAAAAAATCGAAGGAAAAAAAATTAAAACTTAGCCGTTAAGTGTATGCAATTTTTTATTTTTTTTTTTGTTTTAGTAATTTGTAGTAAGTTGATCCCATTAGATTGAAAGCAAAGTAAAACGTCAAAATTATTGAAAACAAGATTCCAACTATCAAAATCAGATTGCGAGGGTATGACTTTTCAATAGTTTTCAATCGTTTGGCTTTTGAAACTCCTTTTTTTCCCCTACAAAACAAGATTTGAGGTGACTACAGTCACGCTGGATGCCAAAGTTACATTGGATGGCCACATAGGAGATTGAAAATTCAAATTAAAATCACGTCGGATATTTTGTTATCCAAAATGGGTGGATAATCAGATTGCCCTTTTGGGATAAATTTCACAAATATGTTGCACTATTTAAAAGAGTTGATTGTTACACATTTTAGGACGTTTGACGCACTTATTCTTAAAAAAAAAAGTTTAGATGACTTCGCATGTATAATTTTATTGAAGATATTAGGAAAACCACATAAAACGGGTCAATGAAGAATTCCAATATCTCTTTCTCCATAAGCACATTTGTTGAGTCCCCACTACTAATCGATTATTTTGGACCCCAATAATGGAGTGTAAAGCACCATAGGTGCATTCGCCGTTTCACCATTCCTTGCATCAAAATGCTTCAGCCGAACAAAAGAAGACAACGATGCCGTTGTTTAAAAAAAAAGTGGCATTTTGAGATTTTCAAGAACCTCATCCGCAAAAGTGATGTGATTGGAAAAATGATATAATTAGTACTATGATTTTCGTATGACATTTATTTAAGGGGTATAATTTTTTTTCAATACTTAAGTGCATAATTTACATATCACTCAATTGAGTAATATATATATATATATATATATATATATATATTTTTTTTCCACTTACTTTAGTGTCTTGTAATATTTCAATTCACTACTTAAACCTCGTAACTATTTTAAGAACATTTATCACAAGTATCATATCATACGTCAAATTTTCAACACTTTGATAAATATTTTCAGAAAGTCATAACAGTTAAGTGAATCATTAAAAATTATGAAACTCGAATAAAGAAATAAAAAAATTATAAAAGCATAATATGAAAATTATGACGTCATATGTTTATCGCTGATGTGTTGTCTCTTTCAAGGAACCAGAAGGAGATGAGCGTGCGCCAGCTTCGCATGAAAGCAACCTTTGACTCCGGCGAGACTCATGTTTTTGTCGGACTCCTCCCGATTATAAAACTCTTTCGGATAAAGTACAAAGCCAAGTTGTTCGCATATCGATCAGCACGAGTGCGTCCTGTCTTGAGGCTGGCATGCATTAAGGATTAGCAGCTAATTAACAATGGACCCAATCATGCACGCCGGCTGCTTGGAAAGTACTACAATAATTCTCATGAATGTTTGTATACCATTCTTGCAGCCGCCTTTTAAATTCAGTGTTCATCTCGTAAATTAGTATGATAAAGAACAGACTACATTTTCTTATTGTAATGGAAATTGATTATCTACGAGGAGCTACTCAGAAAATCACTTATTTTTACTTAGTATATATTCAATCTCTGAACTTCGTAGCTCTATTCTTGGTATATGTACAGCGTTGTGAAGGATCTAGTTCTTTTATTAAAAATAAATATTATGGAGTGCCTTGTTGTTATTTGTTAAGTAAGATCTCATAGTAAGCCGATGATCAATCAGAATTATTCAAGTTCTTTCAATTATCAATTAGTAAGCCGGCTTTTATATGCACAAGATAGTGAAGGAAACTAGATGAGCACCAGAACAGGAAAGCATACAGGATATCAGGAACAAGTATGATAAAATTGAGAGGCGGTGCTAGATTTGAACTCTTGATCCGTGCTTTTATACCGTGTTAGAGTTTTAAGTTTATCAACAAAACTTAGAAGTTATTAGGAAACAAGTCAATAATGTTTATAACAGATGTCTCGACATGTCACATATATTTTTGGACTATGTAATGGTTTAATTTGTGATTAGGAAACTGATCAACAAAGCAGGCTTTTCTTTATAGACCATGTAGGTAAACCGAGTCATATCAACCGCTTATTGTGGTTGAGGACAGGACAGCTTATCCAGTTGTATGAACTTGTAATATTCTTAAATTACGATTGGATGAGCTTATAGCAGAAGTTGTTTCAGAAATTGGGCCTGCGACCTTGTCACCCCAAAGTAGAGCACCAAACAAAATAAAATAAAATAAAGTTTGCTTTAATTGATAAAGTTGCTGATATTGCCCTCCAATGTTTCATCATTGGATGAGCTTATAGCAGAAGTTGTTTCAGAAATTGGGCCTGCGACCTTGTCACCCCAAAGTAGAGCACTAAACAAAATAAAATAAAATAAAGTTTGCTTTAATTGATAAAGTTGCTGATATTGTCCTCCAATGTTTCATCATTTATCATTCACACCCTCTAATTTTACAACTCTCACTAATTTCTTGGGCTCTTATTATGTATATATGGGACGATTTTAATGAGTTTTAGACAGAAATTCACTGAGAATTGGGTTGATTCACATTATAATTGGTTTTGTAACAGAATTGAGATTTTGGTCGATCTCGAACGTTTTGATGGGCTCGACTGCACATCCTTAGTAGTCGATCATGAACTTAGTGACTCATTTCCCCCTCCTCCTTTCCCAAAACGTAGTCTCAAAAGTGCATGTAGTGAGATATCGCGAAACCTAAACAAGTAAAATACATGCAATTTAGCAGTTTAGTAACTAAATAATACGATATGCGTGTGTCGAAATTAATTGGGCACAAAGTGAAAAATAAGTATAGCTCGAATGCTGCTCATGAATTTCTGCATATTGTCCGTCCCTCTTGCAAATGCAAGGATTGAGGGACCAAGAAATAAATAAAAACAAGCTTTGTCCAGAAGCAGGAGTCGGAGAGGGCGGTGAAAACAATTGACGTCAAGCAGCTAAACCCTAAAAGGAGTAGACCCAGGACAGCTGTGAATCTTTCCTACCTCCCTTCGTCTCACCTCCCTCGCACGCCCGTCATCCCTCATCTCCTTAGCTGTCCCTGGTCCCTCTCCCGCTTTCACCAAATCCAGGTCAACCCATTTCTCTTCCCGCACCCACTTTTTCTCTCCAACCACTTCCACCTTCTGGGGCGGTGCACCGAATCGAGCCGGCCGAATAGAGAGAGAAGTGGTTCCGCCGATCAAGTTTCCAGGTCAAGAAAAGAAAACCTTTCTTACGCACATTGAGGACGACAATAGAAGAAATAACAATATAATCATTCAATTAACATATATTTTTGTAGTGAAATTGTGCAATGTTAAAGTTTTATCATAATAATTTGATTTTTTTTAAACAAAAACTGAACCGGCTGCAGGATAGAACTGGAAACTGGATCCGGAACCAACTGGTTTGGTTTTTTAGCACTAAGATTCAAAGAGTTGGTTCTTAGTTCTAGGCTGGAAACCGATAACCTATTACCCCTACCGCTTTGTACTAAGCATTGCCTTTTTGCGTGGCCTTGTCCATATCCCCTGCTCACGTTTCACACCTAGATTAACTCATTATGACAAAAAATAAAATGCAAAACTTGGCTCTAACGTTATCTCAAAGATATGACTTAAGCTTTTGAAGGCTTGACTTGACCCATTGGTACTGCCAATGGACTGCTCAAGGGAATTTGTTTTGCTGGCCTTCTGATGATCCCAAAATAGTAGAAGGAGCATAAATTTTTTAATTTTAGAAATCGAAGCGGCTGTCAAATATCACTGTACATCGCCTAAATCAAGTAAATACTGAGTTTTCCATCAGTATTGGAATCTCGAATCCGCATACATTTGTGCCGGGGGACTTGCCATATTCGACTTTGCCAAAAGCCTTTCACTCCATTTGCTTTAGTTCCATCGCTCAGGTTGCCTACTTTTACTATGGAGACTTTAACGCTGCGGGAGCTTGTTTTCCTCGCGCGATTAGTTCTATATAATAACACATCATTAGATATCTGGCTTTTAGTAAAGACAGTCTAGAGTTTTAGTAGCAATTGCAATCACTGCCAAAACATCTACTAACAGTTGCACGATTGCTGCTCCATCAATGTCGACATAAGAAGTGGCGATGGTAGCAATCACTAGTAAATAGTATTGTAATTACCATTGATGGCCTAAACATACAGCAGCAATTATCGTAGCAATTGCAATCACCACTAAATCATCCTATAATCGGGTTCCATGAATAATTCTTAGCATTGATATGAAGTTTCTCCGTCATGAAACCATATCATGAAGCTTTTAGAAAGTATTGATTAAGGCTCCAGAGTAACTAGATGACGACTGTTTCGAGCCAAGTACAATTCAAGAACTACAGAACTGCAAAAAAATGAATCAGTTACGCAGAGGATAATCCATATATCAGCTTAATAACTTGCTTTGGAATACCAAAGTCTACAACGCCACTGTTATCTTATCATGTACAATCGCATTCACTCCCTGGAAATGGATTCAAAGAGCAGAACCACAAACTTAAAGAGTAAGAGGACACACTGTCCCAAGGCAGGCACGATTCTATTCACGTGCAATTGGGCAAAGCTTATTACAAGATAAAACAGCTTCCACGTCCCCTGAAGATGTTCATTCTAACCTCAATTTGTCAATTACAGAAGAAAGAAAGCGAGCAGCAGTATTGTCTCACAAGCACGTAGAGTTTGGTCGTGGCGCGCACCAGCTACAAAACAAAATACTCTGAGATAGCATGGATAACTTTGGCTGAAATCTTATGTTGGCCCGTGAGATTAGTTAAATATTTAACTTTGAATTTCACCTGCCTAAAAAAGATTTCTTCATCATAAAAAGGTACTAATTTTAAATTAATCATATATATGCTTAAATCATTAGGTGGATGATGATGGTACTACATAAACTCCTAAATACTTTTGGGGGTTTCGATTGGACGCACGCCCCAATGATACTATGGTCTTTAAAGGTTGTTTTGCTTCGGACGGACAAAGATGAAAACCCCCACAATAATACACAGGAGATGGAGCCCAGGATGTCATCAACTCTCTCTCTCTCTCTCTCCTCTCGACTCCACTATAAATATGCGTCTCGCCCATCATTTCCATGCAGTCCAGCAGCACACACGATTGGCCACTTCTCTGCTTAGATTCAACAAGCTATGACTTTTCAAAGCGTCCTTTCAAATAATATGGCCGTGGCGTTGGTTGCCCTCGGCTTAATGGCGACGGCCGCGGCCGCGGCGGGCAACTTCAACCAAGACTTCGACATCACGTGGGGCGACGGCCGTGCAAAGATGCTCAACAACGGCCAGCTCCTGACGCTGTCCCTGGACAAGACGTCGGGTTCGGGCTTCCGATCCAAGAAGCAGTACTTGTTCGGCAAGATCGACATGCAGCTCAAACTTGTGCCCGGGAACTCCGCTGGCACTGTTACTGCTTATTACGTAAGTCTACGAATCTTGCGCCTTCTAATTTTGCAAATAATGTCTTTTCTAAATAATTCGATCATATCTTATTGAATAGTCTCCATGACCAATTTAAACGAGTTATGTCATCTACATACATCGAATAAAACATCCTTTAGGAAGTGGCAGATGGGATCTCTTATCTTTTTCGGTTTGTGCAGCTTTCTTCTTTGGGCTCTGCGCACGATGAAATCGACTTTGAGTTTCTCGGTAACCTGAGTGGCGACCCTTACATCCTCCACACGAACGTATTCACTCAAGGAAAAGGAAACAGAGAACAACAGTTCTACCTCTGGTTCGACCCCACCAAGGACTTCCACACCTACTCCATCTTGTGGAACCCTCAAAGCATCATGTAGCTAACCCAACTCACACCCTTTATCAAACATTTAAAAGAAAAGTCTTATTGCAAAATGAAAATAACTATAGATGAGTTTCAGTTCCTAATTTGCTTGTTCTCACACAGTTTCTCCGTGGACGGAACTCCCATAAGAGAGTTCAAGAACCTTGAATCGAAGGGTGTCGCGTTCCCGAAGAGTCAGGCGATGTCGATATACTCGAGCCTGTGGAACGCGGACGACTGGGCCACAAGGGGCGGGCTCGTGAAGACGGACTGGACTCAAGCCCCGTTCACGGCTTCCTACAGGGGCTTCAACGATGCGCAGGCCTGCGTCTGGTCGTCGGGATCCTCCTCGTGTACCTCCTCCTCGTCCTCGGGCAACAACTCTTGGCTATCACAGTCGCTGGACGCCACGGGCCAACAAAGAATCAAGTGGGTGCAGAAGAATTACATGATATACAACTACTGCGCCGACACCAAGCGCTCCTCGCAAGGACTCCCTCCTGAATGCTCTCTTTCTTAGAAGAAGGAAAAGCCACATGCATATGATCTTCGACCTTATTCGTTTTCTTAGGGACTCAGTATTTTCTTTCATTTATCTTGAAATAATTCCTCCTCAACTAGTCTTATATCGTTGTTCTTCTCGTTCTCTTCGCCAAGCAAGTGCTTTATTAGTGAGCTTGTACCTTTGTGACTTCGTCGATTATAACGAATAGTATGGATTTCATGCATATTTGTCGTATTCTAGCGAAATTTAACGTATATTTTTACTTCTCAAAATTTTCCCTACACTGGCGTGTGTAGATTTGCTTTAACAAATATTTATGTGGAAAGTAAGTGGAAGGTGAAGAAAGTAGGAAGAAAGAAGACAATTATCTTCCCTTCATTTTTTTCTGGCCTTCAATGAAAAGTAATAGGATGGCACACCGTCAGATATAATTTTTCTTAATGTTGTTGAGACCACACATATCATTTGTAAAAATGAGCAATCATAAATATCTCTCATTTTGTCAAAGAGGCACGACTTTCTTTCCTTCATATTCATCGTTTCTTTTCTGTCCTATCACATCCATCTTTATTCTTCCCAGTTGATGAAAGGTATTTCGTTCATCAAATACAAAAAATACTCAATTGGGATTAAAAAGTATGAGACTTTTTGTAAGGCATAATAACATATTGTAAAATGACTAGCTTGAATAAATATGGTAACCACTATCCAAGATGCATCCTCATTTATATTTTCCGATATCTCAGCCAAATAACAAACCCAAACTAGACACGGTTGATTGACATGTCATGTATTAATTAAGAAGCTCTTGTCTAGAACTGCAATTAATACGAAACTAATTGGGCATGAGGGAGCCTAACAAGATGAAACCTTAAAAAACCATTAGAGTAAATCAAATATCGGCATTTGGAATTTGGGTGCTTTGCCAAATCCTTGATTAGGTCTTAATCCGAACACAAGATAGTACAAAACTTATCTTATCCCACCTTATGCCATATGCAAATAACATGAAACCATACTCCATTAATCCTATTGTAATCTCTACAATTTTTTCTAAACCCACCGAGAGGGATTCCTTTTTCTAGTTTTTTTTTTTAATTCCTTTTAAAGTAACTAAATATGCAACAAATCCCATCGAAGGGGATTGTTGATTCCCCAAGCACATTCTTTCAAGAGTAACAGTACATTCAGCTTCTCCATTTCCGAATAACAATAGTCCACCATATGTTTGCAAATCTGCTCGATATGGAAAATCTCATCAAAGGAAATTGTCCCTTAAGTTGTCGGTGGGAAGATAAGGCCACTACGCAAGCCATTTAATGACAAATGGCGTTAACGCGTTGATGTTGGGAGTACCCCACTATGCAAGACATTTCAGCATTCCTAGAACGGGAGTTCTGGGGTCCCCTCCAAACAATACCACGATTCGTCAATACAAATATTGCAAGTATCTGAACCAGCGGGTTCTTAGTTCAGAAAAGGCACCCGACTTTCAATAAGATCAATCATTTGAATCTTACAACGGTGGTCCCCATGTTTAGGATGATAACCATTAGAGGTATCAATGATTCAATTTGTTTCGAATCGGATTTCCATGCTATCCAAGCTAAAAGATATGTGTGCTTTCTTTGAGCGGCCCGAATATGACCCAACCTGAAAAGAGCAAGCTTTCACACAGAATATGAATGCAAATAACACTAGTCATAAAAATGAGTTAATGGGGCTTTTCACAAACAACAATGACATAGTAATAAAGTGGCAAGTGAAATTTGAACAACCTAATGTAATCATCTTTTAAAGGCAGATCAACCTATTTGTCCAGCCTGCTTTCTTCCATTGCAGCTCTTACAGTCGCTGACTATGTTAATCGAGGACAATCTCCAGAGGAGCCACAGTTGCGAGCTTTGATTCAGATGAATAGGGGACAAGAGGTCGAAAGGAATTCACATGATTCTTTGGTTATTCCTACCTTCTCCAATTCGTCCTGCACATTCCTCAATTCTATTATGAGGTTTAGGATCTTGTCCTTGCCTTCCTCTTTGTCTCACGCGCGCAATCTCTGCTTCAATTACCTTATAGAACGAAAACCAGCTACAAATATCAGTATTGAATGTTATCAAACAACATAAAGAAGCATAGACAGAATAAAACTCAGCATAATTCCATAATTTCCTTGAAGAGGTGCACATATTGAACATGGACCAAAGTAGATGCCAAAAGAACTAGGATCGCTAGAGCTCGCCGGTCACTGAGTGAGGGCTGCGATGCCTCGCCAATGGCCTTTTGATAGCCAAAGTAGATGCCAAAAGAAAAAAGAAGAAGAAAACAAATCGGGGTAAATGTGTCGCAATGATACTAGTTCATGACTTTTAATGTCAAAATTTCTTTTAAGGATAAATGTACTACAAGGAGACAAGTTCGAGATTTTTCATGTCACAAAAAAAAAAAATTGGGTGTCAGACAAGCACACGTTCAAGATTATTGGTGTCACAATTTTTTTTAAATAAATGTGTCATAGAGGATATAATTTGGAGTTTTTGGTGGTACTTTACATTTACTTTATTAGCTATTGTTGAAATGCATCATCCGTATTACTTTATATAGCCGTCCCTACAAAAGATTAATATTCACCACGTGCCAAAAACTCAACAAAAGTATCTCTATCTAGTATACATAGTAATGAGAACACATGATAGAAGAGTGGAGAACAAAACCATTATTACATAAAGTATACTTGTACAATATATAACTATATGTATACGTATGTGGTCTTCCATAGTTCAAGATCAAAAGAAAGATTTTCTTCCATTCTATAGAAACTAAGATTTTCTTCCATTCTATAGAAACTACCTTCCTAATAATCATCCAAATTCAGATTTTTATTTTTCTTAGTTCTTCAATTTTCTGCTACTTCTTGCATATAACCACGAGCTCCATGGCTGAATTTGGCAGCTTCTGATTAATTTTCTTGAGACGTAATCACAACCCATAAAATCAGCATAATACTAAGAGATGGCCATATGTGGAGGCATATTGATAGATAAATGTAATTGAACAACATACTGTCACACCTCCACTCAATAAAGAGAAGGGCACAACACGATTTCCAAAGGACATTACCTCAAATAACCAAATTTAACTTGATATCAATATATACATACTTATATATGATAAAAAATATAATATAGTTTACAATATTAAAGTTCACTATAACCATCAAATAATATGTACACAATCATCTTAAAATTAACTCAATTACTCCACAGCTCAAAACAACTCATATTAAAAATCCTGCTAACCAAAAGTTTTAACATGAACACACTCTCGTCCTATTTGTAGATCGCTAAAGAACCTGGAAAAAATAATGAGATGGAAGGAGATGATCGAATAGATACTATACACATATTTAGAACCCAAACATAATTCATTTTCGCCGCCATTAGAATTTAACTAACCTTTAAGACCAAAATGAATTATAACATACATACATATCCTTCCAACATAACATGTTTGCAGAAGAAAGGCTTATTTAAATGGTTGAACCCATTGATCAATCTTTTCAATCACACATAATGGTCAATCCCATCAACTAAACTTATGCTCATATATCAGCCATAGTCACGAATAATGCCTTGTCTTGGTGACCAAGATTTCCCCCATTAGCTAGGTCTCCACATATAATGCTAGTTGCTTGATTCACAAGGATATCCTAGATTAGCATGCGCATACCCACAATTCTCTCATGGATTCATAGAGACACCAAGCATAATCTATTAATCAACAACAACATCCTCCATAATACACAAAAGTTAAATACAAAATCATATCATATATCAAAAACGTTATCCTCCATAATTTGCAATTCATATATAGCATTTCGCAACATATTTTCAATTCAAAACAAAATTTTTTGCAGCTCATCTCATCCGTCGAAAATGCTTTTTTTAAGACATTCTCAAAACTATTCTCAAATCTCACAATGCAGTAAATGTCTAATCCATAATTTTATGCGACAAATATGCTATTTGATAATTCATAACATATCAAATCTATATAATTTTCAAGACATGAGTTTACAAATTCTTAGAATAAATAATATCATTTATCTCAACAAGCCAAAGGCCAATTTATACTACTAACTCAGTTAACATCCATAAATTCCTAACAACGAATTGAACAACAATGTAAAAAAAGAAACTGAGCAAATTAATATTATAACGGATTACTTGACTAAAATGCCCATTTATTGATAAAAACGACAACTATGACTCAATGAAAATGCCTGCTCAAGTGGAAACCATTGCTACCCGATATGCGCAGCTTGTGCACTTAATCTATGTGCTCCATATATTCCTCCACCAAGCTCCGTTTCTAACAAGCTTACAATTGAAAGAAAGTTATTTCGACATACTACAAAACCCTTAACTTGGGCAACCCAAACTTGATTCACTTGACACAGACAACTCTCAAGATCTGTTCCGGATAAAACATAAGCTCAAATTTAGTACCATAAGATGTTATAACTTCATAACATTTTTATCTATTAAAGCCCCATAATTTCTTAGAGCAACAACTCCAAAATTAAACTTCGTAGTTCAAACTTTATACAACTCCAATTTTAAGACATAATCTTAGAAACTACTTTGATTAGGTGAACAAGGGGTGTGAATATTTACTAGGCATTGCAACTCGACGTTGAAGTGGCTTGGTAGGGTCTCAATGATAAGAAATCCCTTTCCTTCTCTTCCTCTCTTTGTCTCCCTTTTCTTTTCCTCCTCTAATCTTCTTTTTTGTCTTCCATGAGCTTCCAGTCCGCTAAAATTTCGTGTGCATCGTAACAGCATTGACCAAGTCTACTCTTTCTTTTTTTGCTCTTAGACACGGTCCTTTACACATACTATATATATATCCAGCACTCGTGAACTGAGTTTCTTTTGCAATGCATTCATCAGATCCTCACTCGCGAAGTAGTTTTCTTCGATTTATGAAATTGATAAATGGTAACAAAAATGAGCAAATCTAGAGAGACTTCCACGCATAGTCACAGATCTATAAAGGCCCATAGCAAGCAAGAAAGAGGTTAATCAACTAGCAATTGTTCTAGAAGAGGAAGTGCAACATCCTGAAAAAGTCTAATTCGATCAGCCAAGTGAATTGATCATGGACTGCTGGCATGAGTTTGCAAGGATTGGCCATAGGATTGGCTTGATCAACAGTATGGATCAATTGCGGATTTATTTGCATTGTGGCGATGGGATCACATGGATAAAATAACATGAATAATCCCATGGCCATTTCACGCAATTAATCCATATAATCCCATGGCCAATTCTCTTGACCGATGCAAGCAATTCACGGCCAATCCTCGTGACCTACATAAGCGATCCGACAGTCGCTTTATGTGGTCGATTCAAGTGATCCCGTGGCCGATCCTTGCAACCCAGGCAAGTGCCCCGTGGCCAATTCTTGCGACCAACACGAATGATCCCACGACCAATTCAAGCGAAAAATCCTTAGAACTGACGCCGGCTTTTCCTAGATGTCACAGCTAGGTTTGGTCAAATAGCTATCACCAAACTGAGGCTACTTACTTTAAGATTTGACTTGTATAAGATGCCACATGGACAAATCATAAAATAACATTTTAGGCATATATCAAACGTAATTAGTGAAGTGAAAGATGTTGATCACATATTAATTAATGAGTAGCAAGTACAAGTAATAATCCGTTCTTTATCTCATGGAAAAAAATTGAATGATGCTCCGCTCCCCTGACAAACAATCCGATGAGGAACTTTTGAACCTATAATTGGCAAAATTTAATATGTTTGTTGTGCGATATACTTATTCGATTAGCAATTCTATAATTGCAATTCTATAATTTTTGGACATGTTTCTCGATTGTTCAAATTTTCGCATTCTATAATTTAATATGTTTGAGGTTGGCAAGGTTGAGCTCGTTGAAATCTAGCGAGATCGAGCTCATCGAAATCTGGCGAGCTAGAGCCTTGTCAACAATTGGAAGAGGAAAAGAAAAAAAATAAAAATAGATTTTAAATAGTTAAAAATTTAATTTTGAAAAAAATTTAAAAATTATCAACTAAATTGTATCGCATATAATTGTTTTATCAATACATTTAAAAAAATAATAAAGCAAATTTTCTGGAATTTGTTAAATATAGAAGTGTTTTAACAATATGGGTCGGGTGTGGGTCGTTAGAATTGTATTGTAGGAAAATGGTTTAAAAAGGGTTAAATGGATCAATATGGAAAAAAATTACCCGACCTGATCCACCCATTTGATGCCTCTAATTGAAATTTATTTAATTTTGAAAAGTCCCCCCATGAGACACTTCACTATTTCTGTATATAAATTAGCATATATAACTGACATAGTCTAAATAATTTCGTTTGTTTTCTCCACTATGTGGACCTGAGGCCCTTCATGAATTGGGCTTTTCAAGTACCAAGGTGCCATGGGCCTTGTCTTGTTTTGGGCCTTGTGACCTGCCAGTCCCTTGCAGTAACAACAAGCCTCTTCATGAAAAGTAAACTTTACGTTGGCCTAGCCAGAAAAAGAAGTCCCTTCGGAATTTATCTTTTTTTTTTTAAATTCCTTCTACTTACATAATAAATGGCAAAATAATGATAATAATAAAGTCCCCTTTTGTAGAGTACTTTGTTTCTAATCAATCCGCCCTACTTTTGGCAATTACATGAGATCCTCCTCCTTAGCTGCTCGAATTATCTCCGTTTTCTCTCATCATTCTCTTATTATTTTTAGCAGTAAAATTATATAGATATTTAAGAAGGGGAAAAACATATGCTAAGTCATGAAATTCAACATCAAAATATGCACAATGACAATTGAGCCCCAACATAGCGTGTGCATAAAGTCTAGTTTTGCTCACACATAAACCTGAGGAATCCTCGCTCGATATTCAATAACCACCCGCAAACGTTGAGACCTGGCAGGACACAAGGAACAAGTTTCGAGCATCACTATGAGGGTCTGTTTGTATCGACTTCTAAAGAGTCTAAATTTTCTTTCTCAATTCCCGATCGTATACTAAAGCATTATAAATATGCATAAAATCATAAGTGTATCTACGTGTTTATATAATGCCAGTTTCAACTTAAAAAAATAACACAAAATGCGAAAATGATTACACCACCGGATTCGAAAGAAAGTAAAAAAAAAAAGTGTAAAGGTAGGTCCAAATGGGTTTTGACGGGGCAAAGCAACAATGAGGGAAAACTCAGAGAATTTGAGGAGGACGGTGATGAACGCGTTTAGTTCATCTCATGCTGCATGCGAGAATCAAAGAAACTCATAAAAGAAGGAGAAGGAAAAACAAAAGCGGGTTCGATACGAAGGCGCGTTCGCCGTGCGAAACGGATCCGACACCGTGACTTCTGTTAAGGGATTAGCCAAGGAAAGTCTCTGCACAATCTCCCAGCAGCTTCGTCCGTTTCACCTGGTTCCGAGCGAGAAGTTAAGGGCCATGTGGGGGGTTATCATTGCAAAAGAAACTCATTTGCTAGTTTTGTTTCTCAATTCATTTGACTTGTGGTCAACACGTGTTGTTCCCTCCCAACCATTTGAATCGTTAAGGGGACATTACGTTATTATGCTGTTGTTTTGTCATTCAAAATATAAAAAGAACAAGAATTAATTTTTATAAGTTGATTTGGAATAGAAATCGAAAAATTCAAAAGATAATTTACTTCATTTTTTCAGGATTAAAAATAGAAGCAATCGTTTCCTTTTTCTTTCTTTTTTTGGACATTCTTATTTCTCTTCTAGTCAATCGCCAGCCCTCGGCGATGGCTGGCAATCCTTGTGGCTGTCGGGCAAGGTTGACCTTGTTTAGCTACATTGCCTCTCCTTAACTAGGCGAGGCTCGCTAGCTAGAAGTGGAAGAAGAAATGAGAAGAAAAAGATTCAAAAAAAGAGAGAAAATTTTGAGAAAATTAAGGTCATGTTAAGCACATTTTTATTCTTTTTATATCTCGTGATTGGTAGTTATCAAACCCATTCTTTTACTCGGAATCTCATCCTAATAATAGAAATAAAAAAATTTATTTATGCAGGGAGATTATTTTCGAAAAGGAACACGTTATTACATGCACTCTAAAAAATTTAGAAATATCGATTGAAAATCCCCCTAAAAAAATAATAATTGACGGTTCGCAGCGCGCATGCTAACAGGTATCCATTTTACCATCCAAATCAAGTGCTAAGTTTCGTCATGGATCACTAAATTTGGATAAATTTATTGCAGTCGGTCCCCATACTTTCATCTCAATCTCTTAATGGACTCAACTTTGCAATTGACCTACTTTGATCGTGACGCGGTACACAATTTTTCAGCGATATGTCTACGTGGCAGAAACTTGGCCAGGTATCATAATTGAGATACGCGAGCCACATTTTTTTAATAAACTATAGTAACGACTTTAAAATAGAATATATATGTGTATATATATGTATATCCTATTCATACCCTTAGCTAGGTGGTCTGCTGCGAAGCTGCGCAAAGGTGAATAAAGTATGTAGAGAGATCGTATAACGTCCAAAAAGAGAAGATGCGGGTGCTATAAACTATAAAGCAAATCCGCGTGCCATTTGATATACTCCAAAAGACAATCGAAATGAATATATTAAAACGCACTATTAGTATTAGATTTCATAAAAGAAAACTAATTGAGTCCAAGGACATGTTTGCTCTGGAGAAAACTCTCTGATAAATGAAAATGATTTTCATATTTCACAGAAAATAACTTCTAAAAAAAATATTTTTCAAAATTTCCGACGTTTGTTTCATGAAAAATAAATAGTCAACGAAATTTTTTTTCAAAAGCGGGGAGAATTTTTTTTCTGTTTTTTTGAAATGGGAAAACATTTTCCGTATTCTTCATTTACCTTTAAATATCGCGGTCTCTAACAGCATACCTTGATCTCGTTACAAACATCGGAAGATGATATCATTTTCTAGGAAAATGATTTCCTGAAAAATAATTTATAACATGCTATATTTTTTGTGAAACGAATAAAGTCTTAGAGAAAATGTCTTCCCTTTTTTTATTAAATAATTATTTTCCTAGTTTTGAACATGCATACTTTCTTTGACCATATATGATCTTTCATTGATTAATAATTTTCAACAAACCGAAGACGTAAGAATCTAAAACAATTCATTCGTAGAAAACTCTTCCACTCAAACAAATAGACCCTAAGTATTTATTTTTAATTTTTTGGGCCATGGGCCCTAGTAAAATTTGGAAAAATTCGAGATCCGATGAAATTTAATAGGACATTTGATAAAATTGGCCGACACCCAAAATCAAGAAAGACAAAAAAAAATTACAAAGGAAAAAAAGAAAAGAAAAGTTGTCCGATAGTCGCAATTCAGTAAGAACTCTTGTTGTCGGGAAACAGAGATTTCCATTTTTTTTATATAATATGATTTTTTTCGTCCATCCAAAATTAATCATTTTTCATTTTGAAAAAAAGCCCGAATATGCAATTTTTCATGACCTACTAAGTAAAAAAATATAAAATAAAATTGGGGAAAAAACATAAAGTCTTTGGAGGCCAAGCGCGTCTCCCTCGTATTTAAAAGGCGGCCTCCTCCTTCATTTACTCTCTCTACCTCTGACCGAGCGCTACCCAGCAAAAACCCTGCAAAAAGCCGAAGGAAACGAAACCAAAATCCTCCACGCAAGGTCCCGCGATGATCGAGGAAAGGCGCGGCGGATCTCGGCCGCCGCACGGCGTCCTGCTGGCGGTGGTTGTCGGCATTGTGGTGCTCGTCCCCTTCCTCGTCGGCGACGGCGGCGAGGCCGTGACGGGGGCGATCTCCGAGATGCTGACCCCAGTGGGCCTGCTCCTCCTCCCCATTGCCCTCCTCCTCACCATCCAGTTCCTCTCCTCCGACCGCGGCTCCTTCGTGTCGGCGATCTTTTCCAGCACCGGCGAGCCGGAGAGCATCCACCGGGCCAGCGGGTCCCCCGTCGGCGTCGCGCTCTTCCTCGCCCTCATCCTTTTCCTGCTGTACAGCCGCACCTCGATCTTCGGCGGCGGCGACGACGAGTGAGTGAGATCTCCGTCGGTACGGACTGGATCTCGAGCGATCTTTTATTTCGTACGCATTTCGATTTTTTCTTTGAATTTTCTTTTATCTGTGTGGTATACTAGAGCGTAGAGGGGGAAACGTAGAGGGGGTTCCGTCTACACAGTGGGGGCTATTCTGTAATTATAGGGAAGTGCGTAGGGTGTTACTGGTATTTTGGGTGGATGACGGTTGACTGTTGGAACAACGATGAGGTTTGCTCTTTGTCGCTGCTCAGTTCCAATCAATGCTTGATTTTTCTTTTTTTATGCATCTTTTGGTAGAAGAATCAATGCTTCATGGATGATGAAATTAATGCATTTCGGGCTGAATTATTGCTGGTTGGAATAATTGGTTCGAGATGAACCTTAGAACTCGGGATCATGTGTACCGTGCCTCAAATAGAATTGTCTAGAGATGTCGACTTTTTCATTGTTGGTCATGCCACGAATATAATGTACCTGCTTTATATTTTTTAGAAGGTGCAATTGCGTCCATCTTATGGTCGATATTGATGATTAATAGCATGCTAATCGTGTATTTGTCCATGTCTAGAGGCACTAAGGCAGCCTAGTACATATTTAACATCTGACTTCAAATCATGTCTAGGGAATTGATTGCACCAATTACAACAGTCCAAGGCTCGAATTTGTACTATTTACCATTTTTACTACACGTGCTTTGAACGAAGTTGTTTTCTCTTCATTGTTGTGTACTTAGGGAACAAAAAGTGATGGTTGCACACTAGCGTTTTCAAGAAAATCTCTAATAATAGTGATTAATTTGAGTACATGGTACATCACCAGGAGAAAAGGATATCAAGGATTACCATCTATATTATAAAATAAGAATTTGTTACTTATCAAAGTTAAAATAAGGCAAGAAAAAAGAGAGGTATAATTATCTATTCATTCCCGATGTGATTCTTTATCAAAACACAAGGGTAGAGTTATTTCTTTGAAGACATTGTTTTGAGAAAGAATTGAAACATTTACAGACTGATGCTACAATAAGATTCTAGGGAAAGCCTGGAAATTTATCTTTTGATCACTAATCGGAGTTTCGTAACAAAATTTTCCTAAAGAAGCTACTTGGATAGTCAATGATGATTGAATCTTCATTTTAACAATTTTCGACGAAAACTGATTGAAATGATAATACAAGAATTTTGCATGAATATTTAAAACTAAAATTGATAACATTGAAAAGTTTAAAATTTTAAAATTAATTGAGTAATTTTTTTTCAGAAATAGAGGAAGAACTATAATGTTTAATATGTCATTGTTACTGGAAGTGCATTTGACATGAGGGGACACCATAAATGAAGCCCCCTACCTTTCCCTTCCAAACTTAACTTGGGGGAACAGCAATATACAAAAGCACAATCTTTCCAACTAATGGACCCAAACCCACCATCGAGTAATTGCGCAATAAAACAATCTTGGAAGCCTATGAAAGTTCCAACGAAATGAAGAAGTACTCTTATTTAGATTCATATTATAAATCACACTCTTAAGGATTTAAAAAGAAATTGAGTAATTACTTTACTACACATCATTACTGCACAAATATGTTTAACAATAATTCTATTAACTCGAAAGTACTTTAAGGGAAGATATAAATTACAGAACTGCTCACACCATCAATGCGGATAAACCTTCTTCAACATATATATTTACTTGATAAGATTTCATTTCAAGAAACTGTTATGTCTTCAATCAATTCTTATTGTATTGATCTACTTAATCTGATCATATTCGTTGAGTGGTTTACAGTTTATTTATTTAAAGAAATCATTTACAATAGTAAAAAAAAGAAAAACAAAAAAGAACTTTCAACTTTCCATGGGGAAAAAGGTCCCCACTTTTTTTTTTTTGGCCTTTTCTCCGCTGTAAGGCTGCTGGCTTTATATTAGCGACAGATAGCCGATACATCAAAGTGGGTCTCGTATGCGCATCAGCTTCCAAACACGGCAGACAAGGTGGGTGGGGAATGACCGTCCCAGCAATGCATTTTCCACCTCCCTCCTGTAGTGTCTTGCAAGCCACTCAGCACACCCCACCACCACCCCCAAGAAAAAAAAAAAAAGTGCTCTACGCGACGGAGCTACTTCTCGGCGTAGATTCGCAACTGCTACGGAAATCTTCATCGCGAACAATTCGCCACGTTAGCCTATGTCGATGGAAATCATACGTTTCCTTACTGGTGGATACCCAATTTGCAATGAAATTTAATTTTTCGTCATTGTACCAAATAATTGATAAGGACCACAAGATTTCGTTACTATACCGGGACAATAGGCCATCGCTGTCGTAGCACCTATCGTCATGGTTCGCCTTAGCCTGTGGCGACCAAATTATTTTTGTTAACTTCGAAAAATAATTTTCTCCTATGTCTCTGTTTTTTCTTTTTTATATTTAATTTTCACTGATTAACTTTGTTGAGTAGATTTAATGATAAAGCACACGCAGATGTATATACCATCACATTGAACGTACCAATATATCATCCCCGTGATTACAGAAGAACAATAAAAACACAAAATCGTGTATATGTTGTACAAAGAATAGAGACTTAGATTCTATTTGTTTTGTGGAAAATCAGTAATTTGAATTTTTTTCCTTGTATTGTTTGAAACAATTAGTCGATAAAAAAATTACCATTATCGATAACAACTTATATCTAAATACTTTCATGGACAATTAAGATATTTTTTGTCCATTCATTTTTGTAAATAACGTGAGCGATTAACTTAAAAGTATACTTTTCAATTGTTTTTTGTTTTGGACAAACAAAGCCAACATAACTTCCCGATAGGCACAAAGTCCCTTCAAATCCTCATCCCCTTCATCTCTATCTTCTTGTTGAAGTTAGGAGTTATGACTAGGACGTCAACAATTGATAAGCTTTGTGTTGCTCCTAATTGAAAAAAAAAAATTAACAGTGCGCATTCCATAATAAAATTCATATGTGTTTAAGTAATCTGAAAAAAAAATGCTTCTTATATTATGCACAAATATTTTAGGGTCCGTCGCATCGTTTCCATGATTTTTCAGAATTCCCAGCAATAATTTCATTTCACAGGAAAATAAAGTTTTGGAGAGAGAAAAAGGTATTCTACGAAAGCACACATTGCTATGTAAAATACACTAGCCAGCAGCGGGGTTCTTGCGAGAGCTAAATCATTTTTTCTGCTTCTTTCTTAAAGTTTATTTGCAAATTTGGTAATATTCCAATAATAAAAATTCTCTGTTTAGCATCCTCATGTTTTTAACGAACATTCCGATGATTTGAATAATTATATATGAGAAGAAGAAGAAGATAACTATATCAAGAATCACCATGATCAGTCGGTTTTAATTTGTATTGAAAGTGTTTGATGAGCTGTTGAAGAGTACCGTCACGTCTTTTGTCGCGAAACCAAAATAAAAGTACTAAACTTGAACATCGCTAAGAGTAGGGGACCAAAAGTACAGACATATATATAAAAGATTTAGACGGGTAGAACCATGTATAAGGAGCCAATGCTGACTCCACAATCACGTTGAACAGCGCAGGAAAATTTGATAATGACCAAAATCATTGACATAAAATAGTATAAGGACTTGAACTGTGACAGTCAATAGCTATATGAAACAATGTGAACTTTTTAAAAAGTAAATGGACCAAATGTATAATCCTCCCCAAAGTGATATTCAAGGATGACTTGTGTCTGTGTATTATAAAAGGTCTAGTTATATCTTATAAAATTGCTTGACTAGCGACATGCTATAGAACCGTTGATTTCCTTGGCTGTTGGGCTAGGCAACAGAGAACCCCTATTATAAAATCAAGATAATCTATAATTTGCGCAAGAAATAGAAGATTTGGGGCATAATACCACTTTTGTCGACAAATAACTACACAAGGCTGACCCTTGCTCGTCGGAAGCAAACCACGACACTACAAGTCCCACGTCAAAAAGCCAAGACCTTATGATGTCGTTCGTAACTCAAATCCGCTCTCTAATAGTCACCATCTCGTGGGCACTTAGCTTGCGTTGATTTGATCGGTTTGTTATTGAGGATATTGGAGCTGGATCATTTTCACCATATGTATGGTTCATGGACGGACTAGGGCCATAGCCGATCCAACAAGGGTCATGATTGTCGAGTCAAAGAAGCTCGGCTGAAGGGCTGCTCTTGAGATGCTGGAAAGGGTAGTAAGAAATCAACGCAAACACTCCCCCCGCCAAAGCGGGACTCTTAGCAGGCTTGTAAGTCAGACAGAAAAAGGTAGTAATGAACCTGATCACCATTGTATTGGGAAAGCATCATTGGACGATATGAACCAACATGGAGAGGATGGCAATTCTCTAAATTGGAGAGTTTGTAGACATTGCAAATCTAGGCACAGGCCGGCACTTGTACTCATGTTGGCCAAGGATTGAAAGCGCCAGTTGGGAAGCTATGACCTGAGCTGGATCGAGAATCGCTTAAGAGTGTGGGACGCTGCCGCAGCCAATGTGTCTGTGTTTGTGTATGAATAATCGCCTCAAAGAAGAAGACAGTATACCCGTTGTACTACTTTGGGAACAGCATTATGTATTACAATTACCTGAGCTTTCTGTCGAACACCTTGTGTGCATCCCTGATTCGTTGCATGGGTTCTCAGCGTGTGGTTGCCTAATCCTCCGGAGCTGTAACTGAACTAGTGCTTGCGTGCAAGCCTGAATGGGTACTGGTGACGCATCAGATGGTGTTGTCTCAGTTAGTGCCAAGTCTGTGCCTGAGTGCTAGTACACTATGTGAGCATTGGCCTGGTCAAGGATCGCCCACTTCTCAACCATACAGGTTAAAAAATCTGTGCTAAAAGATTGACCACCCGACACCCACCTGCAGCTGCTCCATATTGAAACCCTTCTGCCCGTCATCACACCCACTCTCATCCAACTGTGATGCGGGCATAATTTGTCTAAGCACTAGTCAATAAGAGGTGGCCATAAACCGATAACATCTTTAGCGAACTGTCTCATTCCACGTGCACCAAGCCCTTGAATGGTATACTCAAGTGATCACACCAAAGCGGTCACATTTAGAGTGGCTATTACTTATAAAACATTTAATAAGGCACATCCCATCCACTATAGACTTTGGGATGGTTCCCAACTTCCTGAGTTAAACAAGCAATGTCGTCATCAATGTTGACATGTATCGCTGAGCAATATGGAGTCGCACCTTATCCAACCTCTCTAGTCATCCTAGAAGCTAGTCGAGAGTCTTACCTTATCCAATCCCCCTCACGCAGCGGTTAGTCTCAAGTCTGAACTATTCCATCCACAAAACATATAGTTGCCAGGAAGATTGATCTGCTAGTATCACCAGTAACGATCCAGCCCAATCCACGAGGGTAAAGTATTTGAATAGAGAACTTACGTTTTCACATGAGATAATGACCACGTGGGAGTGACTTATAAATAACATCATAAGGTCTCACCTATTTTGTGTATGACTTAAAATGTCGCAGTTTGCTTCCAACAACAAATTCTTAGCCCTAGGTAACCACTCACCCAAAGACAAGATATCATGCCCCAAATCTTTGTTTTCTTCGTGAATTCTTGAGTATATCATAGTGGTTCTCTGTGCCCAATCAGAAGCCAAAGAAATCACCAGTCAATAACAAGAAGCCCAGAAAGATTCAAATTACAAATACTCCTCACTTATAAGTGATCTAGTTGTAACTTTCCTTCATCAAGAACAAACTGCAGAACGATGAAGTGAAAGACAACCACATTGCAGGAGATACAGTTATCTTATCCACGCTTCACTGATGAAAGACACATCATTAACAGGGGAAAATTCTACATGACACATATAAGGTACTATTGGCATTAAAATAACTTCTTCAACTATTCCCAATAGATCAACATTTTTGCAAGTCACAAGAAACATTATTGAATTCTATTTGAATATAACAATTAAGTATCAAGAACCTTAGAACCCTTCTTGTGGTGCAACTTCCCTCGATGGATGCATAGACAAATTCTATAGGATTTGGGAAGATTATGGGTTAATATTCTAGAAACTTGGAGTTCACTTTAAGCAGCTGCAATATCCAGTCCAGGTTCCTGTTCGCTTTGTCCCATTTAATCTCATACTCTGTCCATTAACTTAGCTCAGTCATAATGACTAAGTAGATGCTTAGTGTTCAACAAGTGAGAGAAACGACAAGACTCCATTGAACAGCAAATATGTCATGAATATGTTACACAAGACGTAAATAATGCAATGCAGTACTAGACATCCAAATACAAGATCAGCCATACAGCTAATCACCAATGGCTATATCATGATATATCATGAAGGAAACTAAACTCAACCACTAACAAAGAGACACAATTGCCACCAAAAAGCATGCAGGCTAAAGAAGAAATACAAATCAGCACAGAAATCCATATCTCATTAGTCTTCAGGACTTAACCTCTCAAGCCTTCATACTCCATTATAACATTGCATCTATAACTTGCCACAATCATTATCAAAGATCCACAGGAAGTGAGCAAACCATCAGTATATATTTTATAGCTCCCAAAGCTGAATGCAAACGTGTGTACAGTTCATAATTTTTCAGTTAATCACACACAACTGCTACCAGACAAGCCATGCAGGTTAAAAGCAAGAAAAACCAGCACAGAAAACCCACAAAGCTTAGTTTAGTTTTCAGGACTTCTAACAGTATGTTTTCCAACTTTATTACAACCTACATTTTTACTATTTAATACCTCCATATGTAAGCATGCACCGGAGCAAACCAAACATTAGTAAGTACACTTAATTTCCAAATTCATTGAGAAAAATGGTTGGTGCATAGTTTTTATTAGCTATAGCATGGGACATCGGCATCACTTGTACCATTCAAAAGAACTCTTCTATTGTGCATGCTAGGCTGACTCCCTACGATTGCGATAGAAAGATTTCCTGGAAATTTAAATCCTGATGTGTGGCATTTACACAACCAATTTTTTTTATGCTGAGTCCTGCAAAAGAGATGTAACATAAGAAAACCAGCATAAAAAAGACCTAGCAATAGGAACCAATATTATGATATCGGCCAAACTCAAACAAACAAGTCGGGCATTAAAGAGGCACTAGACAGTCATGAAATAGATCTATTGCAGAGTTGAAGAGAGCACACTATCTTACCTTCATGCTATGCCAAGGTTGTGCAGGTTATTGCAATTAGGAGTTGGCAGATTCTTATTCCATTGACGTCTTTGCATTTCTATATGACAGTAACGCCGAAGCATACTTTTATAATCCTTGATCACATTGTCCTCAATGTTAGCTCGAGCAGGACTTCCTGGTGGATAACTATGATCAAATGCAGATGATTTCACAAAGAATTCCACTCCATGTTTTTCAGTGGCCTTGGAAACCTCATAATTGTAATTCTTGAACAATGAGTACTCGGGCTCCATAAAGGGCAGATATGCGAGCAGAAGGATGATCAAGAATAACAAAATTTGCAAAAGAACCATCATGCTAAATCCCCCCACATCGGAGTCCTCTCTCTGGTAACCACCAGCTCCTCCCGTCCTATAAACATGAGATGTCCTAAAAGGGTCCCCCTGACGGAAGAAGGCTCTGAATATCTCATCCGGGTCAAAATCATCATCAAACATGTCATTTCCAGTTCTTCTCCTCCGCTGCCTCACATTATGCCGTTGATTATACTCAAATTCCTCGGAAAAACCAGCCTGATCATACCGTTTCCTCGACCCATCATCACTCAAGCATTTAAATGCTATGGACACTTTCTTGAATGCCTCCTCTGCACCTGGCGCCTTGTTCTTATCAGGATGCACTTTCAGCGACAGTTTCTTATAAGCCTTCTTAATCTCCTCCAAGGAGCAGGCTTTCTCTAATCCCAGAAGTGCATAATAATCCCTCGTTCTCTTAATCTGCCCAATTAGTTGAACATGTTCTTCACCATATTTCTTTTTTGCGGCATTTGAACCTTTGCCGTATTTACCAGAACCCAGCTCCTTATTACTGTCCTCATCAAGAGACTTCTCTTCAGTAGAAGTTTCCTCCGAAGCAACATAAAGCTTGTCGCATTGGTCCAAGAGCACAGCAGTAGGCAAATTACGGTCCAAGCGCTGTGCTATTTTGATAAATTTAAGGGCACGCTCTCTGTTGCCTGCCACGATCGCCTCCTCGGCAAATCCCACACACCTCAACGCTTCGTCCTTGTTACCATCCATCCTCAAAATCCCGGCATAAAAATCTCAATTCCGCCGAAACAAGAATCCGCCCAAATGAAGTAGCAGGCCTCTGATGGTGCGACTCAAATTCTGCATCTACTAATTCAAAATGAGCTTCGAATTACCTAATCAAAACCAGAATTCACGATCACGACCTGATCAAGGGAACCGAAACGACTGATCAGAAACGAGAATTATCAAACAGTGAATTGTACGCAAGACAAGTTGAGCGGTTCAGTCTTCCATTGGGAAAATCAAACGAAAGAGAAGGCATAGAAATTACCTGAATCGCAGACAAGAAATTGCAGAGGGAGAGATCGAAGAAGGGAACACTTAGCAGCGTCACGGCGGTTGCTTCCCCGCTGATAAGGTCGTCAAATGAAATTCCGCCACTTCGTGCAATTTTCTCTGTTTGCCCAGGAAGTCCATTTCTTTTTCCCTATTTTCGAATTTTTATCTCTAAGAAATTTTTTTTGTATCATTATTATATTTTCCAACAATGGCAAACTTTGCTTCAATGGTAGATGTGTTCTCTCGCATATTTCATGTTGGTTCAATTCAACCCAAAGTATTTTATTATATGCTTAAGTATTTGATCCATAAATCATTTGATTTGACTTTCCATAAACATCGATCGGAATTTGATTAGATGGGCATATGTTTCAAGCGGAACAAAATATCACGTGGCTATGTTATTGCCACATCAATCATTTAAGAGAGATTAAAAAAGAATTACTGTGATCAAACTTAAACGAGGAATTGGTGATGCTTTTGTGGCAAATGGATCACCTTGATTTCGTAGATCTTGTCCTTAGACAGCTTTAATGTTGTGGATTTGGTTGTGGATGGAAACACAACTGCCGAACCAAGTAAAGGAGAGAAGGGAGAAACATTTGAGACAAAATATGATGTATTCTCCGCATGTGCTTCTTTGCCAATGTAATACTCCTCAATCACCAGGCACTCGACCTAGGAGATTGGGAGGAACAAGACTCGAGTTAGAATTCAGGTCTATCAGAAAGAAATATTTTTACCATTTTGAAAAGCTTATTGAAACACGACAATGAACATGATAAAATAGTTTTGCAATTGACTCGGCCAGAATAAAGTACAATCCAAAGTTCACAGACTGTAAAATTGAAAGTACGCATAGTACACCTATGCTTAATCCCAGCCAACACCAGGAACATATCGAAGCTATGAGAACTTGCTCATGGTATAGACCGCATAAGATTTCTAGACAATTTACTGTGGCTTTCATTTTTGGGTGAAGCGAAACAGTACACGATTCATGAGTGGGCTCTAAGCTTCGTCATCAAAACCGAAGGGTTGCCTTCTTAAAGATTCCAATACTTCTCTGGGACATTTGCTAGGAGCGCCCCTACTACCCATCGCTCCATTGCCAAACCTGACTTTGGGCACTTTGAGAGAATTAGGAGGTGGTGTGGAAGCCCCTCTGTTCACTTCCCTGAGCACAAACGAAGCTGTGGCCTCGGTTGCGACATATGCTAGTGATGAAAATTATGGACCACCTAAAATGGGCTAAGCTCCAAGCTGCCTAAGATGGGCCAAGCCCAATATGAGCCATGAGATGGGCTAAACCCATAACTCAGCTGATATCCATTTTAGTATTAACTACTAAAGAGCAGTTATTGTAAATGTCTTAAAAAAAATTGAACGATAGTTTTATTTTAAGAGAGACAGAAAAGAACAATGTTTATCTCTTTCATCTTTCTCATAATAGTGATTCTTGTAAGTATTCTTGCAAGGATATAGAGGGGCATTTAATCCGTGACAATCAAGGTAGCTCTGTCGTTATGATATACTTTTCGATCGGTGTAACAAATGATCCTTGGGCATGTCTTCTACTTATTTGTCATTGGAATTTGTTTTCATTTTAAGGACTTTAGTAATCCAAAGCCAACAATAATATCAAAGCTATTGTTCCCCGATCAAATGTTCCTCTCCTTATCATAGATTTGATGCTGATTGTGACCCGTTTATATACTTTCCAAGTATACTATTCATAGGCTATAATTTATTTTTTTGTGGGTTAAAATCGCAATGTGATTGCTTAGTTAGAAAGTACTCACCAATATGAAAAATTTCAAAGCTCATAAACCCCGAGAAGTTGCCGAAAGCCACTGCACACGCCCCATGGGCTGCGACAGTTTTAAGCCTCAAGGCAGCGATAGGTTTTTGTGATTTTACAATATTTATTAGTCATAAATTGTATTTCAATGTATCATCGGGACGTGCTCGTTAATACGAGCATTTTGACGGATCGCCCTTCCTAAAAGGCCATTGGGAAGGCGACATGTGGGATCACATACTGCTGGCATTGGCGGGCATGGGTCTCATGCGTCCACGATCCCACCGCAACCCTTGCCCTCGAGGCGTGGCTTACGTTAGCATGAGGTCAACCACCCACAAATAGCCCAAAATAAATTTTTTTACTTGACCCAGTCATTTGTTGACCGTTGACCGTGTTGACTATTGTATGATCCTTTGTGTTATGCGTTTGTTACAAGAACAATGTTACCTAGTTTCGTGCGCATGCCTACTTGTATATGAACAAATGAGCAAAAGGAAAGACTGAGGTGCATGATCTCTGAGTTGAATGCTTGTCATTAGGAAAATGGTGACTTAGAGGCTCTTAATGTCGAGGTCAATAAGATGACACAAGATATCATCTAGAACAACTATCAAATACCAGACTTTGAAAAGATAAATGTATTAATTTAGATAATCTCATATGAATGACAAAGGGTGATGGAATGCCTATAAGAGGTCAATTTAGTTCCGACCTATAACAAACTTGCAGAAGTTTTTGTGAAAGAACACTATAGAGTTGAGACAACAAAGACTACCATTCAAGGATTGAGTACTATTTGGCGGAGAATGAATGCGCCATGAAGGAACTCTAAGGGAAACCCGACAGTCTTCTCTTGGTTGCCAAAGAAGGATGTTGAGCTTTTCGACAAGTTTTACGAGTCTTTACATGTTTATTGATTTCATTTTTAGATTAATTATGAATATCTTTTGTAGATATTGTTGTTGTTGTTCGCTTCTTATGTTGCACTTCATGTAAATAGAATTTTTTACATGAAAGTCAGTGCCGTTTGTTATTGTTTATTGTAATCTTAAGCGCAATGATAGTGGGGAGTTCTAAAATGTTTTAGTAATTGGAAGAGAACTCGATTTTCTTGTAAAAGAATTATGTTAATTATAATTTTAAGTTGAGATTTTAGATGATGATTGGGAACAAAGTGAACTTTTGAATTTGAAACTTAAAGTGAAATTATCTATTAACATAATTAGTTTATAAAAAAGAGATGCATAAATGATAGGCATTAATGATTCGTGCATATGTGTCTAATGTGTTTAGATCCAATGTCATCGACAACTAAAATCATAGTTGCTGAATTGAACAAAAGGGAGAAGCTTAACGGTAACAATTAGAATATATGACGTATAAAAATCTAGTATATGATGGAAGAGCAAGAGACTCTTGAAACTCTTTACTTGGTTATGGTTGAGTTTGAAGATGGAACCACTGCACAACACAAATGAGATAAGAATACATTTGTTGCATGGAAGAGAAATAACTTTCTTGCTCGCATCATGTTATTGAGTAGTATAGAAAATGATGTCATGCGAGAGTTAAAGGATCTTAAAAAATTCCAAAGAAATGTGGGAAGTATCGGTAGTCAAGGTTTAGTCATACTTCAGTTACCAAGTTTAGTCAGCTTATTATCATGTTTGACACATACAAGAAGCCTCACGATCATACCTTGAAACAACACATGAGAAAAATGTCAAACATGATCAATGAGCTTAAAGATGTTGGCCATGTTCTCATTGATAAGCAACGAGTGCAAGCAGTGATCGTCTCTTACCTAAAAGTTGGGAGCATATGAAGTTGCACCCACCCACAACGAGAACATCAAAACCTTTGAGGATGCAGTGTGCCACCTTGAACCAGAGGAGGACTGCATCCTGGCAAATTGTCAGTAATAGATTTGTACTATGCTAACATTAGCTCACAAAGGGACTTCAAACTCTAAGTATAAGTGTCCCGATTCATTCAAAAGATGGAGAGGCAAGGGAATAGGTTCTTTAGGGAAGAAGCCAAAAATGACCAATGTGAAAGAGAAAATCGTCATTAAGAACAAAATGTCAAGGGTAAAGAATTACAACTGTAGCAAGAAAGACCACTTTGCTTGCAACTGTTATGAACCAAAGAAGGTTAACACCTACATTCTTGAGAACTTTACTATGTATCAAGTTATGTATTTTAATTAAATACGATCCTCTATGGACTGTAGATTTTAGAACAACAAACTATGTAGTGAAGGATAAAGAATCCTTTGTAGAATTCAGATAAATTCCATAAAAAATAAAATTGACTTATGTAGGGAACAACTCCGGAGCAGAGGTTAAAGGAAGTACCACTTGCTAATTGATTATGCGTGGTAGACGCACTTTATTCCTACATGATATATTATATACTCCGAAATTCATTGGAATTTAGTGTCTATTTTAGCGTTAGTTTGATCTAGCTTTCATTTGAATTTTCATGATAGATGTGAACTTTTTTATAGGTAAGTCCTGTTAGAGGAAGATCTATCGATGATTTTGAAGATGACAAAACTCTATGACGAAATGACAAAACTCTGTGATTTGACTTGGAGTCAAGTGTTTAGTCACGGCCAGATCCTTATCATCTGGAAGTCACTAGATCTTTATCATCTGAAGGTTGTCAGATATTTAACATCTAAAGGTAGTCAGATCTTTAAGATCTGAAGGTATCAGACACGTATTATCCGGAAGTCAGATTTAGTAAAATCTGGGAAGTCGGAATTATGACGACTGTTTGAGTAAGAGAATATTCTTACGATTCTAATGCTCGTGGATTTCAGATAGAATATTTGTGAATCAACAAGATTGATTACTTCCAAGAATATGAAGTTTATTATTGGCATATTGGATTCTCTGAAGATCGGGTAAATGTGGCAAGTATTCACTTATGGAAACTAAGATCCTGATTGTATGGGCAACCAGGATTAACAGACTCATAATATTATCTGAAGATTGCTCGATATACTCTTGATTCTGTCCAACGGGTTGATTGGAAGAATTCCTTTGGAAAGTGCCAACGATCGTATTGGCATGAAGGAGTATTTAAAGGAGATATTTCAAGCTGTTCAATATACGAAGAAGCTGACGAGAGTTTAATTCCAAAGTTCAGAGCTGTACATTTACTGTGCACTTAATTCCAAAGTTCAGAGCTGTCCATTTACTGTGCACTTAAATTGTAAACAAAAGAGTATTACATATACTTGCTATGAGAGAACAAAAGACTATGTGAAGTCTTAGAACTGATTTGCAACTCTTTTGATTCTTAGTGGAATCCAGCCAATGGGCTGTCAGCCCGAGAGAGTAGACATAGGCTTGAGCTAAGCCGAACCACTATAATCCTTGTGTCTTGATCTTCTCTCTTAACTCTCTGTTTGTGTTTGTAGTTCTTCGTATATCACTCGTATATCACACTTCACACGTTGTGTTTTACATACTTCTGCAAAAGATTTTAAAATCACATATTTACCCTCCTCTAGGTGATCGCACTAGATCCTTCAATTGGTATCAGAGCCTCATGCTTGTTTATGAAGTGTTTTCCTTCTAAGTTAAAGATCTATGTCTAGTGTGTTTGTGCCAGTTGTGATGGAAGGATAGAACTTTGCTAGAGCACCTTACTTTGATGGAAAGGACTACAACATCTGGAAAAACAAAATGAGAGCATTCCTGAGATCAAAAGATTCACTGGAATGGGATGTTGTTGAAATAGGAGTAAATCTAAAATCTACAACAAATTTAGAGAGAAATTGGAGAGATGGAGAGATGAATCAAGCTGAACTCATCAGAAGACAACACATTGATGCTAAAGGTATTTATTCATTATACTATGCTTTGTCTCCTATAGAATATAATCGTATCTCTTCTTGTGCAACAGCTAAAGAAATATGGGAAAGGTTGAACATTACTTTTGAAGGAACCGACCGAGTTAAGGAGACAAGAATCAACATTCTACTTGGTCAATACGAAGCTTTCAAAATGAAGTCTGGAAAAAGTACCTCTGATATGTTCAGTCGCTTTACAGAGATTGTCAATGGTCTCACATATGAAGATCGAATTATTTTTGAATCGATGAAAGTCAACAAGTTACTATGAGGACTTTCAAGTGAATGGGACCAAGTGAAAATCACTATCAGAGAGACACAGAGGATTCTACCTCTATCTGTTGATAAGCTGATTGGAACTCTCCAGTCTTACGAAGTGGAAAGATTTGATGAACAATTAGACTTGAAAGGTAAGAAATCTATAACTTTAAAATCTAATGAAGAATTTCATGTTGCAGGATCAAATGAGACTTTGGATAATGAAGAGATGGCTTTTCTAATGAAGAAGTTTAAGAAATTGAACAACAAAGGAAGAAGATTCAACTCAGGAAATTCTAGCTCTCAAAATTTCCAGAGAAGACAACCTGAGCAAAAATTCCAAAGAAGACAGCCTAGACAAAACTTTCAGAACAGGCAGTCTTGGAACAAATAATCCAACAATGAAGTAACGTGTTACAACTGTAGGCAAAAAGGACATATTAAACCCAACTGTCCTTTACTGAAGTGAAACAATGGGAGAAATGAAAAACACAAGAAAACACTCAAAGCAAAATCTTGGAGTGATACTGACAGTGATGATGAATTTGAGAACATTTGCTTGATGGCACGATCAAATTCGGATTCAGAAGCAAGTTTTGATTTAGACACAGATCAAAATGATGAGGTCAGTAACTTCTAAATTCTTGTTAAAGTATCTAAGTACATTGATGAGTTATGCTCAAGTCTGTAATCTTCTCTGAAAAGAATTTCCGAGTTAAAGAAGGAGAACTTGAGACTTCAAAAGCAGGAAAATGTTTGGTCTGAAAAATTTGAAAGTTTAAATGAAAAATTAGCGGCTACGAAGGAGAAGTCCAATTCTCTTGAGCAGCAAGTTGTTAATCTCAAACCAGACTTTTCAAATCTTTCAAAGAAGTTTTCAAATGGTTCTGAAAAGCTTGATAAACTTCTTTCAATTCAAAGACCTTATTTTAATAAAGCTAGTTTGGGTATGACCCCTTAAACTATTCTTTTGATTGATTTTCCAAAGGTAAAGGAAATGCTTAAACGAAAACCTTCAAAGGCTGTTTACAAAAAACACTTTCAAAGAGTTTTTGTAAAACCTGTTGGAAGAAGTTCTTTGAAGTGCTCTAAATGCAATACCTTATAACATCTTGAAAGAGATTGTTCCGTGTTAAAAAGATCAGTGAAGAAAAACTGGTCAAACTTTGCTTATACTAACTATACAAGACCCAAGAAAGTCTGGGTACCAAAGAAAATGTGAGTGTTCTTCTTGTTAACAAGTTACCATTAAGAGCAAAACAAAGTGGTACCTAGTTCAGCTACTTTGTTGAGTTAGTCAAAATAAAATGAGAGAAAGTATCTTTTGGAGGTAAAAGCAAAGGAAAGATAGTTGGATGTGGAACTGTGCAAATTGGGAATCTGATTATCAAGGATGTTTCTTTGGTGAAAGGTTTGAACTATAATCTTATTAGTATTAGTCAATTGTGTGATGCTGGTTACAAAATTCAGTTTCAAGAAGGTGTATGCTATGGTTCTAGCAAGGAAACTTCTCAATCCTTCTCGGGTAAGCGTCATGGAAATATCTATCTACTTGATATAAATCCAGATAGCTCGCAATGTTTGTTATCTGTTCAGGATAAGATAAATCTGTGGCATAGAAGACTTGGAAATGCTAACATGAAACAGATTGCCAAGATTTCTTCCAAGAAGATTGTTCGTGGCCTTCCCAGTTTGGCATTTCAAAAGAGCAATTCTTGCACATCCTGTGTGTTGGGAAAACAAGTCAGAAGCTCTTATAAGTTGATGAATCAAGTATCAATTGACCATGTTTTACAGCTGCTTCACATGGACTTGTTTGGACCTACTCGAACTCAGAGTATTGGAGGGAAGACTTATTGTCTGGTAATAATTGACGATTACTCTCAGTTCACTTGGGTTTATTTCTTGGCAAGTAAGTCTGATGCTATCACTTACTTCTCCAAGTTTGCCAAGAAAGTTCAAAATGAGAAAGGTTATATTATTTCTCGAATTCGTACTGATCATGGAAGAGAATTTAAGAATCAAGATTTTGCCAAGTTTTGTGATGCTACAGGAATCCAACATGTGTTCTCATCAACAGAGTTTATCTCAAGCCTATCCTGGAAAAGACACCTTATGAGATCTACAAGGATAAGAAACCTATTGTTTCCTACTTTCGTATTTTCAGTTGTAATTGCTTTATACTAAAGAATCCTAATGACAATGTTGGTAAGTTTGATATGAAGTTAGATGAAGGAATCTTTCTTGGATACTCCATGACAAGCAAAGCCTACAGAGTCTTTAACAAAAGGACTCAAACTGTGGAAGAGTTAATGAATGTCAAGTTTCATGAAGATGCTCAATTACATTCACTTCAACCACAGCTTGATATTCCAAATCATTCTTTAGACTTCTCAACCAATAACTCTCATGAGGAAGCTCAACAACTAGAAGATGAAATTCTATCATCTGAGTCCAGAAGAATTCTTCATTCAAACTGGAGACATAAGTCCAGTCATCGAACTGAACTTATCATTGGCGATCTTAATGAAGGAGTCTGAACAAGGGCACAGAGACACGAAGAATCCAGTGCAGTAGCACTTGTGTCTGAAGTTGAACCAAAAGGTGTAGATGAAGCTCTACTGGATGAAAGTTGGATTGAGGCTATGCAGGATGAGCTCAGACAATTTGCAATCAATGATGTTTGGGAGTTAGTCATAAACCCAAAAGGAAAATCTATCATTGAAACCAAATGGGTGTTCAGAAACAAATTGGATGAAGAAGGCAAAGTTGTCAGAAACAAAGCCAGACTTGTTGCAAAAGGATACTCTCAACAAGAAGGAATTGACTATGATGAAACTTGTGCACTAGTGGCAAGGTTAGAAGCTATTCGTTTGTTTTTTGCCTTTGCTTAATACAAAAATTTTAGGTTATTTCAAATGGATGTTAAGAGTGCATTCCTAAATGGTTTCATACAAGTAGAGGTGTATGTAAAGCAACCTCCTGGTTTTGAAGATCCAAAGAAGCCAGATCATGTGTACAAACTAACAAAGGCACTCTATGGTTTGAAACAAGCTCCCAAAGCTTGGTATGAAAGGTTAAGTAAATTCTTACTTGAGAATGTCTTTGAGAAAGGGAAAGTAGACATAACCTTGTTTTTCAAGACTGGGGGCAAAGATTTTCTCTTAGTTCAAATATATATTGATGATATCATCTTTGGTTCCTCAAATGAAACACTTTGCAAGAATTTTTCCAAAGCAATGCAGAATGAGTTCGAAATGAGTATGATGGGAGAATTGACATTCTTCTTGGGCTTGCAAGTCAAACAATCAGAGGAAGGAATCTTCATTCACCAGGAAAAGTATGCCAAGGAGATTATCTCAAAATTTGGCTTGGAAAATTGCAAGAAGACAAAGACGCCCATGTCAAGTACTTTGAAACTTGATGAAGACATTGATGGGAAACAAGTTGATCAGAGACTTTACAGGAGTATGATTGGATCTCTTTTATATCTAACATCATCTAGACCTGACATTTTGTTTAGTGTGTGTCTATGTGCTAAATATCAATATAATCCAAAGGAGTCACATTTCAGTGCTGTGAAGAGAATTATAAAGTATGTGGCAACTACTTCAAAGTTTGGATCATGGTATCCAAAAGATGGGGACTTCACTTTACTCGGATATTCAGATGCTGATTTAGCAGGCTGTAAGCTAAATAGAAAGAGTACTTCAGGTACTTGTCAGCTGCTTGGACAATGACTTATCTCATGATTGTCAAGAAAGCAACACACTGTTGCTCTTTCAACAGCAAAGTCAGAATACGTTGTTCTTGGAAGTTGCTGTTCACAGATTTTATGGATGAAGCAACAACTGCGTGACTTCAAAATTTCAAGGTCATGTATTGAAATTAGGTGTGATAGCACCAGTGCTATGGATTTAACTAAGAATCCTGTCTTGCACTTTAGAACAATTCACATTGAAATTCGACATCATTTTATACGGGATCATGTGGAGAAAAAGGACGTAAGAGTCACCTTCGTTGATTCTAAAAATCAGCTTGTAGATATCTTTACAAAGGCATTGGATAAGAATTCTTTCGAATTCATTCGAAGCAAGCTGAATATCTTATCTCCTGATGATTAAGGTTGAAATTATATTATGGTTCAGAAGTTATAGAGCTCTAGATCTTACAAGGTTCAGATCTTACGATGGTTCAGATCTTACGAAGGTTCAGATCTTACGATGGTTCAGATATTACAAGGTTCAGATCTTATGATGCTTCAGATCTTATGTTGCTTCAAATCTTATGATCTTCAGATCTTACGATGTTCAGATCTCACGAACATCTCAGACGATCCAAGTCTTGACACACTATCAATTATGATATCTTATGACTCAGGACCTTATGACATGAATTTTTGCCGCCATAAGTTCTTTAGGTAACATCTATCTTTATTTTTAGTATGTTAAGGTATGATCGTTACATGGTGCATATTTGCTTACCTCTTTGAATCGTTGAGCGATATATGTTTCCTTTGACAGTTGAATCGTTGTTTTGGAAATTTTATTTTCCAAAAATGCAGTTTTCTTTGAATTTCGAAAGGCACTCTCTTACTCCTTAAACCGATTGGGATTCTGCCTCTTCACTTAAAAGCTCTTCGTTCATTTGAAACCCTAGCAGTTTGCTTTCCTCCCGTTTTCTCTCTTCCATAAAGTTTTCAACTTTTTGCTTGATCAAACGAAGATTTTGTCTGCGCCTGCCAATATGTCTATGTCAAGGAAGACTTCAAGTTCTACTGAGAAGAAGGTGACGTCTGCTGATGCTCCTCAATCAAGTAGGCTCGGAATTTTGTCAACATCAACTTCATTCACAAAGCACTTGGATAAAGGAAAAACAGTTGCGTTTACACCAATTCCGACAAGGAATCCCTTAATCCTTCCTAATGACAACTCTGATGATGATGATACTCTTACTATTGCTGAATATATGTCTCGTCATGGAAAATCGATCATCACTCAATCCCCACATAACTCAAGCAAGATTCCAGTTGAAGTTGAAAGGTCTGCCTTTAGAAATTGGACTGATCAAAGCAACTTGGATAGCACCAAGATAGGGGGAGTTGGTACATTCTTTCCTACTTATCAACAAGCTAATGCTCCATCCTTTTATCATATTCCTCAGACTATATATGCTGAAGCCCTAGCACAACCAAATCATTCTGACGAGTTCCGACAATTACTTGGACTCATTATTGGATTAAAGTCTCATCAATCTGATTTGGAGCTTGCTTTTTTGGAATATCACAATCACATCAATCTGCAGATTCAGGCTCTCTACTCCACTGTTCAAGATTTTTCTTAGTAGATCAACAAGAAAGTAGATATTGATTAGTGGACTGAGACGATCAAGAAGCTGGAGCAGATTGTGCAGTTGTTGAACAATCTTCATTTTGTTCATGTTCAACCCCCATCTTAAACTTTTTGATTATGACAAAAAGGGGGAGAAAAGTGCAGATTTTGTCTTTACCTTGACTTTGTGTGGATAATTTTGATGTGGTTGACTGATTGCAATGATTGCTTGATTGGTTGATTGAATGAATGGATGATTCGTGATGCTGATTGGTTGCATTGTTTGTAAAATTATTTTATTATCTGTTTGAGTGACAGGGACATACAGAGATATTGTTTATTTCTCTAAATTTTTATAAACTGTCAAGACTAACTTTGTCTGGTGGATGCAAATTATACAAAGAGGATAATGCTTTATATCTGCTTAATGAGATATTGTTTTTATCTAACATTTTGTGTTGTAGAATATATTTCTAAAATCTGCAGGATCGTTTTGTCATTGTCAAAAAGGGGGAGATTGTTAGTGGAAGATCTATTGATGATTTTGAAGATGACAAAACTCTATGACGAAAGGACAAAACTCTGTGATGACTTGGAGTCAAGTGTTTAGTCACGGCTAGATCCTTATCATCTGCAAGTCACCGGATCTTTATCATCTGAAGGTTGTCGGATCTTTAACATCTGAAGGTATCAGACACATATCGTTTGGAAGTCAGATTTGGTAAAATCTGGGAAGTTAGAATTATGACAACTATTTGAGTAAGAGAATATTCTTACGACTCTGATGCTCGTGGATTTCAGACAGCATATTTGTGGATCAACAAGATTGATTACTTCCAAGAATATGAAGTTTATTATTGGCATATTGGATTCTCTAAAGATCGGGTAAATATGGCAAGTATTCACTTATGCAAATCAAGATCCTGATTGTATGGGTGACAATGATTGACAGACTCTTAATACTATCTGAAGATTGCTTGATATACTCCTGATTCTGTCCAATGGGTTGATTGGAAGAATTCCTTTGGAAAGTGTCAACGGTTGTATTGGCATGAAGGAGTATTTAAGAGAGATATTTCAAGCTGTTCAATATATGAAGAAGCTGACGAGAGTTTAATTCCAAAATTCAGAGTTGTCCATTTACTGTGCAATTACATTGTAAACAAAAGAGTGTTACATATACTTGTTGTGAGAGAGTAGAAGACTCTACAAAGTCTTAGAACTGATTTGCAACTCTTTTGATTCTTAGTGGAATCTAGCCAATAGGCTGTCAGTCCGAGATAGTGGACATAGGCTTGAGCTAAGCCGAACCACTAGAATCCTTGTGTCATGATATTCTCTATTAACTCTCTATTTGTGTTTATAGTTCTTCATATATCACTCGTATATCACACTTCACACACTGTGTTTTACATACTTCTGCAAAAGATTTTAAAATCACCTATTCACCCCCTCTAGGTGATCGCACAAGATCCTTCAAGTCCTTATGACAATGATCATTTTCTGGATAGTTTTATTTTGTTGGATAATGACCATGGAAATGTCAATATTTGTTATTTCCTCTTAATATTTTCTAATTCATGTGATAATGATGTGAATATATAGCCTAGTAGACTTGGCCATATAGCCAACAACAAATGAAAAAATTGGCCAAAGAGGGCCTACTGGACGATATTGAAAAATTCAATTTGCTAATGTGTGAGCATTACCTAGCCGGAAAAACAACAATGAAATCATTGGAAAAAGGAAAAGAGTTGAATTTCATTTGCAGTTAATTTATTATGACATTTGTGGTCTAATGAATGTGAGGACAAGACATGGGACTATTTGTTTCATCACATTTATTGATTATTATATTCGATTTAAATATGTCTATTTGATACTTATACATATGAGGCTTTTAGTTTCTACAAGATATTTATGAATTTGGTGGAAAATCAATTAGATAAGAAAATATAACAATTAAGATCTAATTGAGATCGAGAATACTTATCTAATGAGTTAAAAAATGTGTGATGAAAGAGGAATAGAAAGACAATTGTCTTTTCCCTATACTGCTCAACAAAATGGTGTTGTGAAAAGGGGAAACAACACCACATTAGAAATGGATAAATCTATGATGGTGTAGACTAACTTACCTATCACATATTGGAGTGATGCTTCGTTGATTGTTACAAATATACTTAATTGTATGCATTCTAAATTAGTTGCTTCCGCTCCGTATGATTGATAGGTAGAAAACTAAATTTGAGTTTTCTTAAACCTTGAGGTGGTGCTACCTATACTCACGAATCCTCTCACAAATATGGGAAATTGACTCTCATAGAAAAGAAGAGTATCTTCATAAGGTATTCAGAAACCTCAAAATGATATGTGTTTATAGGTAAAAAAGTAAGTGAGAGTGTAATTGAATTTAAATCACGAGATGTCTCATTCTTAAATAATGAGTTTTCTATGAATGGCGAAATATGTTAAGATAATTTCATATTTGAAACCTTGGATAATGATGATGGGGCCATTGAATTATCTCAAGTTGGAATAATGTGAGTAGTAGGAAATTAGTTTCGGACCAGTTTTAATTATAACCACTTAACGAGACAATGCCACCGTTGGTCTAAGCCGAGTAGGAGCAATGGTATATTGAATGTTTAGTCCCCAATACGACAAATTAATCGTAATAGCATTCCTCATCGGTATTTTGACTTTGAAAGGAAGACTTTTATGATTGCTCCACAAGAAGAGGATGAGCAAAGAAAATGTAAATAAAGCTATAAATAACCAAAATAAAGAAAAATAAATGTGTGCAATCATAGAGGAAATGGAGTCAATAAAGTCAAACCATGTTTGAGAACTAATTGATCTTCCAAAAAGATGCAAAGCTATTTGGGAACAAATGAGTTCTCAAAATAAAGTGTAAAGTTGATGGTTCAATAGAGATATATGGAGCTCATCTTGTGGCAAAAGATTATAATTAAGAGGAATGGTTGATTATGAAGAAACATTTTCTCATGTAGTGAGTTTGACCTCAATTCATCTTACTCTAAAAATAGTCGTTAAAACAAATCTTGAACTATATCAAATGGATGTAAAGACTGCTTTTCTCTATGGAGAATTAGATAAGAGATTTATATGAAAAAAAAAACGGATGGTTTCAAATTAGGAGGTAAAGAACAAAAGGCATATTGACTTTTGAAATCAACATATGGTCTTATATAGTAATTAAGACAATGGTATATACATTTTTATAATACTATAATGGCATAAGGTTTCACAATAATTGATGAAGATCATTGCTTATATATCAAAAGATCTATAGATCAATTTGTGATCATATCATTATATGTTGATAATATAGTGCTTCCCGGAAGCAATATGAAGTTTATTAACACTATTAAGAGTTTGTTATCTTCCAACTTTTGAGATGAAAAATATGGGTGATGCTGAGATAGCATCACCAAGTATTCGAAATATCATGCTAAGAATAAATACGCATATACTAAAGGCACGGATGATTCAATTTCTGGCTAGAAATTGAGTTCTTGAGCAAAAATAGATTTTTCTATATCCATTCCAGAATGAGTTTATGCGGAAAACAATGCGTTTGATAAGGACAAACAATTTCTACTCCAGGTATTGAAAATTCCAAATGCTGCCACTGTAATGATTATAGACCTATAGCTTGTTGTAATACTATCTATAAATGTATCACAAAAATTCTACCGAATCGACTGGCTTTTGTCTTGCCTTTCCTTGTTAGTGTACCTCATAATGCTTTTGTCAAGGGGCGCCAAATTAGTGATAACATCTAGCTCAAGAGCTGTTCTCGGGATTCCATCATGATCCTTACCTCCTCAAGTGTACAATCAAGGTCAATTTTCGGAAGTGTATGACACTGTGGACTAGTTATTCCTAAAACAAACTTTGCAGGCATTTGGCTTCCCTCATAACTTGACCAAGGTCATCATGACATGTGTTAGTATTCCTATAGCCATTAATGGGGAACTCCATGGTTTTTTTCCTAGCAGAAGAGGCATCCAGCAAGGTGATCCCATGTTGACATATTTGTTCACCCTGAGGATGGAGGTGTTCACTGGATTAATACACCACTAGACTACCAAATCAGATTTCAAATTCTTCTGGAGATATAAGTGCACCAGATTATCTCATCTCTTCTTTGCAAATGATGTTCTCCTATTTTACGAGGCCAATTTGGCAGCAGTGACCTTGATGAAGACTACAATGGAGACTTTCTCTACCTAGAGTGGTATAGAGCCAAATTTCAATAAGAGTGAAGTCTTCGTCTCAAGTGGTACGGACTAGGGGTGTGCATGGTCTAGGGTAGTCTGATTCCCGATTTTTAGGACCATGGACCGAACCGACTAATCTTAAAACCAGACCATACCAGATTGATCGATCATATCTAGTCCAATGGGACTAGAATTGTTTTTTTGAAATGGAGCAAAACCAGGATTGGGAACCCTCAAGCAATGACCATGGAGGCAATGGAACGAAGAAGATAGAGAAAAACATAGGATGAAGGGACTTGAAGAAAGTTGAGCTCTTTCAAAGCTCTACAATGAGCAACAAAGCAAAGCACGAGCTCTTTTGGAGCTCTACGATGTGAAGCACAAAGGTTGTATGCGCTGGTGTTGAGTCGTGTCCTTGTGTGATGAAGTAAGAGGACATGATGGCAGTGGGAGTGTATATGAGGAGAGGGAAGAAAGAGGAGGAAGAAGGGATATTTGTGTAGAAGGAAGGGAGGAAAATGAGAAGGGTGTCAAAGTTTCGAGAGAGATGGAGACGCCATTATTGCCTCTATTGGGCCTCCCCTTGGCGTGCAAACATAGAAGGAGAAAGGTTAGTAGAAGAGATAAGAAGAGAGAGAAAAGTAGAAAAATCAACAAAATGGGGCAAGAACAAGTCGGCGGAAAATGGGGGAAAAGAGAGAAAGAGAAGGAGAGAGAAAAGAAAGAAAAAGAAGAAAAGGGAAGGGGGGAGAGAGAGAGAAGGAGTTAGTCCATAGAAGAGAGAGAGGAAAAGAGAGAAGAGAGAGGGAAAAGGAGGAGAGAGAAAATGGGTTGTTACACAAGTGGTTGGTCTGGGTGGTCCGGTTCGGTGCCGCCCTACCAAGAACTTGGAATTGGACCGTTCGAGAACCAGTTCCATTTCTAGGAACTGTGGACTAGACCAAAACCCCGAAGAACCAGACCAACTCGACCGGTCTGATCCGGGCAGTTCTCGGGTTGGGCGGTTTATTATGCTCAGCCCTAATATGGATTCTCTCCATAATTCGATTGTGGAAATTCTCATATTCAGTGTAGACATGCTTCCTTTTCGGTACCTTGGTGTTCCCATTGTCGCATCTGGGTTAGGCAAAGGTGACTGTGATTCCCCTGTGCATGCTATATCATCGAGAGCACAATCCTAGGCACAATGATTCCTTTCTTTCGTGGGGCATCTACAACTTATAAAGTCAGTACTTCATGCAATACAAGTATATTAGGCTGTCATATTTGTGCTGCCTAGAGTAGTCTTGGACCAGATTGAAAGAGTACTCATATAGTTTCCCTAGAAAGGACCGGGACTGGGTATAAGAGGAGCTAAGGTAACCTGGTGGGAAGTCTACCTCCCTAAAAAGGAAGGAGGACTCAACATTCGTAGACTAAGAGAGAGCAATAAGGCTTCTATGTTGAAGCACATTTAGATCATTTTCACTGATAAGGAGACGTTATGGTGCAAGTGGATACATACCACTTTCTTGAAGAACAAGAGCTTTTGGATAGCCAAGAGGCCAACTTCTTGCTCGTGGGCTTGGAAGAAAATACTCGATCTATGTCAAGAATTCTGTCACTTATTCTGATGGCAAGTTGGAGATGGCCGTTCTGTGTCACTATGGTTTGATGGTTGGCATCTTAGAGGCCCATTAAACCTCTTACTCTTGGATCGAGATATTTACCGTTATGGTCTTTCTAGACAAGCACCAATGGCTGACATAAGGGACATTATGGCCTCTTCTCAGTTCAAGGTTTTGCTATCAAGCGTGGAGGTGTCAATACCAACTTTTAGCGACAACCTAGATCGGTTTTGTTGGTTAGGCCACCATTCCTGTGTGTTTTTGGTTGCTTCGGCTTGGAATCTTGTCCGACTGAGGGAATAGTATGTTTGGTGGTCTTCTTTTGTATGGGATAGGACACTCATTCCCCAATACCAATTTCATCTCTGGCTAATGACTTGCAATAGACTACCCACCCAAGTATTTTTGTAACCATAGACTAGACTCAATAGACCATTTTTTGTCGTGTTACAAGTCACCTAGCTTTATTTTGGGCTGCAAAATGCAACCTAACTTGGCAGAATATACCATGGGTAGAAAAATTATGTTGCGCTACTAGCGTGTAGCTTGGTTTGTATTAGGTGCGCTCTCCCATTTCGTTTGGAAGGAGAGGAACAATGCTTTGTTCCATAACCAGCAAGTCTCTATCCTAGCCTTGGAGAAACAACTTCAAAAAACAGTTAAGGACATGGCCATGACCTTCAACAAGGTAGCAGATTCACCCAGGAATAGAATAGTGCAATGTAATTAGAGCCTCGATCATTCTATTTTCATGTATTATCTGTAATAGAAGGTGTTAGAAGTAGTTTGCTATTAAGAAACTTACTTACCTCTTGGAGAATGATTTACGGAATTACCCAGGAATCACGGTTGAATCACTAGCACGTGGGGAATCTCCTACTCAACGACGGTCCAAATATAATCATGAGGAAAATATTCTTGTTTCACAACATAAATGCCGATCGTTCTCTCAAAGTGTGAATGAACGGATTGTTTTGGGAAGAGAACCCTTCTCTCTTAGTGTTCTGTATTTTTCTTGTCATAAGAAGACATTCGGGAGTTATTGGAACATAACCATTATAACAACTTCAAACGGTACCTCCTCATGGCACCCCATCATGGATGCACCCCATCATGGACGCACCCCATCATAGGCGTACACATCCTTTCATGTGTGAACCGCCAAAATACTACATCTCCCACTCGCACATGATGGGTTTCATAATCCTTTATCAAGAATATTAGGCATCCATCATTCCTTCACTTTAGAAAACAATTCATAATGGCAAATAAATCGTGCGACCAGTGAGTACACCTGCATGTGGGAGCTCAAGCTATGCACCTGTTAAGAATAACATAGCAGCTACGACCCTAAAAAATAATTATAATAATGTCTCATAGTGCCCCAGACATATTTTGTTACATCTGTCTAAGTATACCTATCCCAAAAGGCTATACTTGACTATCTTTAAAAACACAATGTATTTACAGTTATATCCAAAGCTCCAACAAGCGATATAACTGGTCGACTAGTAAACCCATGTTAGATGTAAAACAACAATTGTCTTCCTTCATACTCATGTCTCTCTCCATTGCAGAACAACTGCTTTCCTATACATGTCCCATAAAGCCATATTATTTTCATGACCGCCGAAAACATACTAAAGTAGCAATATTGATCTGTCATATTGAGAACATAGTCAGAAGTAACATAGGGCAAAAATTGACGTAATTAATTTATTACTTCAAGGACTCACATGATGAGTAACTAGGGATAAAATTTAGCTCATCTCCCTTATTGGTCGAATAAATCACATGCAGTATGAATTACATGCTATAGTGGATTTCTCATTCTATGAGATCGTATGTCATATATTAAACATATCCACTATACGAATCTTAGCCTAAACAAAGTCATATGCTTCTCACATACATATGTTTAGCTCGAGTATTCTATCAGCTCACTTTCTCTAGCGCCCAATTAAACACTCGCATCCGGCTTTCATCAGGCATACATGATTGTGGGATTATCATGTTCGGTCTTGTCATTAATCTTGACCTCATCTTGATCCTAGTCAAGGCGATGTAATATCAAAATACAATTATATTATGTACTACATTTGCTTTTTCAGCACATAGAGTACATATCGTCTCATCTCAACTCGCTTACTATAGCGCTTGAGGCGATTGCTCATGTGAGTGAGCCAATCAGTGCCTGGCGACATACCTTTCAATATGTGTGTGTGCTAGTCTTATCAAGATATTGTACTAATCAATAAAACATCAATTCATTGATAAACTAGTACAATCCATACATAATATAATGATCCCAAACAATACCACACTTTATATTCTACGCAATCCTAAAGATATCCGATGAGTCAAAAACATGTCTCTAGAAATAGCCTTAGTGAATGGATCAGCAACCATCCTATTGGTAGGAATATACTGTAGGATCACTTCCTTCTGCTCTATTATATCTCTGATGAAGTTATTCTTTATGTCAATGTGTTTCGTCCTACCATGATATTTGGGATCTTTCACATAGCCAATGGCCGCTTGACTATCACAATAAATTGTCACCGGTCTTGAAGCGTCAGTGACAACGACTAAATTTTCCAAGAATCTTCTCAACCATATTGCTTCTTGCACTGTCGCAGAGCATGCAATAAATTTAGCCTCCATCGTGGATAGAGCTGCACATTTCTGTTTCTTGCTACTCCAAGAAATTGCTCCTTCATTAAGCAAGAATGCATACCCAGACGTCAATTTACTCTTATCTAAGTCTCCTCCCCAATCAGAATCTAAGTAATCTAATAAGCGTAAATTATTCCCTTGAAAATAAAGCCAGTAGTCCATGGTGCCTTTCAAGTATCTTAAGATCCTCTTAACTGCTTTCCAGTATGCTTGGCCATGATTTGATTGGTATCGACTTACTAATCCCACGGCAAAACATATGTCGGGTCGAGTACACATCATAGCGTACATCAAATTTCCGACGGCACTAGAGTAAGGAACATTTTCCATTTCTTTCTTTTCTTCTGGAGTCTTAAGACACATCTTAGAACTCAAGCTTTCACCTTGCATGACAGGGGTATCAATAGGATTACAATGCTGCATATTGAAACGTTCAAGAGTCTTTTTAATATAAGACTCTTGTGATAGAGCAAGGAGTTTCATTGATCGATCTCTTTCAATCTTAACTCCCAATATATAAGCAGCTTCTCCCATGTCCTTCATTTCAAAATTAGAGGACAACCATTCTTTTATGGTGATAATCAAACCCTTATCATTCCCAGCTAATAGAATATCATCTACATAAAGTGATAAAATCACAAATTTATCATCAGACCATTTGACATACACACAATGATCTTCTTCGATCATTGTAAATCCAAAAGAAGTTATAGCTCGATGAAAATGAATATACCATTGTCTAGATGATTGTTTAAGGCCATAAATAGATCGATGGAGTTTGCAAACTTTGCACTCTTGACCTTTAACAATGAAACCTATTGGTTGTTTCATATAAATTTCTTCATCTAGTTCTCCATTGAGAAATGCTGTCTTTACATCCATTTGATGTAATTCTAAGTCTAAATTTGCGACAATAGCTAGGATAAGGCGTATAGAGGCAAACCTTACAACTAGTGAAAAATTTTCCTCATAGTCTATACCTTCTTGTTGAGTATAGCCCTTTGCTACAAGGCGAGCCTTATACTTTTAAATGGATCCATCTGCCCTACGCTTAATCTTGAAAATCCACTTATTTCCAATAGCCTTGCGTTCAGGTGGTAAATCCACTAAGTCCCAGACGTGATTTGCTTTCATAGACTCCATTTCATCTTCCAAAGCTTTTCTCCATTCTTCCCTATTAAGAGATGAGAGAGCCTTTTCAACTGTCTTAGGCTCTGCATCGTCTTGTGAAGCAATCATAAATGATTCCCCTTCAATCTCAAATCGACGACGAGGAACACTTACACAATTACTTTTACGTAACTGAATCTCTTGCGGATTCGGCTCATTAGGCGATGCAATACTCCCACTAGGTGTTGTATATTGAGGTAATTCTTCATTTTCCTCAATACTATTGAAGGGTGTATTATTAGGATCTTCCATCTCATATACCTGAAAATCCTTATCAGTCTCACCTCTCATAGGAAAATCGTTCTCTAAGAACGTGACATCTCGTGACTCCATTTCAGTCACACTTCCATCAGCTTGTTCACCTATGAACACATAACCTTTAGAGTGTTCTGAGTATCTTATGAAGATACACTTCTTCCCTCTTGGACCTAATTTTCCATATTTACGGGAAGAATCATGAACATATGCTGCACACCCCCAAGGTCGTAGATTACTTAAATCTAGCTTTCTGCCAGTCCATAATTCATAAGGGGTGGAAGTAACTGATTTAGAGGGCACACGGTTAAGTATATAAACGGCAGTCAATAATGCATCTCCCCAATACGAGATAGGAAGTTTTGCTTGCGCCATCATAGACCTCACCATTTCCAATAGGGTTCTATTCCTTCTTTCAGCAACACCATTTTGTTGCGGGGTACCAGGAATAGTCAAATGTCTTATAATACCCTTTTCATCACAAAAACACTTAAACTGTTCAGATAGATACTCACGTCCGCGATCGGTTCTTAATACTTTTATGGTTTTATTTAATTGATTCTCAACCAAACTTATAAATCGTTTGAAGCAATCAAATGCTTCCGATTTATGGGAGATTAGAAAAACATAACCAAAACACGTGAAGTCATCTATAAAAGTGATGAAGTATGAAGCTCCATGCCTCGCCTTCACATTTAATGGACCACAAATATTAGAATGTATAAGTTGTAATGGAAGTTCAGCTCTAGTTCCTTTACCAAATGGTTTTCTAGTTGTTTTTCCTGCTAGACAATGTTCGCATAAAGGTAGATCAACCTTAGTGATTGACCCTAACAGGCCTTCACTAGCTAATCTTTTCATTCTTTCTAGTCCAATATGACCCAATCTAGCATGTCAAATATTTGCATCAATATTCATATTATTTGAAGATGCAATCAGAGAAAAACAACTATCAACATCAACTTCATACATATGATAGTCAATGTCTAAAATCATAAAACCATCTAGTACATAACTAGAACCGTAGTAAGTTGTTCCAAACTTAATGTCAACACAATCACCATGGAAATTTAAAACATAACCTAAACGTAGAAGGACAACCACAGAGACCAAGTTTCGTCGAATATTAGGAGCATAGAGGACATCATGTAGAAGTAGGGCACGACCACCACGTAAGTTTAATTTGCATGTGCCGATACCCTTCACTTCAACTGTAGAGTTATTTCTAACATATATCCATCTGCTTCCAGATTGTATATACTCCATAAAAGCTCTTCGATCTCTAGCTACGTGCTCTGTGGCTCCTGAGTCTATTGTCCACATAGGATAAGTCTCAGTAAGCATTACAGTACTAGAAAGAAAAGCATTACTTAATGTAATGGAGTAATTTGGTACCTCTTTTGGCTCAGTGCATTCACGAGCAAAGTGACCAAATTTGCCACAATTATAACATTTCATCTTGCTCTTGTCCTTCCTCCCACCGCGCTTCTTGCGCTTGATGGTTTTAGCTCTTTGGGTGCCTGACCAACCTCATTCCCTTTGTTGTTGAACTTGTAGTTCCTCTTACGCTTGAAGCCTGAAGCATGGCGCGAACTAACTTCAGCAACATAAGCATGTGTAGAAGATTTAGCAGCCTCGAGGCGCTCATCCTCTAACTCTAAATGACGCGCTATATCATCAAAATATACAATATTTTTATTGTGCGTCATGTTTATTTTCATATGCTCCCAACTATCGGGAAGAGACCTGATAACAGCTTGAACTTGCTGTTCATTAGTTAAGGTATGACCTGCTATCTTAAGCTCTCGCATCATGTTCGACATTTCTCGACGATGCTGCCTCATAGTTTGATTTGGGCGCTTTCGATAGGTGTCAAACTTGATAGTAAGCCTCCTCAATTTAGTAGCAGATGTACCACCAAACTTATCTTTCAGGGCAGCCCAAATTTCTTGAGCGGTTTCATAACTTTCAAACTCACACATAAGATCATCTTGCATACAACTCATCAACGTGATGCGAGCAACGCTATTTTTTTTTTTGCAAACCTGATAAGTTTCTTGATCTCTTCTGTGTTGAGCAGAAGTTCCATGTTCAGGTTCAACCATGGTATGGTTGAGTGTTTCCAAAACCTCTTGCTCTTCAAGGATGTACTGAACCTTTCGATGCCAAATATCAAAATTGTCACCTTTCAGTTTTTCACCCTTATTGAGGTCAGCCACAATGGTCTTAGTTGCCAAAGCCATAATCAATAATACTGCTACATTGACATAATAAACGCAGAATTAATACTAGCACATCCATCACATCCACATATATATGTTTTTGCAGCAAAAACAAAGAAAACAAATTAATGATAGCTTAACAAAAGACATAGAAGCAAAACTTCACTATGTTCCCAATCAACTTCTATGTGGCAATTGTCCAACAATCATTAATTTTGTTTAATTTGCGCAAAAACTTGAGTTTTAGGTGAGAATTCCTTTGAATCCTACCAACCTATAAACTCCCACTAGGTAAAACGATTAAATTTCATCATGTAATGATCACTAATCAAATATAAAATCACAATTGGATCATTTAACATTAAATTACATTGATAGAATAATCAACAAATTGCAATCAACATGCAAAAAGTAAAAGACTACACAAAACTCTTACTATCAACCCAAAAAAAAATTATCGGTCAAAGTCAACGGTCAACTCCGGTCAACTCCGGTCAATGGGTCAATAGTAGCAGTCAAAAGTCAATCAAACAAAGATCTTGGAGTTGATCTAAAAGATCGTCGATTCGCAGCAATGGGTACTTATTTTTCACAGTCACTCGATTTAGTTGCCGATAGTCGATGCATAATCTTAGGGATCCGTCCTTCTTCATGAAAAGAACTGGAGCTCCCCATGGCGAACCACTAGGCTGAATAAAGCCTGGTCCTAGAGTTGAACCTTCAACTCCTTAAGTTCCGCCAGTGACATGCGGTACGGGGCCTTGGATATAGGCTCTGTCCCTAGATAGACTTCAATAGTGAACTCGATCTCTCGTTCTGGAGGTAACCCAGATAAATCCTTGGGAAACACATCTGAGAAATCCCTGGCTATCGGAATATCTTCCAGCTTCGGGTCCTCGGTGGATTTGTTCTCCATTACCGCTAAATATCCTTGACAGCCGTCCTCTAATAGTCGACTAGCTTCAAGTGCCGATATAAGCAGTACCAAGGGATTTCCACTGTTCCCTTGGAACGAGTAGTCAGGCTGATTGGGAGGGTTGAATCGCACCATTTTCTAGTGACAATCCAGGCTAGCGCATTGCTTGCCTAGCCAATCCATCCCAATGATCACATCGAAGTCATCCATAGCTAACACGACCAAGTCGATTCGCTGCTCACGACCACTAATGGAAATTTTACACCACATACATACACGCGTGGGTAACATGGTATCCTTCAAGGGTGTGATTATGTTGAGGCATACTTCCAGTGGTCTAGGCTTGAGTCCAACCAGAAGTATGAATTTCTCGGAGATGAAAGAATGAGTGGCACCAGTATCAAATAGAGCATAAGCACTAGTGTCACAAACCGAGATCGTACTTGAGATTACTGCATTGGATTTCTCAGCCTCTTCCTAAGTGAGTGTGTAGACTTTCCCTTGAGCTGGGGGTTGCTGTAAGCTTCCGTGGGACTGCCTCCCCTTATAGGCTGGAGGTTGGCTTTTCTGGGCCATCATCGGACAATTTCGGATTATGTGTCCTGATTGGCCACACCCGAAATATACTCCGGTCCTACCACCCCAACAAGGAAAGTTCCCGTGATTCCTCCCGCATCTTCAGCGATTTCCATTCGAGTTAGCCAATTTCTTGGCCTTCCCGTTTGGTACTCCTTTGCCTTTCTTATTAGAGGAGAATTGCTTCCCTCCACTGGTTGGCCTTTTGGCGAAACGGAAGGTACACTTTTGTTCCTCCACTCGTTCCATGAGGTCTTTCTCGATCAATTGGGCACACACATATAGCTCATTATAATCTCTGAGGTTCAGCGGCACCGGTTGACTTCGAATTTCCGGTTTCAAGCCATCGCGAAATTTCTTCGCTTGGTCTACTGGATCCTCGACCAACCTCGGGGTAAACCGTGATAATTCTGTGAATCTCGCCTCATACTGATCTACGGTTAACTTGTTCTGCTTTAGTTGAATAAATTCTGCGATCTTCTTATCGCGAGCACATTCTGAGAAATACTTCTCGAAAAAGGCATCAACAAACCCTTTCCAGGTCACCACCCAACCTTCGGGAAATACGATTCCCTTAGTTGCCTTCCACCAGTGGTTAGCATTTCCCAGAAGTTGGTACTCAACCAGAGCCACACGGTCAGCATCAAACACCCTAGGAATGAGAAGATCTTTTCTATCTCATCCATCTAGGTTTCTGCCTCCTCGGGATCACCTTTCCCGGTAAACTTTGGAGGTTTCAACTTCAAGAACTGTTCAATCAATCCCTGGAGACGATGCTCTCCATTATGATTCGAGGTAGAGACAATCGGATTCGGTGATTGCCTTTCGATCTGCCGTTCCATAATTTGGCTGATACTCGAAAGAGCTTGCAGAATTCCCTCTAGTTGTGTATCCTGAGCTGACTTGTCCCTTGAACTCATCCTCGAACACAACTAATGTTAGAGACCAATAACTTGTAAAACATACAGTCACATGCGTTTGTCATTTCTATCTCCCCAAAACCTATTATTCTAATGCACCTTATCACTCCAAAGGCTTATACCTTGCTTAAACCCCGCTCTGATACCACAACATGGGGCTGTAGCGAACTCGGACCCGATCCTACTTATTTGGAGGACTCGAGATCCAATCGTTGCAAGGTTGTGACGCTCAGGCACGTCACTCGCCCCTTATTCCCTTCCTGTCATTTTTCTTTTCTTTCTCGTCTTTGATTAGCGCAAGCGGAAGCATGCACATGCACAATAACCCCGACACATCACAATCACACAAACGCCATTCCATTTACATTATTAGTATCATTTTACATCGATACTTATACAAAAGCGAGGTAAATACTACTAAGCCTATCCTGGGCTACGGTAAGGCCCTAGGCTTCTACTCCCAAAAATTCACTCCTAAGTGGAGTCGTCTAGGTACAACGGACTGAGATTGGAGTGTTCCCCTCACTAGAACCCCAGAGGACAGTTGAAACCTCGAAGAGGTCCCACCAAATCTCTGTCAAATAACAAATACCAACATCGGTATTCGTGGGGAACCCAATCATCCAGGTCTACGTCAACCCATACTGTAGTATTGTAGTGTATGTAGGTCTCCTCGACGTCCACGACATCATGGATGATGGTCTCTATGGTGAGCGGCATCCCAAACCTGACCTGAAGGTCCTGCTCCATCTCTTAACCTTGAAAGGAGAAAAGGGGGGGGGGGTGAGCGTATGCCCAATAAATAAGCACCCTAGCACCAAGTTAGGAAAAACTCACCTAGGGAAACTCTGCATGGCACGAAACACATGTTAGTAAGCCACACAATAGCAATGCAATCACACGCATGAATGAGGATTCCTAGCATTCCCCCCGGGCTCTCCCGGTGGACTCCCTTCAAACGGGATCCTCGTGTTTTACACGACGAGGACTTCGCAACTCCGCGGCATCCCTACCTCACCATGTAGGGGCATCCCCATACGACCAGGGGGCATCGCGGATCCCCGGCGGCATCCCTGCATAACATGCAAGGGCGGTTCCTACCTCCTCAAGTAGGAACGCCTCCCGGCCCTTTGGCACGGGAGCCGTTGCCAAACCCATCATGGATTTGCAACCCAATGCAACTAATATGCCATTCACCACACACAAAGAAAACACCATTGGCAACCACTTCAACATTTCCTTACCACACCGAGTGCTAGGAGGAATCCCCTTCCTTAGCAACTAGGGTACTTACTCACCTTGAGAAATGCTTTTCTCAAGCTTACCGGTGGCAAGAAGTTGTTGAGAGATGGAGGAAGAGATTAGGATGAGAGTTGGTGTCCTTGGGAGGAGAAGAAAGAAAGAGAAGTTGGGTTATGGCCTTCTAGAAGGATGGCACCCCTATTTATACTTCTCATTTCTTGGTCACCAAGCAAAGCTCATTAATGAGAGAATCTTGGCATTAATTAGCATATCTAGCTTGAACCAATCATTGGCTTCCAAGCTCAAGCCCTAGGATTACATGGCAACCTAAGTAGGCATATGTGTCCTCTTAGGCCTAATGATGATGTTCAACCACCAATCCCATTAATCCATTTGTCTTTAGCTCATTAAGAGCCTAAGATTTGGATAAGATTGTGCCTAAGATTCACTTAGATTTCCTAGGCTTAGGTGGCAACACATCATTTATTTACTTGGCCAAGAAGGAAGATGAGGTGTCCCTTGGCATTTATGAACTAGATTTGGCCATAATTACTCTTGGATTGCATCAATTAATGCAAGCATCCAAGTGGCCTTCTAGAATGCTCAAGAGAATTCTCCACATCTTACTTTATGCCACTTGTCCCATTAGGTTTATCCTTAGGTGAATGAGTTGGCTTAGTGCATTTAATGCATTAAATGCCATTAATTACACTAAGTCCACTTGGCTTCATATGATTGGCCGGCAGACTCACCCATGCCAAATGAAAACCAAGCGCCAATTTAAGCTAGAAAAAGCATGGCCAAGCTTGCTGGTCGGAGTATGGCCGAATGGTGGCCGGCACGCCAATTAAGCAAAGTCGTCTCATGACTAAGCCTTAATCGAGTCCTAAGCCAATTCATCGATCCGTGGTTGTTCATTCCATGGTCGATTTCACCGTCCCGAGCATCGTACGTGGCTAACCGACATCTTATGGGGTCGGTTGACGGCCGAACGGCGGTCGGGCGCACGGCTGAGGGTGGCCAGCGTGACCGGTCCTTGGACCGTTTAGCATTGGTCCATGGTTCATGCATGATCCGTGGATCGGTGCATGGTTGATCCTTGGACCGTGCTTGGATCATCCATGATCGTGGGAGCATCGTCCACCAAGCCTCAGGTGGATCGTGTCTAGATCATTCCCTGAATCATGTTGGGATTGCGCGTGAACCGTGCACGTATCCTCCACCGACCCTCAAATGGACCGTGCTCAGATCATAAGTGAATTGTCCACGTATCGTCCATCAACCCTCGGATGGATCGTGCCGGGATCATTCCCTCGATCGATACATGGATCAGTTCACCCGATGCATGTTCGACCCCTAAATCGTTGTGTGGATCAATCCCCCGATCTACGACCGATTCTTTGGATCGTTACAAGGATCGATATCACCGACCCCTGCTCGACCCTCAGATCGATCCGCTAGATTCATTCTCGATCCCGATTGATTCTTCTCGATCCATAGTGGTCCCGCGCCTTCCTCCAGTTGATTCACAATCATTCTCCCTTGATCCATGATCAAGCCACGTTGATTCACAACAGATTCATGATCATTTCTGGCCAACTCGTGACCGATCCTTGATCAGTCTCTACCGATCCTCGACCGACTCACTGTCGAATCTCCCCCATTCACCATCGATCCTCGATCGATCCAACTCATCCCTATGCCGATATCTCACGATCCATTTGGTGATTCCACGACCAGTGCGCACCTTGTACATGAGTGGTTCCACCGCCGACCCCCATTCATTTGGGCGGTCCCATGGTCCGTCCACTCTATTGACCCATGTGATTTCATGGCCACTCCCTATGGCCGCCGCGGGCTCTTCCGCACAATATCCACATGGTCAACCCGGCTATCCTTACAACCAAATCTCGCACCTCATGCGAGTGGTCCATGGCCCAAATCACCGAATAGTCGGGACAGGGGTTACGGGATATTACAGTGCGGTCCAAGCTAAAGAGGCAACCACCAAAATCTACTACATGAGAAGTAGATGAAGTATCAGATATTCATGAAGTGAGTACACTAGCGCAACCTATGATAAACCGAGCATAAGACAAACAGATGGGTGAATCCTCCTCCTTAGTCACTATGAGGACTTGTGGTTTGAATGTTGCTCCTTTACTAGTAGCCTCCCTAATCTCTGAGGAGGACATGGAGGATTGTCTTAGCCCCAGCAACTTTGAAGATAGCCAGGCAAAATCGGACTTGGAAAATGATGGATGAGGCACCTTGGATGGTGGTACATCGGATGCTAGTCCCCAGCTTCCAAGGGTGCAGAATACTAACCTCGCTGATCCAGGGGCTTGACCCACTCCAAATAAGGTGTCGAAGAAGAAAGGCCGAAAGGTCAAGAAGTGGTAACTTTCCATTTTCCATGTATATATGTGTTTGATTATTAGGGGCCTGGTTGACCTTATCAAGCAAGTTGAAGTTAGGCATTTGGCTAGAACAAATAACCTATGCTGTCTTGGTATTCTGAAGACTAAGACCATTGACTCCCTATTTCATGCTATTTCCTCTAAGCTCATATCGAGATGGACTTGGTGTGCAAATTATGATTACTCCCATAGAGAGAGAATTTGGGTTGGATGGAACCTTCTGTGGTGAGTTTTCTTATTACCAAAGCATCTTCTCAGGCTATCCATGGTTGCCTAAGGTATCAAAGTACATATAGTTTCCTTGCCCTCACAGTGGTATATGGAGAGCACACCTTCACATTGAGGCGACCACTCTGGGAAGATCTTATCTAGATAGGGGCAGCACTCTTGGATACACCTTGGCTAGTTGCGGGGATGTTAATGCTATTCGGGACCCTTTGGTTATAATTGGAAGTTCAAACACTTGGCTTCTGTCGTATGATGAGTTTGTCCATTGCCTAGCAAGAGTATAACTAGAAGACCTCTGATATGTAGGCTCTAGGTGTACTTAGGCAACATCCTCGGGTGCAAACCGAAAACAAAGGAAATTTGATAAGGTATTGGTGAATACCCAATGGAACCTGTTTTTTCCGTTTTCTAAGGTTGCTTTCCTAGCTCTAGGAATATTGGACCACTCTCCCATGGTTATTCAAATCTTGATACCGTCAGTGGCTAGAAGACCATTTAAAATTTTTAACTTCTGGACTAGCCACTTGGATTACACGACAGTAGTTGCTCAGGTATGTGAAAGGCAGGTTAGCGGGACGACTATGTTTATGCTTTGCTCTAAACTTAGGATCCTTAAAGGTAACATGAAATGTCTAAATAAGGTTTCTTTCTTTAAAATATCCGCATGAATTTAGGCGGTAAGGAGGGATCTTGCTTTGGTTTAGGAAGCCCTTCAACGGGACCTTTTTGATATGGCACTAGCCTAGCAAGAGAATAACCATATTCAAACCTTCTCAGATCTTCATCTTCAGGAGGAATCCTTCTATAGATAGAAATCTTGTATCTAGTGGTTGAAAGAAAGTGATCTCAACACCAAGTACATCCACCACTCAGTTATGAAAAGATAGCTAGGCAACAGAATCATGTCAGTTATAGACAATTGGCACTCGACTGGCTGAGCCAGGACAAGTGAAGCAATTGTTTATTTCACATTTTAAAACTTGCTCACTCCTAAGATCTTGCAAACTAGGCTAGAAGTGTGCGATATACGGACAACCCTGACGCATACCCTTGATGATGACCAGGTGTGGCTTTTCTCTCAACCAATTACTAAGCTTAAAATTCATGTTACTATTCTCTCTAGCGTCGAGAAAAGCTCCTGGTCCAGATGGTTTTAGCGTTAAATTCTTTAAACACTCATGGGATGTGGTTAGGCTCTCGGTCATTCTCGCAATAAAAGATTTCTTTGCATCGGGAAAGCTACTTCGTGAAATAAACACCATGATTATAGCCCTTGTACCGAAAATTCCCAATGCCTCTATTGTGAATGATTATAAACCTATAGTCTGCTATAATACAATCTATAAGTGTATCACAAAAATTCTGGCAAACAAATTGGCTTCTGTCTTGCTGTCCATTGTCAGTGCACCTTAGAATGCTTTCGTCAAGGGGAGCCAAATTAGTGACAACATCTTGTTAGCTCAAGAGTTATTTTCTAGATTCCATCATGATCCTTACCTTCCCAAGTGTGTGATCAAGGTGGATTTCCGAAAGGCATATGATATAGTGGACTGGCTATTCCTAGAACTAACTTTGCAGATGTTTGGCTTCCTTGAGAATATGATCAAGCTCATCATGATATGTGTTAGTACCCCTAAGTTCTCCACAGCCATCAATGGGGAACTCCATGGATTCTTTTCCAGCGGAGGGGCATCCGACAAGGTGACCCATGTCACCATATTTGGTCACCTTGATTATGGAGGTGTTCACGAGTATAATGCAACAATAGACATGCAATCCGAGCTTCAAATTCTTTTGGAGATGCAAGCAAACCAGGTTATATCATCTCTTTGCTGATGATGTACTCCTCTTTAGCGAGGCCAATTTGGCTTCTGTAACCCTTTTGAAGACTGCAGTTGAGATTTTCTCTAAATGGTGTGGATTAGAGCCAAACTCGAATAAGAGTGAAGTCTTCATTGCTAGTGGTTTGGACAATCTTTGAAATTCCATTAAGGAAGTTCTTGGCTTCAAGGTAGGCAAGCTCCCATTTTGGTACCTTGGTGTGCCCATTATCACATCCAGGTTAGGAAAAGCATATTATATTTCCCTAGTGGGTTATATTTCCACAGAGCACAATCTTGAGTGCAACGATTCCTTTCCTTTGTGGGGGCGTCTACAACTTTAAAGTCAGTACTTCATGCAGTACAAGTATATTAGGCTAGCATATTTGTGCTGCCTAGATCGGTCTTGGACCAGATTGAAAGGGTACTTAGACAGTTCCTCCCGAAAGAGTTGATTCTCAGAATAGGAGGACAAGGTCACCTAGCGAGAAGTCTGTCTACCCAAGTAGGAAGGTGGGCTCAGCATCTGTAAACTTAGAGAGAGCAACAAGGCTTCCATGTTGAAGCATACACGAACCCTTTTCACTGATAATGAGTCGTTGTGGTGTAGATGGATACACACTATTTTCTTAAAGAACAGGAGCTGTTGGATAGCCAAGAGGCCAACTTTTTGCTCATGGGCTTGGAGGAAAATACTTGACCTTCGTCAGGATTTTCGTCAATTATTCTAGTAGAGTGTTAGGGTTAGGGATGGCCGCTCAGTGTCACCATGGTTTGATTTGTGACATCCTAGAGGCTCCCTAAACTTATTATTCTCGGATCGTGATACATACCGCTTGGATTTGTCTAGACAAGCATTGGTAGTTGATCTAAGGGCGGGAGCGAGTTCCTCTCAGCTTAGAGATTTTCTATCAACCGGTAAGGTGTCACTACTAGCATTGAGTGACAACCCTGACCATTTTTTGTGGCTGAGGCACCCTTCTGGAGTGTTTTTTGTTGCATCAGCATGGAATATTGTCCGCCCAAGAGGACAAACTATATGGTGGTTTTCTTTTGTCTGGGATAAAACACTTATCCCCCGATACCAATTCCATCTTTGGCTGATAACTTGTAACGAACTACCCACTTAGGTATTTCTGTTGTCTTGTCGTAGAATTTTTGGATGCTAAGTGTCCTTTTTGTAACCATAGACCGAACTCGATAAACCACCTCTTATATGGGTGCCATGTTACTGGTCATCCAGCATTATTTTGGGCTGCGAAATTTAATCTAACATGGCAACACATGCCATGGTTAGAGATATTATTGTGGGCTACTAGTTTTGTGGTATATTTTCTCTATGGCAAAAGTCAATTGAATTACTTACCTTTACAAAAAAAAAATATTCTAGAAACATAAATCTATTTGATAACAATTTTTTTTTGTTTATGTTTCATTTTAGAACAAATTTCTCATTTTAGAGTTTGCAAGATGTTCATTCCTATAAATTTCAAATGCTTATTATTTGGTGCAAAAATTTTACAAAATTCATCACATTTTTATTGTTGTGTAACTTCGAATTCACTTTACACGCGTTGATCTCCTCGTTGGAAGTGGTACTTACGGAAAAAGAATAAATTTCAATCTAAAATAACCCTACTAGGAAAAATAAAAATTCTTACTCTCAAATCCTTTATCGTCTAAAATGTCCATCGTCCAATAAGTGGTTAGAGACAAATGAAAGGTCCAAGGAGGCAACCAAATACCAATGACAGACAACAAAAAGAGACAAACTTTGTCACTTGGCCGCTACATTGAAGTCTAAAAAATATCCAAAATCATAAGATGTTCCCCAATACGGGAAAAATCACAAAAAGGATGTAAGATATGGAACCAGAGCTCACATTACAACATTACATTACAAAAATTGACATAAGAAACCCTCAAATACAAAATAATAGAGAACCTTCCATTCCGACCATCCTCGATTTAGGGCCCTGATTAATAAAATGATTAAGGTGTCAAGACCTAAATAGTAAAGTGGGGGTAATTAGCCCGCTAAAGCCTTTGGTGAGTATAATTAGGGATCGACAAGCTTGATCATCTAGAGTACTCAGCCTTGAGCAATTACTCGATCATAAGGATCGAGCAAGGAGGTCTTGTACTAACACAGATTTTTACACGATAACTCAAAGAAGAATTCAGTGGATGATTATTGCCAATTCATGAGTGGCGATAATTAATCTTGAGCCAACTTTGAAATTATCCGTAAAATTATGTGATTAGAAAGACATCTTGCCGATTACATGACAACCGAGGAATACTCTAAGGATCGGCGAGGCTCAACGCGGAATGACCGCGGGACTTGCGAGGCGATGCCTTATTGATCATCATTTAGGAAGGACTATTTGAGGTCACCGAAAGGCGACACTTAATCACAAAATTATTAGATTAATTTTGGCCACTAAATTGAGAGAGATGGACTCCAACCCAAATTAAGGAATTAGTGGGGGATCAAGAAGCATGACCTAAGGGCCATTCAGCCAAGGGAAGGCTGAATAGGGAAATAGAGAAAAAGAAAAGAAAAAGAGAAAGAGAAGGAAAATAGAATAATAAGATTTGGTGGTGTCTTGACAATTATTAAAGTCAAAGAAAGACAAGAAAATCTAAAGTAGTTTTGACCTAGAGAATTATTAATTCAAGGGGTACAAGTGTAGGTTAATTCAAGATGACATAAGCCTAGATTAAAGTACCTATAATTTATTAGAAGAAGATCACACGTGGGAGAGTGGCCGGCGGCAATCCAAGGGCAAAAAGAGAAAAAAACAGAATTATTTAGTCATTAATAAGGCTATCTTAAGATTATAATTAGGCTTGTGGCCTAATAAGCTTAGGGTGATGTCATGTGGGTGATGTAATGCACCTAGTTATAGGATTATGTCATCCTAGAAGGCTATTAGAGGAATAGGTAATTAAGAGTCTAATATAGTGTCATCATGAGAGTTAAATATAGCCATGTGAGCTATTAATCATAGGATGATGTAATCTTGATGACATAATGCACCTAGATATAGCATGAAGTCATCCTATGAAGCTATTAGAAGGATAGGCAATTAAAGGGCTAATATAAGATGTAAAATTAGGCACATGGGCTAAAGAAATAAAGGAAAGAGCATTAAATGTTGAATAGTATACCTAAGCTAGTGACCATAGGCCATTAATGCATTAAATGTCCTATAAGCTTGCTCCCCAAGTTTCTCTTATAGGCTTGCTCTCCAAGTTTCTCCTCTAGCCTTGGGCCCCAATCTTCCTTGCCTATAAATACAGAGCAGCTCACTTCATTTGGACACACACCACAACCAAGAACACACAAACCTCTTCCACCTTCTTCTGAAAATTCGTAGCTCACCATACCCAGCCACTGTTCTGCCTTCAAACACCCACCAGCAGCCATTTGCTTCACCAAAACCCTTCACCACCTTCTTATATACTTCCATACCGTCCCTCCTGCAAAAGTTCAGCCCCAACGGAGCCCTGGTTACTCCCGAATTAATTCTGGAAGTTCCAGACTCCTGGACCGAAATACTGCACCGTCGACCGTTTCGTTTTTCCCTGGTTGACCAACCAAACGACCTCCGAATTGAGTGAAATCAGTGCCATTCTCTTCATAACATCCATAGATTTCCAACACCACAGACCACACTCCAAAACGTTGAGTATTCGCTGCTGTAGATCCCCGGGAATCCGTCCGTACGGTTACCGAGCTGGACGACGGGCTGCTGTTCGCCTGCTCCGATTAGCTCCTGCTTCTGTTTCTTCGACTCCTCTCTGTGTTTTTGAGTAGCACCTGTCAGTAAGTGGATTTTCTAACCCTCGGGTAGGGCGTGACGTTACATAGTTAACTTGTGAAGTGGTTTTCTAAATTTATTCTCTACTTTGATCTTACTAGTCTTCCAGAAAATGTTTCTGTTCTTGTCATGATTTTTAGTCTGTTTCTTGAGTTCAAAAATCTATCTTTTGGCAAAGTGACATCTTATTTGGGCTTTTAAAATTATCATGGAGCTTTGGTTTTCCCAGTCTTGTTTAAAAAGATTGTTGTTTTGACCTTAAAGTTGCATCTTACTTCTTGAGTCAAAATTCCTTTCTTTTGCAAAATGATGTCTTTGATTTCAAGAGCAAGGTGAAAGAAATGATTTTCAAAATGGATGATCTCTTTTGCAAAGAAAAGTGCTGGTTATAATCTCAAAGATAAAATGAAAGAAACGATTTTTAGGAATGGGTGATTGTGTGTGATGAATGCTATAAGACAAGACCCACCACTCGACCAAGATCGTGTTGGCGATGATGATGAACCCGGAAGAGTTCCGGATGATAACCCTCCTCGTCGGATGGACTTCGGGGGAGACGCACCCTGCGGGGTATGCCCGGTTTTTGTGTCGGAGGGTGCCGTCTAGATGGGGCTAGGCGATGCTTGGGCTGCGGTCCAAAAGGCCGGATTATTATGGAATGAGCGGCCAAAGAGGGGCCTAAAGATTATAAAAGATAAATGCATGCAATGATGTGTGGAGTCTCGCTGATTTTTGGGATTCATGGGTGATTTTTGGAAGTCCTTGAAATGTGATCTTTTCAAAAGGGGCAAGGTTTTGAAATGATTTGATGACCATCTCTATTTGTGATTTTCAAACCTTTGCTTGTTGATTGCGAGGCCACCTCCAAGGCGAGGTTTAGAATTTCTACTTATTGAGTTAACTCACCCCGTGGTTATTAACATTTTCAGGATCGTACCATGGTTAACCGTGATTCATTTTGGTGTGCCATTGAGATGATCATCGAAGTAGGAGCGATTGACGGTGAATGTCTCCACGCTCCCTTTTGTTGAAGATGTTAGGTTAGAAGAGCTAGGGATAACCAACCCCCGATCTTAGTCAACTCATGATTAAAAGTGCTTCTGGCGCGTCTTGTTGTAATTACGTTACTTGTTGTTGGAGATTATGTTCGATGGATGCTTGTTATGTTGATAATGGTGGTTTGTGTTGATATGTAAATGATATATGAAGTAGATCTTTATGTCACACGTTGCTTAGTTTGCCTAATTAACTACCAACTATTGTACGGGGATTGCTTCCGCTTGATGATTAAGTTGACAATGGGTCCTGGGATAATATTGTCGCAAGTGATAAATAAATTAATGGCCATGTGGGGATTTGTCACGTGCCCAACGGACCGGGGCGTGATAAATTCTGGGTGTGATGAGCCCTTGAGCTTAATTAAAATAATTAAGTTCGTTTTATCTATTAATTGGTGTTTGGGGCGTCACAGGCTTTGTCTATAGCTATCCATTCCTGGGCGATCGGCAAGAGAGTAGGCCGAACAGCATGATCTGCCACAACCACAGCTTTCCCTTCAGAGTAAGTTTAACTACCGGTAAACGAGCTTCCCCCATGGGGATACTGACTTCCCTTTCCTTAATTGCTCGGAGTTTCTAGTTTGGTTGTGTCCCCGCCTTTATTCTCAGGGAGCTTGGTTTGTGGCCGCATATATAGTAGCATTTTTCCTAGAGGACGGGACATTGGAGGATCGGTTGAAGACTTCCGTTGGCCACAACAAAGCAGCCTCTCCTTGAGCATAACTAGGATGATATACGAGGGAGTCATTCTTGGCCATGGGGGGGGGACCATATGACCAGCAACACACTAGAACAAAAACTCACGAAAACCTAATTGGAAAACATCATAAAAGTCACTAGAGAGCATACCAATTAAAATGCTTCGATAAGAATGTAAAGAGTGTCGAGAGGAAGCTGTCCTCCAAATTTTAATCCCAAAAACCATCTGAAAATCCTAGAATCAACAAAAAATGAACCAAAGTAGTAGAGAACACGCCTAGAATTTGGGAGAGAAAGTGAACAGTACCCGCGAATCTGCAAAATGGCAAAAGTACGCTTTCATAGTACTTTTTATTTTATACAAGATGAGAAACCCAGCACCACAAAACTTATTCTTGTGGTGACATTAGCCAATATTAGTTAAGAGTGGAAGGTTGCCATGGTTTCTAATTGAGAAACAAAAAAAAAGGCCAAACACAGGCCAAAGTCGACTAGACCCAATATAAGTGGCCTAAACCAAACCTCTATTACATGAAAATAAAAGGGTTAAGGCCCCAACTACGCTACATTTATCTATTCTTGGGATTGCCCATGACTTGCTTAAAAGTCATGGCCTTATCTTTGACAATCTTCTCTAGATGCTTCTTCACTACTTACACAAATACATGCTCATTGTGGAATAAGGCATCCTTCATTTTCTTCAAGATCATATGGCATAACGCCCCCAATGCAAAACGAGCTATACTTTGGTCAAAGCTTTTCTCAGAGATGTACTGCATGGCCCAATTACGTGTCTCCATCCATGGTCCATTTTGCCATACTAGATTACATTTCGCATCTTAAAAGAGCATTAGTTGGGTGGTAATTCGACACCCAAAAAATAGGCGATCGTTCAAGTCCAGTCTATGGTTACAAAAGATACAATTAGCATCCAAAATTCTGCAATAGGACAACAAATATACTTGGGTGGATAATCTGTTGTGAGTCATTAGCCAAAGATGGAATTGATGTCGAGGAACCAGCAATCTATGCCAAATAAATGAGTGCCATAATACAGTTTGGCCTCTTGGCTGGATAATGCTCCATGCTGATGTAGTAGAAAAAAAAATACTAAACGAGTGCCCGAGCCACCAAAAATGGTATGGTTGCTACACAAAAAGGGAAGCGGGTTCTCCTAAGTCGCCAAATATTCATGAGATGACACTACTTACCCGTTCCAGCACCCAAATCAGCCATTGTTGCTTCTCTGGACAGCCCAAAGTGGTATATATCTCGATTAGAGAAAAGTAGATTTAGGGGGCCTCTAAGATGCCACGAATCGAACCATAACGACACCGACTAGCCATTCCCAACACTCCACTAGAATAAGTGCCGAAATTAATGACAGATGCCCATTATTTTCTTCCAAGCTCCCGAACAGAACGTTGGCCTATTTGTCACCCAAAAGCTTTTCTTCTTTAAAAACGTGGTGTGAACCCACTTACACCATAATGATCTCTATCAATAAAAAGAATCCATGTATGTTTTAGCACGATAGCCTTGTTGCTTTCCCATAGTCTACAAATACCTAGGTCACATTCTTACTTTGGGAGATAGACTTCCTTCCAGGCAACCTTGGCTCCTCCTATTCCGAGCCCCGGGCCTTTCTAGAGGAATTGTCAGAGCACTTGTTCAATTCGGTCAAATGTCGATCTAGGCAATATAAAGATAGTAGTCTAATAAACTTGAATTGCATGGAGTACTGACCTTATGAGTTGTAGGCGTCTCGCAAAGAAAAGGAAGCGCTGTGACCAAGATTGTGCTTTCTCAGTAATGGCTTTCACTAGGGATATACAATCAGCTTTGCTTACTCTGAATGCAATAATAGGTATCCCAAGATACCAAAATAGGAGTGTGCCTTCCTTGAAGCCAAGAATCTTTATGATTGAGCTTTAGATGGTGGCTGAACAACCGACAAGAAAAACTTCACTCTTGTTCATGTTTGGTTCCAAGCCACACCACTTAGTAAAAGTCAAAATAGTTCATGTTTTCCCAGAGATGCACCGTGATGCCAGATTAGAGTTTCCATCAATGGCACATTTTTCCATGCTAGATTACACTTTGCAGCCCAAAATAGCGCCAGTTGACAGTAATTTGACATCCAAAAAATAGATTATCAATCGAGTAGGGTCTATAGTTACAAAATGTGCACTTGGCATCTAGAATTCTACAACAGGTCAACCAAAATACCTGGTTGGGCAATCTATTGTGAGTCATCAGCTAAAGGTGGAATTGATGTCGAGGGGCGAATGATTTGTCCCAAATGAATGAGTGCCAAGATGCAGTTTGGCTTCTCGGCCATATAATACTCCATGTTGATGTTGCCGAGAAAACACATGAAGAATGACCCAGCCACCAAAAAATGATCTAGGTTACTATGAAAAGTGGGTAGTGGCTCTTCCCAAGTTGCCAACGTATCCATAATATGAGATGACTGACCAATTCCATCAACTAGATCGGCTACTGTTGCTTCTTTGGACAATCCAGAGCGATATATATCTCGGTGAGAGAATAGTAGATGTAAGGGGCCTCTAGTATGCCACGAGTGGAACCATAAGGACACCGACCGACCATCACCAAAATACATAATTGGCAGTTAGTATTATTTGACAATAGAACAAAAATACCTAGGTCGGCAGCCTATTGCGAGTCATCAACCAAAGGTGGAACTGATGCCGAAGAGTGATCTTCTTGTCTTAGATAAAAGGATGCCAGGATACAAGATGGCCTCTCGGCTTGATAACATTACATAAGGATGCAGCAAAGGAAATTCCTGACAAGTGCCCAAGCCACCAAAATCGGTCAGGACTACCGCTAAGTGTCGATAGAGGCTCCCCCAAGTTACCAAGGTGTCTTTAAGTGCTAACGACCGATTCAAATCTGCCGTTGGCTCGGATATCGAAACTTGTTTGGAGAATCTAGACTAATATATATCTCAATCTGAGATGAGTAAATTTAATGGGCCCCTAGAGTGCCTCGAATCAAACTAGAACGATGTTGATTGGCCGTCACAATTTCTCCATCGGAAATAGGGCCAAAACTCCTAATGAAGGTTAAGGATTTTTTTTTCCATGTCCATGAGCAAAAGGTGGGCTTTCTAACCACCTAGAAGCTGGTCTTCTTTAAGAACGTGGGATGAATCCATTTGCACCAAAATGATTCTTTATCTGTGAAAAGTACCCAAATATGTTTTAGCATGGCAGCCTTATACTCTCCCGTAATCTATGTTAGGAGTAACCTTTTCCTCGGGAAGGAAGAGTTCTTTCCAAGCAACCTTAGCACTTCATTTTCCCAGCTCTGGTCCTTTCTATAGGAATTTCTTAAGCACCTGCTTTATACTATCGAGCACTGATTTGGACAAAATAAATATTCCAAACCAGTAGACTTGAATAGCATGTAATGACCTGATCAGCTGCAGGCGACCCGCAAAGGAGCGGTGAAAGAATTTTGTGTTTTGGTCACCTTCCTTCAACCATTTGATTTGACATTTCTATCTATAAAAGGACTCCTCTTGTAGCCTTAGTTTGGGAAATGTCTAATAAGCATTTCCTCATCCTAGGCAAGTAAGGGGTTGAACGGATCACTTTGGAGGGAAACTTGCACCAAGAAAAGATCGTTTCGAGCTGCCTTCGTACAAGCAGAAATATCCAAGAAGGCTTCCCTATTAAGCTGCTTTAAACAACCTTTAAGAAGTTTAAGCTTAGTGCATAAGACAAACACGGGTGTCCTTTCTACCTAAGAGTTGCATACTTGGACAACCAATGATAGGAAATCCTAGTGCGACATCCAGGGGGAATGGTTAGAGATACCTAGGGCAAGGAATGTGGCCTTTGAAAAGGAGTAAACCGTATTCTAGTAAGTGCTCACCAGGACCATGTCAATCTTCATTTGCTTGCCATTCACACCTAACATTGTCGCCCATGTATATCTACATCCTACATATATGAGGCCATCAAGTTCAGACATAGCAAGACAGCTTTGAAACACATGATAAGACGGGAACCACGTATCCAAGCTTCCAATTCTATCTGATACATTCTGAATCGCATTAAAAAAATCCTAAAACAAGCCATGGCGTACCTATTAAAGATGCACCCTTTTGAATGATATCATCCCACAACGCTCTTCTATCTATAAAGGTGTGATCATCATTCACCATTGTCAATAAAAATTCTAAGCCTTCTTCAAATTCCTCAGAAGACCATGAATGGCCTGAGACAACACCAAAGACACCTCAAAGGAGACAAAGTTAGGATTCCATCCCACCTAGATCCTCCCTCCATCAGAGTGATCCTAATTGGCAAACTAAATCCAACCCAGTAAAAGATTGGAGGAAATAGCTTGGAGGAGAGAAGGCAAAACCTTAGTCTTCAAAATGCCAATGAACCAAAGATTATTGGCTCTTGTTAAATTCCTAATCTCTGCTTGTTTGATAGGGTCTACTAAGCCCCTAGTATTCCATACACCTATATGCATATATCTCAGAGAGATGAGTCCTTACCGCTTATGGGTTTGCTGGCCCTTCCGTTTTGGGATGGCCTTAGGGGGTAGGCCATGCTAAGAGAAAAACCATGTCCATTGGAGGACTCGGTTGCAATAATGGGACAGATTTCCCACAATCCTGAGGTGTCTCTTTTTCTACAGGATCCTGCTTGGTAGAAGACTCCTCTTCTTGGTTATCCTCTGAACTGTAGCTAGCTGGGATCTCTAAATCCTCATCAAAATTTGAGAAAGCCACAATATCGAGGGCAACACCTGGAACATTTCGGGTCAAATCAGCCGATAAGGAGGCTTCGCCTTACTTCCCACATGCTTGAGTTGGCTCGTGTCAAGGTTCTACAAAGCTAGGTGCCAATTTCACAGCCTTTGATTGCTTCATCTTTTGCTTGGACCACACCCTTTCCTAAGTGCCACTATCACGAGCCACGTTAGGATCATTGCTATTCCCTATACCAATCCAAAAACCCACATCATTGGCTGCATCCGACTCATCAAAGAAGGGTGCCATTTCGGTGGACTTAGGGCGCATGGCCCATGCTTCCGACCTACTAGCATCGGCCCTATGGTCGACTACTGCTTGAGGGACCACAATAGCAATATTGGGATCAGACTGTGACTCCACTTTAGCAATCAGAGTAGCATGATTAGTAGGTGAGTCCAAGGATTGGCATCGGCCCTATGGTCGACCACTGCTTGAGGGACCACAACAGCAATATTCGGATCAGACTGTGACTCCACTTTAGCAATCGGAGCAGCATGATCAGTAGGTGAGTCTAGGGATTGATGGGCAACAGTTCTAGTGTCTTCTACCTTGCATTTGTGCCCAAAAGTCTCACATAATGTGCACAAGCTGGGCTTCGATTCAAAATCTACCAATACCATCCTAGTTTCACCATTCACCATAATCGGGATAGAATCACAAAATGGTTTAGTAGCACTTACCTTGACACAAACCTGAGCAAAAGAGATCATTTTCATTTTCTCTGTTTGTTAATCCACATAAAGTGGTTTTCCAATCGCGCTTACAATGGTGCTGATACCTACTACCGACCATTATACATACAAGATGCTACTCAACCTAACCCACGCCAGGACAATGTCATGAAGGCCTTTCTTTAGCTCCCTTAAAGGATGCCATTGTTGAAGTATAAGTAGAACCTTAGCTACAATGAGCGGTCCACTATCTAGGACTTTCCTCCTAAAGTCATGATCTAGGATGTGAAAAAAATAGAATCCATCATCGTTTTCCATGACCTCTACCAGTATTGGCTGCCTCCGTTAGTTTTAATGGAAGCTTTTCTCCAACATAATAGCCGACCAAACATTCTGTCCATTCTGGGTCACCCGCCAAAAGAATGTCTTCTGAAATGTGAACTAATGGTTTGTCGTCAACAATCGACGAAGGAATAAAGGTGAGGTCATACCCCTTGCTTGTTGATATTGCCACACTTGCCCACCAACGGGTGAGCTTATGGCTTCCAAGAATAAGAGTTGTCCCCTTATCCAACGTCTCTTTGGGATCAGAACGTCTCTACACACCACTCTGCTCTTGTGGGTAGGTCATGATCCTTAGGTGACCTGTAGTCATCCCCTAAGCGTTCCTTATGTTAGAGAAAACTCTGTTTATGTTTTGAAGATGACAAAACTCAGTAACGTCTGAAGACGGTTAGACTCAAGTAGAGTCTATCGACGGCCAAACTCAAATAAACTCTGAAGATGACCAGACTCAAGTGTCAAAGTCTGATGACTACCAAATTCATACTTTAATAATTGACAACTTCCAAATTGAATCAGATAAAGAAACTAAGATGCGAAATCTTGTTTAATTCCTTTTAAGGATTCATTTCCTTTTACTCACAAACAACTTCTTAGTCGGATACAAGACTGACCATCCTTAATTGATTTTGATGCGATCGATCTTTGAAGAAAGCAAGTAGATTTGGAAGGTATCTACTTATGAAAACCAAGATCCTGATTATATGGGTGAACATGATTGACGAGCTTTCGTCATGATCCTCAATGTTAGGATTGACGCATAATCGCACTGAAGTAAAACAAGCGAGAGAAAGAAAATTGAGACATGATGTTTTATCCTGGTTCACCCTTAAACTAGAGCTACGTCTAGCAGAAGATTCCACTATATCAACATCTCATAACTCTTGTTACATCACTCAGTAAGAAGCAAAAAGAGTATATATAGTAGTAGCTATTCATGAGCCCAAACCCAAAGTACTAATAGAAAATTACAGGCTTAAATTGTAAAAACTTTCTAGTGTCCAGGGGGGGTTGAGCACCAAGCGAGACCCACGTGCTTTTCTATCATAGGGGAGTATGAACTACTTATTAATACTCAATCAACTTGAGATCTTCTTAATTGATTCTGTCCAATGGGTAGACTGGAAGAATTCATTCAGAAAGTGCCAACGGTCAAGAAGGCATGAAGGAGTATTTAAAGGAGGCATTTCTGGTCTTTTGGGGCACTGGTGATCAAGAGAAAAATTCAAAGTCTAATTACTTACATTTCACTTGTCATTTACTAAGCTTGAAAATCATACACAAAGGAGTGAGGTTATCAGCTTAGCTTCATGAGAGTAGGAAAGACCCTACATAGAGAAGCTCTGAACTCATATTGTAATCCTCTTTTGATTCATAGTGAAATTCAACCAATCGGCTGTCAGCGTGGGAAAGTGGACATAGGCTTGGACTAAGCCGAATTACTATAAACTATTTGTTCATTCTCTTTTCTCTAAACTTATTTATTTTGTTAATTGCTTTCATTTGAACTCATTATTTCATCATTCTTCTGACTTAGCTCCGAAAGAAAATCATTTTACTTAGTTTTGCGAAAGTTTGTCTTTAAACCTATTCACCCCCCTTTAGGCATCAATACTAGCACTATCACCTTGCCTGGTCCATAGCCATGCCACTTGGTACTAGATCACCATGGCCACTTACAGTCACATCATTCCCTTTCCCTGTGGCAGCTAATGGGCCACCCATCCTCACGGACGCACCATGGTTGCCTTTTCTACTCCTAATTCACCCACGCCTCCCATGTGAATCCTGGTTTAGCTTGCCTAGTTCCATCGTCATAATAGATACCTCAACACAGTGCAACAGTCATGTAAGGAGAAAAGAATAGCAACCCAGAACCAAAACAACAACCAGCAGCAACCAACTTCAATCTGAATAGTAAAGAAAAGAACGAAGAACAACCCAAAAAACAAAAGAAAATAGCAAGTCCAATTATCAAGATCTCAATCAGGCACGTCACAAAATGGTTCATGTTGAAAGAGGAATAAGATCCTTTAAGTTTCAATTCTACCTTCAATCTGAACTAGTGAAAATCGCACAAACAGCACCCAAAAATCTAGTGCTATAGTTTGTCCAATAGAAAATGCCTAACTTGGAAAACTACATAAAATTCTCTAAAGGACTCACTTTCCAAATCCGTTTGATGGGATTGCATATCGAGTTGGTAGGATACTATCTTCCAAATTTTAGCATATTCCAACATATGGATCTTCCCAGATCAACAATAAACCGAACCAATGTTGTAGTTCGTCTAGTAGAAAATGCCCAATTTGTAAAACTGCATAAATTCTCTAGAAGGATCGCTTTCAAAATCCATTCAGTGGGATTGTAAATCGGGTTGGGATGCTTTCCTCCAAATTTCAGCCCATTCCAATGATTGGATCTTCCCGGATCAGTAATAAACCAAACCAGACCAGCATGTTTGCACCAGCAAAAAAACCCTGACTAGAAACATCATAACTTTTTCTAGGAGGCTTACTTGGAAAAACCATTTTGTGGAATTGTAGATTGGGTAGGGAGGAAGCATCCCTCCAAACTTCCGTTTGGCCAATAGGGAGCTCGAGTGAACAATACTGTGAGCTCAAGAGAGAAGTTTGACAATATGGATGAACAGTACCCACGCGAAATGCAAATGGAAAGAGTATGTTTTCACATTTTTTTTTGTAAAGGCAAGTATTTGTATTGATCTTTCACTAATTTGAAATATATATCAAGAGAAACTCGACACCCCAAAACTTGCACTCATATTAGAATGTCATGTAAGAGTATAAGGGTGTCGTGGTTCTAAGAAGCGTAAATAGAAGGCCTGCTACATGGCCACTGAGCCTACCTAGTACATACTAGACTGTACCAAACCTCTATTACATAAAATTGGAAGGATTTAGACACCAACTGCATTACATTCTCCTATTGCTAGGAGTTTCCGTGACCTGCTTAAACGTCGTGGCTTTCTCTCTGATAAATTTCTCTAATTGTTTTCTCATGGCTAATATAAATATATGCTGATTTATGAATATAACATTATTCCTTTCTTTCTAGATCAAATGGCATAAAGCTCCAAAAGAGGATCGAGCCAGGCTATGATAAAAGCTCTTACTAGAAATATGTTTGATTACCTACTTGAGATTCTCTAGCCACGGCCCATTATGTTATGACAAGTAACACTTAACAGCCCAAAAAAGCACTAGTTGACCTGTGACGTGGCACCCAAAAAAGAGGTGGTCTATAGAATCCGATCTATGCTTGTAGAAGCCACACTCAGCAACTGAAATTCTATGACAAGAGAGCAAAAATACCCAGGTTGGTAATATATTATGAGTCATCAACCATAGATGAATTTGATGCCGGGGGATAATTGCTCTATCCCAGATAAATGAGTGCCATAAAATAGGGTGTGATCTTGGACGGATGATATGTCATGTCGATGCCGTCAAGAAAACTCCAAAAGAATGCTCAAGCCACCAAAGTTAGTCCGGGTCGTTGCATAAGGATGGAAGAGGGTCCTCTTGTGTTGCCATTAGTTCCTTAAGATGAGATGGTTGTTCCGGATTAGTAATAAAGTCAACAAATGTAGCTTGTTTGGAGAATCCAAACTGGTAGATTTCACAGTCCGTGAATAGGAGATGCCAAAGGCCTTTCAGATGCCATGAGTTAAACCATAATGATTTTGATCGACCATCACTTATATGCCACTGAAACAAATGTCTAAATTCATGGCAAAGATCAAGGAGTTTCTTCCATGCCAAAGAATAAAAGGTCGGTCTTTTGGCCACCCAAAAATTGATTTTCTTTAAGAATGTTGAATAAATCCATTTACACCATAGAGACTTTTTGTTGGTAAAAAGTATCCAAATTTACTTCAACATCGCTGCTTTGTTACTCTCACGTAACCTGCGAATGCCTAAACCTCCTTCCTCCTTTGGGAGGCAGACTTCATCCTAAGCTACCTTAGCTCTACCTATACCAAGTTCAGGACCCTTCCATATAAATTGTGAACTTGCTCAATTATATCCAATATTGATCTATGAAGTATAAAGACATTAGACCAATATACTTGGATGGTATGGAGAACTGACCTTGTAAGTTGCAAGCAACCTGTAATGGAAAAAATGCGTTGTGTTCAGGATTGTGCTCTCTCAGTGATGGCACTCACCAAGGATGCACAGTCTGCCTTCCCAAGCCTCGATGCCACAATGGGAATTCCAAGATACCAAAATGGTAAGGAGCTTGCATGGAAGCCAAATATATTCCGAAGGGAGTTGCGGAGGTTATCAGATTCACCTGCTAAGTATATCTTACTTTTGTTGAGATTTGGTTCAAGGCCAGACTACTTGGAGAAGATTGTAATGGCATTCTTTAAAAGTGATACCGAGGCCACATTTGCTTCACTGAATAGTATCATAACATCCACAAAAAATAAATGAGAAAGACCAGTAGTCTTGCATCTCCAGAAAATACTTGAAATTCGGATTGCTGGTATGTTGGTAAATGATACTAGTAAATACCTGCATGATTAGCGTGAAGAGGTTTTGTGACATCAGACCACCCAACCTTAGACCTTTACTACTAGGGACAAAACTCTATAGTTCCCCATTAATAGCAATAGAAAATTTAGGATTGCAAACACATACCATGATAAGCTCCACCAGCTTCTCAGGGACACCAAAAGCCCTTAGGGTCCCATCTAGGAAATGCCAATCCACAGTGTCGTAAGCCTTCCTGAAATCAACCTTAATAGCACATTTAGGTAGATAAGAGTCATGATGGAACCCACAAAATAGATCATGTGCTAGCATGATGTTATCACCAATCTGGCGACCTTTGACAAATGCATTCTGAGGCGCACTAATAATAGAGTTACAAATTGAAGCCAATCGGTCCACCAGAATTTTGGTGATGCATTTTGTAGATCATGTTGCAACAGGCTATAGGCTTATAATCATTCATTGTGGATGCATTAAGGACTTTTGGTACCAGGGCTATGACCATAGTGTTTATTTGACAAAGTAGTCTCCCAGTGGCAAAGAAGTCTTTGATCGCTAGAGTAACCGACCGCCTGACTATATCCCAAGACTGCTTCAAGAAATCAACATTGTACCCATCCGGCCCAGGTGCTTTACCAGATGCTAATGAAAAGAGGTATTCTGGATCTCAATGTCAGTAATCGGTCGGAAGAGCAGTGGAACTTGGATATCATCTAAGGTGTGCTACAGGAGGTACGTATTTGTTGTACTGACAGATAATTTTGTCGAGTGACAAAGCAAACAAGTCCTCAAAATGCAAGACAAATACACGATGGACGTCTTTAGGGTCCAAGATCTGAGAACCCAAGCCATCAACCATCAAAAGGATTTTGCTGCCTATGTACCTCATCTTGACGAAGTGGTGAAAGAATTTCATAGTTAAATCACCACCATTCAACCACTATATATGGGACTTCTGCCTAGAAAAAGACTCTTATTGGATACGAAGTTTGGAGAAAGTATTAGTGGGGTCTTTCTCCTCTTAGGCTAGGCTAGAGATAAAAGGATCAAGTTGAAGGGAATCCTACACTGTCAAGAGTTCCCTCCCAAATTCCTCGGTCCGAGTAGAGATGTCTGAGAAGGAATCCTTATTAAGCTGCTTTAGTCGCCCTTTCAGGATCCTAAGTTTAAAGCATAATATAAACATAGGATTTCCACTAACCTGGGAATCTCATACCTGAGCAACTATTGTTGAGAAGTCTAGGTGGTTCATCTAGAAGTTAAAAAAATTGAATGGTCTTCTAGCTTATGGAGGAGGCATAATATGTACCATCATTGGGGAATGATATGAAATCTCAAGAGCTAGGAAGGCAACCTCTGAGTAAGAGAAAACTGCACTCCAATGAGTGTTCACCAGGACTCTGTGAATTTTTCTCTATTTGCGGTTTTCTCCCAAGGATGATGCCTGGGTAAATCTACAACCAACATATTGGAGATGTTTGAAATCTGCTGTCGCAAAGAAGTTATGGAATTCATCAAAGGACAAGAGCCAAATGTCAGGGCTCCCAACTCTATCAAAGGCATCCTGTATTGCATTAAAATCACCCGCCACTACCCATGGTGTGTCCATCAACCTCAACCTAGTTTGGATGAGGTCAGCTCAAAGGGGTCGTTTGGAGACAAATGTGTGCTCTGCATAGACCACAGTAAAAGCAAAGCTAATATCCACAACTAGAGATTTCAAGTTCCTATGAATAGCCTATGACATTAATGAGGTAATATCAAAAGTCACAAGTCTCAAGTTCCAGCCAATCCATATCCTTAATCTTTGAGATTGGGCATATTCGCAAACCAATTCCATCTCGGAAGTAGATTAGGAGAGATGGCATGAAAGATTGATTTCGATGCCTTGGTTTCCAACATGCCAACACAACAAAGATCGTTGGCTCTAACTAAGTGTCTAATTTCCACTAGCCTAATTGGGTCCCCTAGGCCCATGATATTCCATATACCTATATACATATCTACAAGATAGGAAAGGAGAGTGGTTACCATTTTTTGGCCTTACGACCCTTAGACTTAGTTGCAGGCTTAGGCACGGACCGAATGTCTGATGGAGAGATCGGGGCTGGGGAAGATGCCGAGGCTAGAGGAGAGGTTGTGACAAGAATCTCCTTCGTGTTGGATAGTCCACCCTCCGGATCTAAATCCAGCTCCTCCTCATGGTCTTCCGAGGAGACATCCTCAATGGGACTATCTTCTACAGCTTAAAGGAACATCCTACTCATCTTCAGAAATTGAGGATACTGACCTACGGTCATCCACATTTGGTGCTTTGGAAGGTTGAGCATCTAAGGGAGCATTCTGATTCACCAGTCCCTTTCACCGCCTTATTTGACTGTTGTTTCTTCTTGGGTTGAACTTTCTCCCATTTGGCCATACCCTATGCCAATGTATCTAGCTAATCAACAGCATATGCGGCATCTAGATCATCAAAAAACTATGATAGCTCCCTGGTAGGACTTCACATCTTATCCTATGGACTAACATTCACCACAGCCAAGCCTTGCTTGGTAGAGCCTTGCACAGTGGTCATCTCACTTGAAATCGGGGCTTGTTGAGGATTCTGAACCACCTTGCTAGCAACTTCCTTGCTGCATATATGGCCAAAGGTACCACAATACGTACATATGCTCCGCTTCCACTCATATTCAACCATGATTATCCTAGATTCACCTTTCAACCTTATCGGAATTAAATCAACCATCGGCTTCTTGGCATCAACCTCAATGCACACTTTGACGTAGGAGATCATCTTCATTTTCTTCGTTTGTTGATCAACTTAGAAAGGTTTTCCAATCTTGCTTGCACAAAACCAATCCCTATAGCAAACAAAGGGCATATGGGATGTTCTTCAACCAGACCCACACTGGAATCGAGTCATGCCAGCCTTTCTTTAGTTCCAACAAAGGGTGCCATTATTGTAGGATGAGAGTGACCTTGGCCACCGTAAGTGGCCCTTCATCTAGAATTCTTCTCCAATAATCCGAGTCTAGAATGTGAAAGAAATAGAAGCGATCCTTATTGGCCATCACTTTCACTAGTTAGCCACCCCAAGCATTCTGAATGTCGTTTCCGTAAGCTTGAATGGTAGTTTTTTTCCCTACATAATAACCTACTAGGCACTCCTACCATTTGTGATCACAAGCTTGAAGGATGTCATCCGAGATGTGTAGCTCATCCTCAGCGGAGGAGGGAACATAGGTAATGTTGCCTTGAAAAGGCAGAGCTAGACCATTGTCTGGTGCATTACCTACTGCCGCTGGGCCATTGCCTAGTGTCTTGTCCATTACTAACGAGCCATTGCCTGGTGCCTTACCTGTTGCCACCAAGTACCTTGCCTGCTGCTACCGAGCCATTGCCTAATGCATCACCCAATGCTGCCAGGCCACTACCTGATGCATTACCCGCTGCTGGTCCCCTGAATGACCTACCGTCTATGCTCTTCCCCTAGCTACAATCCTTAGACCTAGCATTTTGTCGAACACTTGGGGGCTGGACATTTTGTCAAATATTTAGTAGGCCGACATTCTAATAAGCAACTTGAAAGCCATCATTTTTGACGAGCAATTGGCAAGCATCTTTTCCCTTTCCCAACCTCTCCCACAATGGATGGGGCATTTGGTCGAATAGCTATAGGTTTGAACACACAAGACGATCTCGTCCAACTCGATTTGGGCATTAGGTCGAGCATTTAAAGACCCAGAATTGTTGGTCCATCCTCAGCAAGAGCGTTTAGCAAGGTCATGCTTCATGTCTCCCTAGCACGACTTCTTCCCCTTCTTCCCTCAAAAGGAACTTGGTCATGCTCTATTCCACTCACATTAGCTGCAGTATCATTGCCTTTAGCACTACCAGGCTCAGCCAAATTGGTAGCAACTAGAGCCATGGAGCCACAACCGAGCAAATGAAGCAGCAACTAAAATCGTCAATGAAGAACAACAACCTAGAATCTAGAACAAGACCAGCAAGCTCAAACAAGACCAACCAACATGGAACAAGCAGACCCAGAAAAGACAGCCAGCACATAAAGTTCAAAGTGGAATGAACCCCAAATGAACAACCAACCAGGCGTTCCAGAAAAAGGAACGAACCTAAAAACCAACGTTCAAACTCTAAGTGCATGGGCTGATAAGTTAAAGGGACAAATCAAGAAGCAAAATGCACGTACAACATGATGGGTATAGTGCGATCACTTAGAGGGGCGTGAATAGGTGATTTTAAAAACTTTTGCGGAAGTATAAAATATACAATGTGTGAAGCGTGATATACAAGTGATATACGAAGAACTAAGAGAACAAACAGAGAGTTAAGAGAGTAAAGATCAAGACACAAGAATTATAGTGGTTCGGCTTAGCTCAAGCTTACGTCCACTCTCTCGGGCTGACAGCATATCAGTTGGATTCCACTATGAATCAAAAGAGTTACAAATCAATTCTAAGACTTCACAAAGTCTTCTGGTCTCACACAGCAAGTATATGTAACACTCATTTATTTACAATGTATGTGCACAGTAAATGAGCAGTTCTAAACTTTGGAATTATACTCTCGTTAGCATCATTTTCAAAGACCTGAAACACCCCCTTTTTATACTCCTTCATGCCAATACGACCGTTGGCACTTTCCAAATAAATTCTTCCAATCAACCCGTTGGACATAATCAATCAAGGAGATCTCAAGCAATCTTCAGATAGTAATAAGAGCCTATAAATCCCGGTTGCCCATACAATTAGGATATTGGTTTCCATAAGTGAATACTTGCCACATTTACCCGATCTTTAGAGAAACCAATATGCCAATAATAATCTTCATAAACTTGGGAATAATCTCTCTTGTTAATCCACATATATGATGTCTGAAATCCACAAGTATCAGAGTTGTAAGAATATCATCTTACTCAACTAGTTGTCATAATTCTAGCTTCCCAGATTTTACCAAATCTGTCTTCCCAAACGATACATGTATGCTACCTCAGACGATACATGTCTGACATCTCCATATGTTTATAAGATCTAGCAACTTCCAGATGATACAAGATCTGCCATATTCCAGAAGATACAAGATCTGACATCTTCCCAGATGTTATAAGATCTGACATCTTCCCAGATGATATAAGATCAGATCTGACATCTTCCCAGATGATATAAGATCTGGCCACAACAATGTATTTTGACTTCAAGTCAAATCACGGAGTTTTGTCCTATTGTCATAGCGTTTTGTCATCTTCAAAATCATCAATAGAGCTTCCTCTAACAATCTCCCCCTTTTTGATGATGACAAAACGATCCTACATATTTTGAAGATATATTCTGCAACACAAAAAGTTAGATAAAAACAATATCTCTTAAGTGAGATGAAAACTCATTATCACTATAATCTGCATCCACAAGACAAAAAGTTAGTCTTGACAGGTCATAATAAAACTTTAGAGGAATAGAATAAATAGCATCCCTGTCACTCAATCAGATTATATAAACGACATTTCAGTCAATGCAACAAATCGGCATCACAAGTCAATCATTCATTCATTCAACCAATTAACCAATCAAAGCTATTCAAAAGTCAAGTCAAGCCAGTTTTAAAACAATTTCTCAAACAACAAAATCTGTACTTTTCTCCCCCTTTTTGTAATAATAAAAAAGATCAAGAGGGAGGGGAAACTCGAACAAAGTGAAGATTGTCCAACGATTGCACTGTCTGCTCCAGGTTCTTGATTGTCTCAGTCCATTGATCAACATCCACTTTCTTGGTCAACTGCTGATAAAATTCTTGAACAATAGAATGGAGAGACTGAATCTGCAGGTTGAAGTGATTGCGATGTTCCAACAACTCAAGCTCCAAATAAGATTGATGAGATTTTAACTCGATAATAAGTCCAAGTAATTGTTTGAACTCATCAGAATGATTCGGTTGTGCTAAGGCTTTAGCATATATAGTCTAAGGAAGATGATAGAAGGTTGGAGCATTGGCCTATTGATATGTAGGAAAGGATGTACTAACTCCCCCTGTCTTGTTGCTATCATCATTGCTTTGATCGGTCCATTGTTTGAAGGCAAACCTTTTCAGCTTCAACTGGTTCCCTGCCTGTGTCATGTGGAGATCGAACAATGATCGATTTCTCATAGTGACGAGACATATATTCAGCAACAATGAGAGTATCATCATCAGAATTGTCGTCTGGAATGTTTATTGTATTCTTCGTTGGGATTGGTGCAAGCACTACTATCTTTCCTTTATTCAAGCACTTTTCTGATGGAGTCGGTGTTGACAAAATTCCGGGCCTACTCGATTGAGGAGCAACAGCAAATGTCACCCTGACATTGGCTTGGTCAAACTTCTTTTTTGCAAGACTTGAAGTCTTCCTTGACGTAGACATAATGGCAATCGCAGATAGAATCTTCGTTGTTCGAGTAGAAAGTTGAAAACTTTTTGGAAGAGAAAACCAGGGGAGAAAACAATCTGCTAGGGTTTCAGATGAAAGGAAAGCTTTTGAGCAAAGAGGCAGCATCCCAACCGGTTTAAGGGGTGAGAGAATGCCTTTCGAAATTCAAAAGAAAACTAAATTTTTTTGGAAAGTAAAATTTCCATAACAACGAGTCAATAATCAAGGAATGCATATATCACGCAACGATTCAAATAGTGAACGCAATAATGAATGTACCTTGACATACTAAAAATAAAAATACATGTTACCTTATGAACGAATGGTGGGAAAATTCATATCATAAGCTCCTGAGTCATAAGATATCATAGATGATGGCATTTCAAGAGTTGGACCGTTTGAGACGTTTGTAAGATCTGAATATTGTAAGATCTGGAGTAGCATAAGATCTGGGATGTTGTAAGATTTGGAGCATTGTAAGATTTGAAGCATGTAAGATCTGGAGCATTGTAAGATCTGAACCACCATAACGTCTGAACATGGTAAGATCTTAGTCATCGGGAGATAAGATATTCAACTTACTTCGTATGAATTCAAATGAATTCTTATCCAAAGCCTTTGTGAAGATGTCTACTAGCTGATTCTTGGAATCAATGAAAGTAACTCAAACATCCTTTTTCTCCACATGATCTCATATAAAATGATGCCGAATTTCAGTGTGCTTGGCTCTAGAGTGCAAAATAGGATTCTTGGTTAAGTCCATAGCGCTAGTGCTGTTACACCTGATTTCGATGCATGACTTTGAAATCTTGAAGTCACGCAGTTGTTGCTTCATCCATAAAATTTGCGAACAGCAACTTCAAGAGCAACATACTCTGACTCTACTGTTGAAAGAGCAACCATGTGTTGTTTTCTTGACAACCATGATATAAGTCATTCACCTAGCAGCTGACAAGTACCTAATGTACTCTTTCTATTTAACTTGCAACCTGCTAAGTCCAGCATATGAATATCCAAGTAATGTAAAGTCTCAATCCTTTGGATACCATAATCCAAACTTTGAAGTAGTTGCCACATACTTTATAATCCGCTTAACAGCACTGAGATGTGACTCCTTAGGATTGGATTGATATCTTGCACATAGACACACACTAAACAAAATGTCAGGTCTAGATATTGTTAGATATAAAAGAGATCCAATCATACTCTTGTATAGTCTCTGATCGATTTGTTTTCCGTCGATGTTCTCATCAAGCTTCAGAGTACTTGACATGGGCGTCTCTGTCTTCTTGCAATTTTCCAAGCCAAATTTTGACACAATCTCTTTGGCATATTTCTCTTGGTAAATGAAGATACCTTCCTCTAATTATTTGACTTGTAAACCCAGGAAGAATGTCAATTCTCCCATCATACTCATTTCGAACTCATTCTGCATTGCTTTAGAAAAATTCTTGCAAAGAGTTTCATTAGAGGAACCAAAGATATATCATCAACATATATTTGAACTGAGAGAAAGTCTTTGCCCTCAGTCTCGACAAACAAAGTTATGTCTACTTTGTCTTTCTCAAAGACATTCTCAAGTAAGAATTTACTTAACCTTTCATACCTAGCTCTGGGAGCTTGCTTTAGACCATAAAGTGCCTTCTTCAGTTTGTATACATGATCTAGCTTCTTCGGATCTTCAAAGCCAAGAGGATGCTTTACATACACCTCCTCTTGTATGAAACCATTTAGGAATGCACTCTTGACATCCATTTGGAACAACCTAAAATTTTTATAACAAGCAAAGGCAAGCAATAATTGAATAGCTTTTAACCTTGCCACTAGTGCATAAGTTTCATCATAGTCAATTCCTTCTTGTTGAGAGTATCCTTTTGCTACCAGTCTAGCTTTATTTCTGACAACTTTGCCTTCCTCATCCAATTTGTTTCTGAATACCATTTGGCTCCAATGATGGATTTTTCTTTAGGTTTTGAGATTAACTCCCAAACATCATTGATTGCAAATTGTCTGAGCTCATCTTGCATAGCCTCGATCCAGCTTTCATCAAAGAGAGCTTCATCTATACCTTTTGGTTCAACTTCAGACATAAGTGCTACTACATTGGATTCTTCATGTCTCTATGACCTTGTTGAACTCCTTCATTGAGATCACCAATGATAAGTTCAGTTGGATGACTGGACTTGTGTTTCCAGTTCGATTGAAGAATTCTTCTGGACCTTGATGACATGGTTTCATCTTCTTCTTGTTGTGCTTCATCGAGTAAGTTCAAGCTTGAGAAGTCTTGAGAACGATTTAGAATATCAAGCTGTGGTTAAAGTGAATGTATTTGAGCATCTTCATGAAACTTGACATTCATCGACTCTTCAACAATTTGAGTCTACTTATTGAAAACTCTGTAGGCCTTGTTGTTCATGGAGTATCCAAGAAAGATTCCTTCATCAGACTTCATATCAAACTTACCAACATGGTCATTAGGATTATTTAGTATAAAGCAATTGCAACCAAAAACACTAAAGTAAGAAACAATAGGTTTCTTATCCTTGAAGATCTCATAAGGTGTCTTCTCTAAGGTAGGCCTGAGATAAACTATGTTAATGATATAACAGGCAGTAGATACAGCTTCAGCCTAAAATTGAGAAGGCACGTAACTTTCTATCAGTAGAGTTCTAGCCATCTCTTGTAGCGACCTGTTCTTCCTTTCCACAACTTCATTTTGCTCAGGCGTATATGGAGATGAAAACACATGTTGGATCCCTGTATCATCACAAAACTTGGCAAAGTCTTGGTTCTCAAATTCTCTTTCATGATCAGTACGAATCCGAGAAATAGTATAACATTTCTCATTTTAAACTTTCTTGGCAAACTTTGAAAAGTAAGTAAAAGCACCAGACTTACTTGCTAAGAAGTAAATCCATGTGAACCTAGAGTAATCATCAACAATTACCAGGCAATAAGTTTTGCCACCAATACTTTGAGTTTGTATTGATCCAAACAAATCCATGTGAAGAAGCTATAAAACATGGTTAGTTGATACTTGATTTACCAACTTATAAGAACTTCTGACATGTTTTACCAACACACAGGATATACAAGATTGTTCTTTTGGAATGCCAAACTAGGAAGGCGACGAACAATCTTCTTGGAAGAAATCTTGGCAATCTGCTTCATGTTAGCATGTCCAAGTTTTCTATGCCACAAATTTATCTCATCCTGTATAGATAACAGACACTACGAACTATCTGATTTATATCGAGTAGATAGATATTTCTATGACGTTTACCGGAGAAAGATTGTGAAGTTTCATTGCTAGAACCATAGCATATGCCTTCTTGAAAATGAATTATGTAACCATTATCACACAACTAACTAATACTGATAAGATTATAGTTCAAACCTTTCACCAAGGAAACATTTTTGATAGTCAGATTTCCAATCTGCACAGTTCCACATCCAACTATCTTCCCTTTACTTTTTCCTCCAAAGGAGACTTTCCCTCCTTTTGTTCTGACTAACTCAACAAAACAACTCGAATCACCTATCATATGCCTTGAGCATCCACTATCCAGGTACCACTTTGTTTTGCTCTTGGTGGTAACCTATTAACAAGAAAAATACTCACTTTTTTTTGGTACCCAAACTTTCTTGGGTCCTATATAGTTAGTATAAGCAAAGTTTGACCAGTTTTTCTTCACTGATCTTCTTTACAAGGGACAATCTCTTTCAAGATGTTCTGAGCAATTGCAATTCGAGCACTTCAAAGAACTTCTTCCAACAGGTTTTATAAAAACTCTTTGAAAATGATTTTTGTAAATTGCCTTTGAAGGTTTTCGTTCAAGCCTTTCCTTTACCTTAGGAAAATCGATTAAAGGAATAGTTTCAGGGATCATACTTAGACCGGCTTTATTAAAATAGGGTCTTTGAACTGAAAGGAGTTTATCAAGCTTTCCAAAACCATTTGAAAACCTTTTTGAGAGATTGAAAAGTCAGCTATGAGGCAAACAACTTGCTTCTCAAGAGAATTTGACTTCTCCTTCGTAGCAGCTTAACTTTTGTTTAAACTTTCAAATTTTTCAGATCAAACAATTTCCTACTTTTGAAGTCTCAAGTTCTCCTTCTTAAGCTTAGAGATTTTTTCAAAAGATGATTCCAAACTAGAGCATAACTCATCAATGTACTTGGACTTTAATAGGAATTTGAAATTACTAACCTCATCATCTTGATCTGAGTCTGAATCATAACTTGCTTATAAATCTGAATTGGAATGTGCTATTAAGCAAATGTTTGCAAACTCATCATCGCTATCAGCATCACTCCAGGTTTCTGCCTTGAATGCTTTCTTATATTTTTCACTCCTTCCATTGCTTCGCTTCAGTAAAGGACAGTTAAGTTTGATATGTCCTTTTTGCCTACAGTTGTAACACGTTACATCATTGTTGGATTTGTTGTTCCAAGATTGCCTGTTCTGAAAGTTCTGTCTAGGCTACCTTTTCTGGAAATTCTGCTTTGGCTGTCTTCTCTGGAAGTTCTGGGAGCTAAAGTTTCTTGAGTTGAACCTTCTACCTCTACTGTTCAATTTCTTGAACTTCTTCATTAGAAGAGCCATTTCTTCATCATCCAATGTCTCATTTGATCCTGCATCATGAAAGTCTTCATTAGATTTTAAAGCTATAGATTTCTTACCTTTTGAAAGTGTTAGTGCGTACACCTAGAAGGGAGGTTGAATAGGTGTTCTTGCAATTATGGACAGAAATTAAATTTGCAAGAACAATTAAATAGAAATTAAGAACAGATAGTTAGGAAGAGAGATGAACACAACAGTTATAGTGGTTCGGCTTTGATTAAGCCTACATCTACTCTTGGTCTAACAGTCAATGGGTTGGAATTCACTAAGTTTCAAAAGAGATTACAATATGAGGAACAGGCTTCTCTGCTCTCACGAAGCAGAAGGATTTCTCTCTTTTGAGTATACGATGTGCACAATGACAAGTAGAGTGAATAGTTCAGACTAAGGAAATTTCTCATATTTTCTCTGTCTCTTTTCCACCAGGAGACAAGTCCCTTAAATACTTCCTCTGGCCTTGTTGGCTGTTGCTACTTGCCAAAGAGATTCTTCCAATCATACCGTTGGATAGAATCAATCAAGGGATCTCGAGCTGTTTTAAAAACCGAGAAGAGAGAGTGTTGATCCTAATCGCCCATACAATCAGAATCTCTACTTTCCAAGTATGAATACTTATTCATAATACTTGCCTTCCAGTCGATCAAAATATTCCATAAATAATAAGATATGTGACCGGAGAATCAACCCATCAAACTATCCAAATATATCTCACTTAGTGAATAGATCTTTAAGCCAATATACTTTGTAGATACGACCGAGGTAAAATATCCATCAGTTATTCAATAAGATTGACATCACAGTTCAGTATCATATATTCCAGACGATGGATATAGATATAGATTATGCATGTTCTGATATACTCCCAGACTGTGCAAATAACTTATCCAGACGATGTATGTTCTACCAGACGATGTATGTTCTGACATGGTCCAGAAGATGCAATATTCTGTCTTCTTCAGCAATTAACACTTGCACGGTTTTGTCAACTTCAAAACAATAAGAAGAGATTCTCTAACACCTTTCAAGTCTGATTGTTCATCGGATCTTTCCACTTCGTAAGATTGGAGAGTTCAAATTAGCTCATCAACAGAAAAAGGCCGAATCCTTTGTGTTTCTCTGATAGAGATTTTCACTTGATCCCATTCACTTGAGAGTCCACGTAGTAACTTATTGACTTTCATTGGTCTAGAAATAGGTTGATCTTGGTCCAGAAATAGTTCTAAACTTTGGAATTATACTCTCGTTAGCGTCGTTTTGAAAGACTTGAAACAACCCCCTTTTATACTCCTTCATGCCAATACAACCGTTGGCACTTTCCAAATGAATTCTTCCAATTAACCCGTTGGACATAATCAATCAGGGAGATCTCAAGCAATCTTCAGATAGTAATAAGAGCCTGTCAATCCAGGTCGCCCATACAATCAGGATCTTGGTTTCCATAAGTGAATACTTGCCACATTTACCTGATCTTCAGAGAATCCAATATGCCAATAATAATCTTCATAGACTTGGGAATAATCTCTCTTGTTAATCCACATATATGCTGTCTGAAATCCATGAGTATTAGAGTTGTAAGAATATCATCTTACTCAACCAGTCGTCATAATTCTGACTTCCCAGATTTTACCAAATCTATCTTCCCAGACGATACGTGTCTGTTACCTCAAACGATACATGTCTGACATCTCTAGATGTTTATAAGATCTGGCAACTTCCAGATGATACAAGATCTGCCATATTCCATACGATACATGATCCAGCATCTTCCTAGATGTTATAAGATCTGACATCTTCCCAGATGTTATAAGATCTGGCCACAATAATGTATTTTGACTTCAAGTCAAATCACGGAGTTTTGTCATCTTGTCATAAAGTTTTGTCATCTTCAAAATCATCAATAGAGCTTCCTCTAACAATCTCCCCCTTTTTGATGATGACAAAACGATCTTACAGATTTTGAAGATATATTCTGTAACACAAAAAGTTAGATAAAAATAATATCTCTTAAGTGAGATAAAAACTCATTATCACTATAATCTGCATCCACAAGACAAAAAGTTAGTCTTGACAGGTCATAATAAAACTTTAGAGGAGTAGAATAAATAGCATCCCTGTCATTCAATCAGATTATATAAACGACATTTCAGTCAATGCAACAAATCAGCATCACAAGTCATTTATTCATTCTTTCAACCATTTAACCAATCAAAGCTATTCAAAAGTCAAGTCAAGCCAGTTTTAAAACAATTTCCCCCTTTTTGTCATAATCAGAAAGATCAAGAGGGAGGAGTATTAGAGGAAGATCTATCGATGATTTTGAAGATGACAAAACTCTATACAAAGCTTAATGACGAGAGGACAAAACGTTGTGATTTGACTTGGAGTCAAGTGTTTAGCCGTGGTCAGATCTTTATCATCTGGAGAATTGGCAGATCTTGTATGATCTGGAAATTGCCAGGTCTTTATCATCTGGAGAGGTGTCAGACTTGTATAGTTTGAAGGTAGTCAGATCTTTAAGATCTAAAGGTATCATCTGAAAGTAGTCAGATCTTTAAGATTTGAAGGTATCAAACACGTATCGTCTGGAAGGTAGATAGGTAAAATCTGGATAGTCAGATTTATGATGACTGTTGAGTAAGAGGATATTCTTATGACTCTAATGCTTGTGGATTTCAGACAGCATATTTATGGATCAACAAGATTGATTACTTTCAAGAATATGAAGTTTATTATTGGCATATTGGATTCTCTAAAGATCGGGTAATTATGGCAACTATTCACTTATGGAAACCAATATCCTGATTGTTTGGGTTACCAGGATTAACGGACTCTTGACACTATTTGAAGATTGCTTGATATACTCTTGATTCTGTCCAACGGGTTGGTTGGAAGAATTCCTTTGGAAAGTACCAACAGTCGTATTGGCATGAAGGAGTATTTAAGGGAGATATTTCAAGTTGTTCAATATACTAGACAGACGAGAGTTTAATTCCAAAGTTTAGAGCTACCCATTTACCGTGCAATTATATTGTAAACAAAAGAGTGTTACACATACTTACTGTGAGAGCATAAGACTTCGTGAAGTCTTAAAACTGATTTGTAAACTCTTTTGATTCATAGTGGAATCCAACCGATAGGCTGTCAGCTCGAGAGAGTAGACGTAGGCTTGAGCTAAGCCGAACTACTATAAACCTTGTGTCTTGATCTTCTCTCTTAACTCTCTGTTTGTGTTTATAGTTCTTCGTATATTACTCGTATATCACGCTTCACACGCTGTGTTTTACATACTTCCGCAAAAGATTTTAAAATCACTCATTCACCCCCTCTAGGTGATCGCACTAGATCCTTCAATTGGTACCAGAGCCTCGTGCTTGTTTTTGAAGTGTTTTACTTCTGAGCTAAAGATCTATGTCTAGTGCTTTTGCTCCAAGTTTGGTACGAGGATATAGCACCACCAGACCTCCTTACTTTGACGGGTTTGATTACAATGTTTGGAAGAGCTATATGAGGGCATTCCTAAGATCAATAGATCTTCTGGTATGGGATGTGGTTGACAGAGGGATAAATCCTAAAGCTGCACCAAATTCAGAGAGAAACGTTGTAGAAGCCGGAGAAATGACACAAGCTGATTTCACCAGAAGACAATATTTTGATGCTAAAGCTATTTATATTTTATACTGTGCTTTATCTCCTACTGAGTATTATCATATTTGTTTATGTGAAACAGCGAAGGAAATATGGAACACATTGAATGTCATATATGAAGGAACCGACCGTGTAAAGGAGACAAAGATCAACATTCTTCTCGGTCAATATGAAGCATTCAAGTTGAAACATGGAGAGAACATCTCTGACATGTTCAACCGATTTACTGAAATAGTAAACAGACTGGCATATCAAGGCCATCCTATCTCTGGACCTATGAAGGTCAACAAACTATTATGTGGATTCTCTTATGAGTGGAATCACGTGAAGATTTCTATTAGAGAAACATAGAGGATTAAGTCTCTCTCTATTGATGAACTTGACGGAACTCTTCAATCCTATGAAGTTGAAAAAATCAATGAAGAAGATCCAAAAGAGTGTGAAGACATTGATGACGAGTATGTAGATATATGCCTGATGGCACATTCTGATTCTGAATCAGAAGCAAGCTTGGACTCTAACCTAGTTCGAGATGACCAAACTCGACAAAGTCTTAGACATCACAACATCTCAGACAACACAACGCTTAAGGTAACTTGTATTATGGCATTATATTTTAAGCAAATTAAGGTACCTTTCCGAAAACGTCACTTGCCTAATATATGATATAAGATATTACTTGCTTTATTTACTTGTCAGAATATTGTTTGAATCTTTGCTTGATTGTTTCAATATTATATGAATCGTTGTTTTTAGAAAGTTTTACTTTCTGGTTTTATTTTCTTTTTGAAATTTCAGAAAGGACTTTCTCTTAAAACCATTCGATTCTCTCTTTGTTTATTTTCCATCTTTAACTTTGAAACCCTTGAGTTTCTTTTTTCTCTCAAACATTCTCTTCAAAGTTTTCAACTTTCTTGCTCAAACAACGAAGATTTCTTTGAAGCCATAATGTCTTCTTCAAGGAAATTTTCAAGTTCCCCCTCCCTCTTAAACTTTTTTATTATGACAAAAAGGGGGAGAAAGTGCAGATTTTATTTTTAACTCTCTCTAGTTTATCAATTTTTTTGGTTGAACTTAGTTTGTTTGGATTGCTTGAACTATTGACCGGTTGAATTGAGATGTTGATTGAATGAGTGATTGAGATGTTAATTCTTTGAAGTTTAATCATGATTTATCGAGGCTAACTTTTGTCTTGTGGATGCAGATTGCAAATTCGATTAAGAAATTCTTTATACTGCTAACGTGATATATTGTAGGAATTATAATCTCAATTCTGCAAGAGAGTTTTATGTCACTTAAGAGATATCGCACATGGCTAATGTTTTGTATTATAGAACATATCTCAATAATCTGCATGAAGGTTTTATCATCATCAAAATGAGGGAGATTGGTAGAGGAAACTTTGTTGTGATTTTGAAGATGACAAAGAGCAAATTTTAGACGATTAAATGTTATCATATATTGTTGAAGTGTTATGTTGCAGGAGATACAATCTCAAGGAGATATATCCAAAATCTGTAGGATCGTTTTGTCATCATAAAAAAGGGGGGAGATTGTTAGAGGAAGATCTATCGATGATTTTGAAGATGACAAAACTCTATACAAAGCTTTATGACGAGAGGACAAAATGCTGTATTTGACTTGGAGTCAAGTGTTTAGCCGTGATTAGATCTTTATCATCTGGAGAATTGGTAGATCTTGTATGATCTGGAAATTGTCAGATCTTTATCATCTGGAGAGGTGTCAGACTTGTATAGTCTGAAGGTAGTCAGATCTTTAAGTTCTAAAGGTATCATCTGAAAGTAGTCAGGTCTTTAAGATCTGAAGGTATCAGACACGTATCGTCTAGAAGGTAGATTTGGTAAAATCTGGATAGTCGGATTTATGACGAGTGTTAAGTAAGAGGATATTCTTACGACTCTGATTCTCGTGGATTTCAGACAGCATATTCATGGATCAACAAGATTGATTACTTCCAAGAATATGAAATTTATTATTGGCATATTGGATTCTCTAAAGATCGGGTACTTTTGGCAACTATTCACTTATGGAAACCAAGATCCTGATTGTATGGGTGACCAAGATTAACGAACTCTTGACACTATTTGAAGATTGCTTGATATACTCTTGATTCTGTCCAGCGGGTTGAATGGAAGAATTCCTTTGGAAAGTGCCAACGGTCGTATTGGCATGAAGGAGTATTTAAGGGAGATATTTCAAGTTGTTCTATATACAAGACAGACGAGAGTTTAATTCCAAAGTTTAGAGCTGCCCATTTACTGTGCGATTATATTGTAAACAAAAGTGTGTTACACATACTTGCTGCGAGAGCATAAGACTCCGTCAAGTCTTAGAACTGATTTGTAAACTCTTTTGATTCATAGTGGAATCCAATCGATAGGCTGTCAGCTCGAGAGAGTAGACGTAGGCTTGAGCTAAGCCGAACCACTATAAATCTTGTGTCTTGATCTTTTCTCTTAACTCTCTGTTTGTGTTTATAGTTCTTCGTATATCACGCTTCACACGCTGTGTTTTACATACTTCCACAAAAGATTTTAAAATCACCTATTCACCCCCCTCTAGGTGATCGCACTAGATCCTTCAAGGGGAAACTCGAACAAAGTGAAGATTGTCCAACGACTGTACTGTCTGCTCCAGCTTCTTGATCGTCTCGGTCCATTGATCAACATCCACTTTCTTGGTCAACTGCTGATAAAATTCTTGAACAATAGAGTAGATAGATTGAATCTGCAGGTTGAAGTGATTGCATTGTTCCAACAACTCAAGCTCCAAATCAGATTGATGAGATTTTAACTCGATAATAAGTCCAACCAATTGTTTGAACTCGTCAGAATGATTCGGTTGTGCTAGGCCTTCAGCATATATAGTCTGAGGAAGATGATAGAAGGTTGGAGCATTGGCCTGTTGATATGTAGGAAAGGATGTACTAACTCCCCCTGTCTTGTTGCTATCAACATTGCTTTGATCGGTCCATTGTTTGAAGGCGGACCTTTCAGCTTCAAGTGGTTCCCTGCCTGTGTCATATGGAGATCGAACAATGATCGATTTCTCATAGTGATGAGACATATATTCAGCAACAATGAGAGTATCATCATCATCAGAATTGTCGTCTGGAATGTTTATTGTATTCTTCGTTGGGACTGGTGCAAGCACTACTGTCTTTCCTTTATTCAAGCATTTTTCTGATGGAGCCGGTGTTGACAGAATTTCGGGCCTACTTGATTAAGGAGCAACAGCAAATGTCACCCTGATATTGGCTTTGTCAAACTTCTTTTCTACAGGGCTTGAAGTCTTCCTTAACGTAGACATAATGGCAATCGCAGATAGAATCTTCGTTGTTCGAGCAGAAAGTTGAAAACTTCTTGGAAGAGAAAACCAAGGAAGAAAACAATCTGCTAGGGTTTCAAATGAAAGGAAAGCTTTTGAGTGAAGAGGCAGAATCCCAACCGGTTTAAGGAGTAAGAGAATGCCTTTCGAAATTCAAAAGAAAACTGAATTTTTGTTAAGTAAAATAGAACGAGCAAGAACCCAGCTCAGAAACCAGCCAACGTAAAACCTAGCAAAGACGCCCAGCTTAGCAACTCAATGTGGAACAAGCCCAGCTTCCATCAACCAGGAAAATACCAAACAGAAGCAAAACGTACGTCCACTCCAAGCATTCAGAGTTTAGAAACCCAGCAACGCCTGAGTTGAATGAGAGCTACCGAGATAAACAAAGCCAGCTCCATGCACACCAAGCTACCAAAGTAGAGAACAAACAACTATTCGCACTCTAGGAGCCCAAAAAACGCAGCAAGAAATTCCAGAACAAACAGAAGACATCCTAAACCTAGAAATCATGGGCAGCACAGAAACCCTACTAATAAGGAGCCATAACTTTTTCTAGAGAACTTACCCATAAAAACCATTTGGTGGAGTTATAGATCGGATAGGGAGGAAGCATTCTTACAAAATTCAGCCCATTCCGACTCCTGGAGCTCCTGACATAAGCACATCATGCATTTGAGCTACAGTACCGCAACACCGGCAAAAACCTTACACAAGAAAACCCATAACTTTCTCTAGGGGATGAATCTTTAAAAATCTCTTGTAGGCTTGTAGATCGGGGAGGGAGGAATCTTCCCTCCAAATTTCAACTCATTTTGACATCAAAAACTCCGGGAATTAGCAAAATTCCAACCGGCCAGCGGGTGAACAATACTCACAAATTTTGAAGAGATGAACAGTACCCAAGAAAGGGTCCATCTGTATCGTACAGATCAAAGTACGCGCTCGAGTTGCAAATAAAGATATGCTTTCACAATTTTTTTTGGTGAACTAAGGGATTGTATTAATCTTTTAATCATAACATTTGTACGAGGCAAGAAAGCCTGGCACCACAAACTCGCACTCAACACGGTCGAAGGCCAGTTATACATGAAAGGGTATCGTGGTTTCAAATTGAAATAGAAAGAAAAGGCCTAAACAATGGCCAACTGAAAACAAAGAGAACATATTACTATCAACGGAAAATAGATGGGTCTATTCCCCAACCACGTTGAATCTATTTGTTCCTAGGAGAGTCTACAACTTGTTGGAATGTCTTGGCCTTATCTTTAACCATCTTGATCAATTTCTTCTTCATCGCAGGGACGAAGACATCACTATTGTGAAACAAGATATTATTTCGCGTCTTCCAAATAATATGGCATGAAGCAAACCTAGCGATACTTTGGTGGAAGCAGTTCCCAGAAATATAGTTGATCTCCCGTTCGAGGATTTCCGGCCAAGATCCATTCTTCCAAGATAGATTACATCTCTTAGCCCAAAACAATACAAGTTGAAACGTAACTTGACATCCAAAAAAATAAGTGGTCTATGGAATCCGGTCTAGAATTACAAAAGACAATTGGCTTTAGATAATCTGCCACATGACAATAAGAATACTTGGGTGGGAAGCATGTTCTATGTCATTAGCCAGAGATTGAATTGATGCCGGTGAATAAGAGTTTTGTTCCAGATAAAAGTATGCCATGGTACCCTTTGGCCCCATAAGCCTGATAATACTCCAAGCCGACGCTGCCGAGAAAACCCTAGAGGTGTTCCCCATCCACCGAAAGCAGTTCAGCTCACAGCTCAAAGAGGGGAATGGCTCCCCCCAATTTGCCAAAGTATCCAGGAGGAGAGAAGGATGCCCTCTTGCCACAGTAAGATTGGCCACCTAGGCTTCTCTAGTGAAGCCTGACCGGTAGATTACACAATCAAAGAATAATAAGTTCAATGGATCGGGAGTATGCCACTAATCAAACCATAAAGATAATGATCGTCCATCTCCAATATGCTACTAAATCAAATGTCGGAATTCACAACCAAGGTCAACAATTTTCTTCCACGCCCATGAACAAAAGGTTGGTCAATTTACCACCCAAAAACTCCGTTTCTTAAAAAATGTGGAGTGAATCCATTTGCACCATAAAGATTCATTATCAATGAACAGGAACCAAATATGTTTTAACATGGTAGCTCCGTTACTCTTCTTCAACCTCCAAATGCCAAGACCCTTCTTCCTTAGGAAGATATAGATCACTGCAAGACACTTTAGCACATCCCGACCCAAGTTCAAGGCCCTTCCATAGGAAATGCCAAAGTATACGTTCAATTTTATATAATACTGAACTAGATAGTATAAACAAACTAGGCTAGTAAACCTGAATAGTATGTATAACTGACCTAATCAGTTGCAAGTGCCTCGCAAAGGAGAGGAAGTGTTGATTCCAGGATTGAGCTCTTTTAGTGATCGCATTAACCAAGGTTACACAATCGACCTTACCCAATCTCGACTCCATAATAGGAATCCCCAAATACCGAAAAAGTAAAGTGCCAACTCTAAAGCCAAGCATAATAGCCACCATAAATAAATATCTCGCTCTTGTTGATGTTTGGTTCAAGGCCCGACCGTTCCGAGAATGTAGAAATCGCCAACTTCATAAGTGCAATGGACATCACATTGGCTTTGCAGAATAAAAAAAAACATCGTCAACAAAGAATAAATGTGTCAATCCCATAGTCTTGCACCTCCAGAAGAATTTGAATTTCAGTTTACTAGTCTAACTATCGATAATGCCAAAGAAGACTTTCCATGATCAAAGTGAATAGATATGGAGATATTGGATCCCTTTGCTTGAGTCCCCTTGAACTAGCAAAGAACCCCTGCAATTCCCTATTAATAGAAATATAGAACCTTGACATGCATACACACATCATAATCAGCATAATTTATTTTGGTGAAAACCCAAAAGACCTTAATGTCGATTCCAGAAAATCCCAATTAACAATGTCATACGCTTTTCTAAAGTCCACCTTCATTGCACATTTTGGAAAGTATGGATAATGATGAAATCCATAAAATAGCTCCTTAGCTAGCAATATATTATCACTAAAGGCGGTCTGAGATGCACTAATAAGTGAAGGAAGTATAGAAACCAGTCGATTTACCAACAACTTAGTGATACATTTGTATATTGTATTACAACAAGCAATAGGTCTAAAATCATCCATTGAGGAAGCATTAGGAACTTTAGGGACCAGAGCTATGATGGTGGTGTTCAGTCGACATAGCATATTCCCAAAATGAAGGTAATCCATGATGGTAGACACAATTGATGAGCCCACTACCTCCCAAGACCATTTAAGGAAATCAACGCTATACCCATGTAGGCCTGGGGTTGTCCCTAGCACTAGAGAAAAAAGGGTGTTATGGATTTCTAATTAGGTAAAAGGACTAGATAAGTGACGTACCTAGTTGTCATCTAGTATGTGTCTCAGGGACACTCATAGTACATGAGATGACGGCCGCAACCGTTGCCCACTAGAAGAAGAAGAGGTCTTCAAAATGAGAGAAATACATTTTTAACTTCGACGGGCGAAGACAAAAGAGTACCAGAACCATCCACCACTGATATGATCATGTTATTGAGGTACCTATTCTTGACCGTTTGGTGAAAGAATTTCGTATTCAAGTCACTTTCCTTTAACCACTAAATTCAAGACTTTTGTCTATAAAATGACTATTCCTGTAACTAGATAGTTGAAAAAGTTTCCGTAACCACATTTTCTTCATGGGCTAACAAAGAGATATAAAGATCCTAAAGTAAAAATTCTTGGACCATACGAAGTAGCTATCTAGCAGACCCTGTGCGATGTGATATATCCTAATAGGATTCCCTATTGAATTGTTTCAAATGGATATTAAGCAATCTAAGCTTAGTACAAAGCTGAAAACATAAGCGTACTGTTAATATGCTGATCCCAAATCTGAGTAACCAGTGTCATGAAATCAAGGTGCATCATCTAGAAGTTGAAAAACTTGAAAGGTCCACATGGCTGTACCAGTGGCATAATTTAGACTATCATAGGAGAGTCATCAGAGATACCTGGCTAGATGATGTTCACTTCTGAAAATGAGAAGATCATACTCCACCTAGTGTTCACTAGGACTCTATTTATTTTCTTTTGCTTCTGATTCTCTCCAGATAAAGAAGACCAAGTATGCTTGCATCCCACATATCTGATATCATCCAACTCGGCTTCCATTAAGCAACTATGGAAATCATCATATGCTGGAATTTAGGTGTTAGAGATTCCAATTCTATCAGATGAATACCGAATAGCGTTGAAGTCCCTAGCCACCAGCCATGGCGTCTCCATATTTGAACTGCCCCTTTGGATAAGATCTGTACACATGATGAGATATATACACAACGGACGCCTAGAAACGAATGCGTGTGCTGCGTAAACCACTGATAATGCAAAAATATATATGAGTGTACCTTTTTAATAAGGCCATGGATCACTTGAGATGATGACAAGGAGACTATAAAAGACATAATATTAGGGTTCCAACCAACCTAAATTCTTCCATTCTATGCATGTTCATAATTAGAACACCAACACCAACCCGATATGAGGTTGATAGATATAGCCAAAAAAATCGACTCTGGAGCTTTGGTTTCCAAAATGCCAACACAACATAAGTTGTTATCCCTAACCAAATGCCTTACTTCAGCCTGTCTAATAGGATCAACTAAGCCCCTTATATTCCATACTCCTATATACATATGTACAAGTTTGGATCGGGGTACCTTTTCCTGGCCTACCGGCCCTTTTTCTTCATGTTAGTTTTGGGTGTAGGTCAAGGACTTGGAGGAGTAGAGTCCTTGACCTCTTACATCGAAGAAGAGGCACCATCAGAAATCGAATGCAGCTCATCCTAATCAGACACATTATACACCGGGCTCTCATTAGAGCTCTCAATGAGATCCTTAGTGGCATCATTGGACCCTGAAGAAGCTAGTAGGACAGCAGCAATACTTGCTAAGCATGAATCCACTTGGCTAGGCGCCACCTTCAATGAAGCTTTGGACTATTTTTTATTGGCCGTCTCCCATACTTTAGTCTCCTGAAGAAATGGGAGTGCACACACATTGACCTTATCCAAATCATCAAATGACTAGTCTAGGACACTTACTGTATTAGCCTCCTTATCCTGGACAATAGGCGAGATATCCCAGCACTCCCTAGTGGATTTCGTTGGTGAGACTCGTTGAACTAAGGTAATCCAGGGGGAATTGTGGGCCACGTTTCGGTAGTCTAACGTTCTCCCCTAACCTTCACGCTAGCCACGACTTGGGGCGAACTCTAGCTCATCACCTATGCTAACATCGGAGCAATCGGGACATGTACCGGAGGTTAGTTGTCAACCAAGAGACCAGTCACAGCCTCCCTGCATCGATGGTCAAAAGTGACACATAAGGTGAAAATAAAAGGCTTCCATTAAGATTCAACTGAGATGACTCTAACCTCCCCTTTCAGACAGATGGTGACGAAGCTAATCAATGGCTTCTTAGCACTAACTTCAATGCACAATCTGACAAAGGAGATCATCTTCAACTTCTTCGTCGGATGATCAACATATAGCGGCTTGCCGATTTTACTTGCTACAGCACTTGTGCTCAATGCTGACCAGAAGGCATATGACATATTCCTCTACTGCACCCATACAAGGATGGTGTCATGTTGGCCTTCTTTGAGTTCCACTAATGGATGCCACTGATGTAGAATCAGAGGTACCTTGGCCACAATAATCGGTCCTCCATCCAAAATTCTCCTCTCGAATTCAAAATCTAGGATATGAAAGAAGTAAAAGTCATCCTCGTTGGCCATGACTTCATTCGAATGGCCACCCCAACTATTCTTAAGGACCATCTCTGTAAGCTTGAATGGGAGTTTCTTCTTAATATAGTAGCCCACCAAGCATTCCTTCCATTTGGGATCGCAAGCTTCAAGCATATCATCCAAGATGTCCAAAATTGAGTCCTCCTCATTAGTTGAAGGAGGAATAGGTGAGATTGTACCCTTTGATGGCCAAATGGGCCACATTCGCCTAAGATCGAATAGGAGACTTGTCTGGTTTACTTCAGGCCATTGTCAAACAAGCACCTAGATTTTTCAGGCCATCGCCTTGGTTGATCCTAGTAGTGTCTTTTGACTTAGGTGGCCTACTCCCAGCCTTAGCATTCCATTGAACACCTGAGCGACTTCTAGAGCGAGACTTCTGACGAGTAGGTGGAGCTCCTACTTTCGCTTTCCCTTTTCCCATGTTGCTGACCTCTCCAACTTGCCACTCCATACTTGTAGGAGAGTTCTTGTTACTATTACATGCCTGATCTCCCACAATGGAAGTAGTATTCAGTCAAATAGGCAACAACCTGAAAATTTCAGCCAAACTCATGCCTCGAGCACTAGGACTAGCCTTATTGCCCCCACATCAATGGCCCAACTAACTAAGCTCACGACCAGCGAACAACTAAGGACGCCAAGCCCAAAAGTGTCCAGAACCAACGTAGCAAATCCAACAAGACATTCTCAACCAGAATCGAAACCCATCCAACAAAGATAAACCCAGATTCTAGCAAGACTAACCCAGGACAAACGTAGAAGAACTAGCCCAATGATCCAGTAGCCACCACACATCTAGCAACGTGACCAGCAGAACAACAGGAGATTGCACTCAGTTCGTCTAGCACTTAGGGCGCTCAAACATTCGTTCAACCTAGCAAATCGAAGTCAAAAGGAAGCTAACCAAGCAAATCTCCAATGTCAGGCATATTAAGCTACCACGGCTTAAAACCAGCAGCAATTTGCAAGCCAAGAGCCCAAGAAGTACAGCAAGAAATTCAAGACCAAACAAACCTAGAAAATTCATGCGCAGTAAAAGAACCCTAAGTGTGAAGGGTCATGACTTTCAATTGGGAACAAATTCCTTTGGTGGAGTTGTAGGATAGGTAGAGAGTAAGCATTCCTCCGATTTTCAGCCCATTCCAACCCCTGAAACTCCTCCATTCAGCACATCTTCAACTGGAGCTGCAGAACTGGACTTCAGTAGAAAACCCTAGACAAGAATGGCCATAACTTTTCTTAGATAGATAACACAGAGAAATCGTTTGTTGGGGATGAAATTTGGCTGCTGAGGGAGCTCTCCTCCAAAAATCACTCCATTTCGAGCACCGAAGATCATGGAATTAGCAACCTCCAACCGAAGCTACAGTAACTCAACAGTAGCAGAAAATCCTACACTAACACATCCACAACTTTTTGTAGGAGATGAATCTTCAAACGCTGTCTGGAGAGGTTTTAGATCAGGTAGGGAGGAATCATTCCTGAAATTTTTAGCTCATTATGACCACCAGAGCTTCAGGAATCATCCGATCTTCCTCTCAGCCAGCAAGTTTTCTCGCGGCCGAAGAGAACGTGGCCGTATTGTACGAATCACTTAGGAGTGCGAGCTATAAATGGCCAAAAAATTATGCTTTCACAATTTTTTTTGGTAAAGTGAGTAATTATATTGATCTTTTAACCATGCAATTGGTGCAAAGCTTCAGGGTCCAGTACCACAAAACTTGCACTCAGCACTGCAAAGTACAAATTTGAGTGTAAGGGTACCGAGATACCAATCAGAGAAACAAAGAAAAGGTCTAAACAATGGCCAACTAAAAACTACAACTAAGGAGACCAAAATACATCATGAGAAAATGGAAGAATCAATTCCCAAATTTCGTTGGACCCTCTTATTCCTGGAAAAATCTACCATGTGTTGGAATGCCCTGGCTTTATCTTTGACCATCATGATCAGTTTCGTCTTCATTGCAAGGACAATTATATCACAATTGCGGAACAAAGCATTATTCAGTGTCTTTCAAATTATATGACATAATGCACCCAATGCAAATCTAGCTATGCATTGATGGAAGCAATTTCTAGTAATATATTTGTTAGCTCATTCAAGTGTTTTAGGCCATGAACCATTCCTCCAAGATAGATTACAATTCCCAGCCCAAAATGATGCAAGTTGTGAAGTAACATGACATCCAAAATATATGTGGTCTATGGAATTAGGTCTAATATTACAGAAGACACAATTAGTATCATCAATTCTACCATAAGATAACAGGATTACCTAGGTGAGTAACCTGTTCCATGTCATTAGCCAGAGGAGGAATTGATGCTTGGGAATAATAAGTTTGTTCCATATAAAGGACTACCATGAAACACTTTGGCCCCTAGGCTATACAATACTCCAAGCCAAGGCCACCAAAAAGGTGCCAAAAGGATCACCCATCCATCGAAAAGAATCCGGCTCACTACTCAAAGGTATGAGTGGCTCCCCCCAAGAATCTAATGTTTCTAGTAGAATCAAAGACTATAATCTTGCCAAAGTAAGATCAACCACCTTGGCTTCTCTAGAGAAACCCGATCGGTAGATTTCACAGTTGGAGAATAATAAATTCAAAGGATCGCGAGTGTGCCAATGATAAAACTAAATGGATATCGATTGTTCATCTCCAATGCGTCATAGGAACAAATGTCGGAAATCACATTCAAGATGAAGGATTTTCTTCCACGCCTATGAACAAAAGGTTGGTTTTTTTTGCCACTCAAAAACTTTGCTTACTTAGAAGGGTAGAAAGTATCCACTTGCACCATAAGAATTCATTATCAGTGAAAAGAAACCAAATATGCTTCAGCATGGCGGCCTTGTTGCTTTCCCTAAGTTGCCGAATACCAAGAACCCCTTCGTCCTTAGGAAGACAAACATCCATCTAGGCCATTTTGGCACCACCCGACCCAAGTTCCGGGCCCTTCCAAAGGAATTGCCAAAGTATACACTCAATCTTATCTATCACTGAGCTAGGCAATATAAATAGACAAGACTAATAAACCTAAATAACATGGAGAACTGACCTGATAAGCTGCAAGCGTCCTGCAAAATAGAGGAAGCATTGGGTCCAAGCTTGAGCTCTTTTGTAATCCTGTTAACCAGAGATACACAATCTGACTTCCCTAATCTTCTCGCCACCACAGGAATCCCTAAGTACCATAATGGTAACGAGCCAATCCCAAAGCCTAGAAAAACAATAATGAAAGTACATAGTTGCTCAAAACCTCCCGAGATAAAAACTTCATTCTTGTCATAGTTAGGTTCCAAACCCGACCATTCTGTAAAAGTGGAGAATGTCGTCTTCATGAGTACAATAGACACCAAGGCTATGATAGTTGTGTTCAGTTGACGAAGCATATTCTCAGAATTCAGAAAATCCATAATAGCCCTAGTCACTCACGAGCCTACTATATCCCAAGACCATTTAAAGAAATCAACGCTAAACCCATCTAGCCCTGGGGCTTTCCCTAGAGCTAAAGAAAAAATGGTGTTATGGATCTCCAAATCTGTTAAAGGGCGGGCTAGATAGGCGTCGTACCTGGTTATCATCCAAGGTGTGCTTGAGAGCCGCCCGTATCTCTTGGAACGATGGTCGTGATCCTTGCTCGGGGGAGGTAAAGAGGCCTTCAAATGAGAGACAAACACATCCTTGACTTCATCCTTGACAAACACATCCTTCAAATGAGAGACAAACAGATCCTTGACTTCATCCAGTGAAGACACATGATTACCATAAGCATCCACCATTGAGATAATTCTATTATTAAGCTATCTATTCTTCACGGATTGATGGAACAACTTTGTATTCAAAGCACCCTCCTTTAGCCATTGTATACGTGACTTCTGTCTATGGAAACCCTCTTCTTGTAAACGAAGATCAGAGAAAGCCTCCATAGCATCCTTCTCATCCTAGGCTAACAAGGAATTAGATGGATCCTGAAGTAGGGACTCCTGAACCAAAGATAGTCGCTGTCTAGCCGACCTTTTCCGATCAGAGATCCGAGAATGAATCCCTATTAAACCGTTTCAAACAATACTTGAGCAATCTAAGCTTAGAACAAAGGTGAAACATCAGCATACCTTCAATACGACGTTCCCAAACTTGAGCAACCATCATCATGAAGTTAGGATGCGTCATCCAACAGTTAAAGAATTTGAAAGGTCTACGCACCTGCACCAATGGCATATGCGTACTATCATCGAAAATGATCAAAAATACCTGGTGTGAGGAAGTTCGCTTCTGAGAAAGAGAAGGTCGTACTCCAATACGTATTAGCCAACACTCTATCAATCTTCCTCTGTTTCCAGTTCACCCCCTATGATGTGGTCCATGTATATCTACATCCAACGTATTTCAGATCATCCAATTCTGCCTCCATCAGACAATTATGAAGATCATCATAGGCTGGAATCCAAGTGTCAAAAACTCCAACTCTTTCGGATGAATATCGAATAGCATTAAAGTCTCCCACAATTAATCATGACATTTCCAAATTAGAGATACCCCTTTGTATAAGATCTGTCCACAGTGGTCTCCTAGAGACAAATGTGTGTGGTGCATACACAATAGTTAAGGCAAAGGAAGTATCGGATGATAACTTCCTAAAATGACCATGTATAGCTTGAGGAGATTTAACGGCGACTTGAAAAGCCACAACATTAGGGTCCCATCCTACCCATATCCTTCCATTTTGAGAATGCTCATAATTAGCATACCAAGACTAACCCGGTATAAGATTAGTAGATAAAGCCAAAAATATGGACTATAAAGCCTTGCTTTCCAAGATACCGACACAACACAAGTTGTTACTCCTAACCAAGTGCCTTACTTCGGCCTGTCTCGCTGAATCAACTACACCTCTTATGTTCCAAGCTCTTATATACATATGTACAAGAAAGGAGAGATGGTTACCCTTTCCTAGCTTGACGTCCATTTTTCTTGGGGATCATCTTAGGCATTGGCTGAGTGATTGGCGATAGGGACTCCTTCATGGCTTATACTGAGGAGGAGGAACCTACGATCCATCCTTCTTAGAAATATTACCAGCCTGGCTAGCTTCAGGGCTAGCTTCGAAGCTAACATTCAAACCTTCTTCATCGGAGGAGGATGCCGATGCAAAGGTAACATTCTTAGGTATGTCAACAAGGGAGGAGATCTCACCTTGACATTCCTTAGTACGACCACGAAAAGGCCGTGCTTCCTCATTAGTAGGCATCTTTGCCATAGTTTTGGACTTCTTCTTCTTGGATGCGGCTTTCTCCCAAACTTCCATTACCCGCGCAAGAGATGGGTTTGCACAATCTTCATTTAACTCAACCATTTGCCTTGTCCAACTCATCAAAAAGTAGGTCTGAGTCACTAGACTCAGCACCATCTTCCCCTTGATTAACGAGCGACTGACCTAATTGAGAAGTCTTGACAACCCAAAGATCAGGAACCTTACGGGCTAGAGACTATGACAATAGCCTTGATCTTGTTGAGGCACTTGGATGCTCACCTGATACATGGACTTCAGGCACCGACGACTTCTCAATCAGTGTTTAGGCCATCACCTGGTTTGTCTAGATCTTCGCCGGTACAGGAGGGTTCACCAAAGGAGCTAGCACGGCCTCCTTGTATTTGTACCCAAATACGCCACATAATGTGCAAATATTGGGTTTCCATTCATAACAATTGAAATAGCTCATCTCACCTTTAAAACGGATTGGAATGGAGCCAATCAAAGGTTTCCTCGCACTGATTTCGACACAAACTTGGAGGAAAGAAATCATCCTCATCTTCTCCGCTTGTTTGTCACCATATAACGGTATGCCAATCTTGCTAGCTAAAAAACTTATGCCTCTAGCTAACCATAGATCAAATGGAATATTCCTCAATCTTACCCACACCGGAATAGAGACATGCCAATCCTTCTTAAGTTCAAGTAGAGTATGCAACTGTTGAAGCATAAGAGGTACCTTAGCCACAAGAAGAGAACCACCATCCAAAATTCTTCTTCTGAAATCATGGTCGGGGATGTGAAAGAAGAAAAATCCTTCTTCATGTACCATGACTTCATTCAAGTGAGCCCCTCAAGTCTTCTTAAGCACCGTTTCTGTGAACTTAAATGGAAGTTTCTTCCCAACAAAATAGCCGACCAAGCATTCACTCCACTGAAGGTCGCAATCTTAAAGGAGATCATCCAGAATGTCAAGCATCGGATCCTCATTATCGGCTAAAGAAGGAATATACGAGAGTATATAACCATGGTAAACCCCACGAGCCACACTTTCCCAAGTACGGGTTGCCGGAGCAACATCCTTCTTCATTGGACCACCGCCTTGGTTGGTTACCTTAGATATGCCCTCCACATTGCCCATCGGTGGATAGTTAGCAATTGGTCGAATGGGTCGAAGACCCGGATGGCTACGGGAGCGGGATTTACATCGACCAAAAGGGGAATCAACCTTCACCTTCCCTTTCTCGGTACCTTCAGCTACCTTAGGATCGTTTCTCATGACAATCTCACCTTGAGTTTCATTGATAACCGACATGCTCCTGCCCCTTTGTTCATGGCGTTCTTGCAAGATCGAAAGGCCACCCATTTTGTTCGTTACATGCACATCAACTTTTGAGTCATTATGATCCATATCTTGGCTCCCTTTCAAGTAGGGATTATCATCATCAACTAAGTTGAAGGGGAAACCAGCTCCAATAACACACAAGACCAGCTCAAAGCATGCCCAGGAGACCAAAATAACAACCCAGAACATGTAAGATAGCCAACATCGAAATCGCATCCAGCAAAACCCAAAAAACGCAATGTACAGTGTCTATCTTGAATGCACAGTACCAAAGATTAGTTAAAGACTAAACCAGGGGCTGAGCTTCGAATATGTTGTAGAGCATGTGGAACTTAGTCTCCCCACAAAAAATTAACTTCAAACGATGACAAGAGCTCCCAAAAATAGCCAAGAACAGACCGGCTTCAATCCTACAAACGCACAGCAGATCTAGAACTTTGTGGGTTGATTCCAGACAAATGAAGGAGAATTACAGAAATTTCTTCATAGGGGTTGTAATTTAGCTAGTGAGGAAGCTTTCTTCCACAAATCATCCCATTTCAACCACCAGAGCCCACGAAATCAATAATCTACAACAGGAGCTACAGTAGATCGACCCAGCAGATTAACCCTAAACTAAAACACCCATAACTTTTTCTAGGAATTAAATCTTCAAACGTCGTTTGGAGGGGTTTTAGATTGGTTGGAGAGGAGTCATCCCTCCAAATTATAGGTCAAACTAATCACCAGAGCTCTGAAAACCACCTGATCTTCATTCAGGCTAGTAGACTTTCACGCGTGAATAGTTGCCAGGTTGAGAGCTATTCGTCCATACCATATAAACATCGCGCGCGTGAGAGTGGAAAATGGAAAAAGGATATGCTTTCGTAGTTGTTTTTTTTTTTTTTGGCTAAATAAGTAGTTGTATTGATTTTTAACTATGCAAAATATACAATGCATCAGGGCTCGGTACCACAAAACTTGCACTCATCACTGCAAAAAGGGTATGAGTGTAAGGGTACCAAGGATCTAATGACAGAGACAAAAGAAGGAGGCCTAAGAAAAGCCAACTAAGAGGTAAAAATGCCTAAATAATGGCAACCAAGAAGCCTAGGTAAAGGCTATCAAAGAAAGAGAAAAGGCCTAAACAATGGCCAACCTCACTAAGAGAACCGAAAAACATCAAGAGAAAATGGAAGAATCAATTCCCTAATTCCGTTGGACCCTCCTATTCCTGGGAAAATCCATTACCTATTGGAATGTTATGGCTTTGTCTTTGACCATCATGATCAGATTCATCTTCATTGCAGGGACAAAAACATTACAATTGCGGAATCAGGCATTATTTCATGTCTTCCAAATAATATGACATAAAACACCCAATGCAAATCTAGCAATACATTGATGGAAGTGATTCCTTGTAATATATTTGATGGCCCAATCCAAAGTATGAGACCATGATCCATTCCTCCATGATATATAATGATGTCTATGAATAATAATTTTATTCCATATGAAGGAAAGCCATAATACCCTTTGTCCCCTAGGCCGAACGATACTCCAAGCGGAGGCCACCGAAAAGGTACCAGAAGAATCGTCCATCCATCGAAAAGAGTCCCGTTGATCACGCAAAATGGGGAGGGTCCCTCCTCCAGCATCTAGTGTTTTTAGAAGAGTAGATAGCTATTCTATGGCCATAATAAGATCACACAACTTGGCTTCTCTGGAGAACCCCGACCAGTAAATTTCACGGTTAGAGCATAAGAAATTCAATGGACCACGAGAGTACCAATGATTAAACCATAAGAATATCGACCGTCCATCACCAATACGCCACTGGAACATATGTCTAAATTCATCTCCAAGGTCTAAAATTTTCTTCCAAACCCATGAACAAAAGGTCGGTTTCTTAGCCACCCAAAAGCTCAGCTTTCTTAAGAAGGTAAAATGAATCCACTTACACCACAAGAATTCCTTATTAGTGAAAAGAACCCAAATATGTTTCAACATGGCGGCCTTGTTACTCTCCTTAAGTCGTCGAATACCAAGACCCCCTTCCTCCTTAGGTAGACAAACATCCGCAAAGACACTTTGGCACCACCAATCCCAAGTTCTGGACCCTTTCAAAGGAATTGCCGGAGTATACGCTCGATTCTTTCTATGACTGAGCTAGGTAAAATAAACAAACCAGACCAGTAAACCCGAATGGAATGGAGAACTGACCTGATGAGTTCTAGAGGCCCCGCAAATGAGAGGAATCGTTGGGTCCAAGATTGAGCTCACTTTGTAATCCTATTAACCAGGGATACGCAGTTCGTCTTCCCTAGTCTTCCCACAATCACAGGATTCCCCAAGTATTGGAACGAAAGCGAGTCAATCCTAAAACCAAGGAAATCAATAATAGAAGCTTGTAACTCCTTCACACCTACCGAAATGTATACTTCACTCTTGTCATAGTTGGATTCCAAACCCGACCATTCCGCAAATGTAGTGAACGACGTCTTCATAAGAGCGATATACATCACATCAGCTTCACTGAATAAAAGTACATCATCAACAAAGAATAAGTGAGTCAATCATGTGGTCTTGCATCTCCAAAAGAATCTAAAACCCGGTTGGCTAGTATGTCTATCAATGATGGCAGAAAAAACCTCCATAATTAGGATGAATAGATATGGGGAAATCAGGTCTCCCCACCTAAGCCCCCTGGAACAAGCGAAAAAACCCCTGCAATTCCCCATTAATAGAGATGAAGAACTTGGGAGTTTGCACACAAGACATGATCAACATAATGAATCTAGATGGGAATCCAAAAGCACATAGTGTAGATTTTAAAAAATCTTAGTCGACAGTGTCATATGCCTTTCGAAAATCCACCTTCATTGCACACTTGGGAGAATAAGGCTCATGATCAAAATCAAAAAACAACTCCTAAGCTAGCATAATGTTATCACCGATACGCCGGTCTTTGACAAAGCCATTTTGAGATGTAATAATAATCGATGAAAGAACCGATGCCACCCGATTAGCTAGCAATTTGGTAATACACTTATAGATGGTGTTGCAGCAAGCAATTGCTCTATAATCATTCACTAAAGAAGCATTGGATACTTTAGGAATCAATGCAATAATGGTAGTATTCAACTGATGAAGCATATATCCATAATTCAGAAAGTCCATACTAGCCGTAGTCACTAACGAGCCTACTATATCCCAAGACTATTTAAAGAAACCGACGCTAAACCCATCCGGCCCTAGGGCTCTCCCTGGCACTAGAGAGAAGAGGGTATTACGGATCACCAACTCAATAAAAGGAGTAGATAAGCGTCGTACCTGGCAATCATCCAAAGTATGCTTCAAGGTAGCCCATATCTCCTCATAAGATAGTGACCTCTATCTTGGGGAAGTAAAGAGGCCTTTATAGTGAGAAACAAAGACATTTTTGACTTCATCCCGCGTAGACACTCGATTACCAAACTCATCCACCACTAAGATGATTTTGCTATTGAGTTGTCTATTTTTAATTGATTGGTGGAAGAACTTTGTATTCAAGTCTCCCTTATTTACCCATTGTATCCTTGACTTCTGTCTAAAGAAGCCCTTCTCCTACAGACGAAGACTAGAGAACGCCTCCATAGCATCCTTCTCATCATACAGAATTATATGGATCTTGCAGAAGACGCTCCTGAACCATACATAGCCGATGTCTAGCCACCCTTGTATGATTAGAGATATCCGAAAAAGACTCTCTATTAAACTGTTTCAACTGAGCCTTGAGTAATTTAAGTTTAGTGCACAGTTGAAACAGCAGCGTGCCTTCGATACTACACTCCCAAACTTGAGAGATCATCGTCATAAATTCTGGATATGCCATCCAAAAGTTAATGAACTTGAAGGGTCTTCATGCTTGTATAAGAGGCATAATACATACTATCATTGGAGAATGATCAGAAATACCTAGTGTGAGGGAATTCGCTTCTGAGAAGGAGAATGCCAAACTCCAATAAGCATTAACCAGTACCTTGTCAATCTTCCTCTATTTTATATTCACCCCCTAAATGTGGATCAAGTAAATTTGCACCCCACACATCTCAAATCATCTAGCTCCACCTCGAGCAAACAATTATGAAAATCGTCATAGGATGGAATCCAGCCATCAGACCCTCCAACTCTCTCCGAAGCATGCCGAATGGCATTAAAGTCCAGCAACTAACCACGGTGTCTCCAAATAAGAGCGGCTATCTGGTATGAGATCAGACCACAATGATCTCCTAGAAACAAATGTGTGTGATGCATACACAAAAGATATAGCAAAACAAGTGTTGGATGATACACTCCTAAGAACACCACAAATGACTAGACAAGACTTATCGGCAACTTGAAAAACCACAATCTTCGGGTCCCATCCTACCCATATCCTCTTATGTTCAAAATGCTCATAATTAGCACACCAAGACCAATCTGGAATCAGATTGGTACAAATATCCAAGAAAGTGGACTCCGAGGCCTCGGCTTGCCTAATCGGATCAACTATACCTCTAATGTTCCAAGCTCCTATATACATATGTACAAACGAGGGGAGATGGTTACCGTTTCTTGGCCTAACAACCTTTCCTCTTCCGGTTCACTCTAATAGTGGGAGCAGCGGGAGGAGAAGGTAGTGGAGGCGGAGCTTGGACCGAAGAATCTTCGCCATTAGAAGAAGAGCCTTCCTCATCCAACGAGGCTTCATCTTCATCTTCACAACTCTTATCCATTTCAAACTTAGATACCTCCTCCGAATCAGAGGACCGAACTGCCGAAGCAGGGGAGGAAGTCTCACCCTGAATATTCAAACTAAAGGAATGAGTTATCACCTTAGAAGGATTCGCCTTCTTGGTTGACTTCGCCAGCTTCTTTCTAGATTGGACTTTCTTCCAAGAGTCACCAGCTAGATCTTCAGTAGCATCAAGTTCATCAAATAATATGTCCGCCTGTCCAGCATCAACACCGGCTGAGGACAACCAGTACGGTGAAGATCTAGGGCTTGCTTAAGGCGAAATAGGAGCCGGATCAGCCGACTCATGGGAGGTCATCCCTAGAATGCAGTCTACACTCAAGGTAGCACAATGCATAGGTGAAATTGTATTACCTGGTGTCTCACAATTCTCAGCCCAGTCAGACCGAGAAGTACTAGCAGAAGTAGAATTGTCTGTCACCGCCTGAATTGATCGAGAGACTTGAGGAGGACCTTGAGCAATCAACTCCTTACATTTGTGGCCAAAGGTGTCACATGAGTTACATATAATCGGCTTCCATTCATATTCCACAAAGATACCTATAGACCTTCCCTTCATATTAATAGAAAGAGAAGTCTTCAATGGCTTCTTCGCACTCACTTCTACACATAATTTAATAAAATAGTTCATCTTCAATTTCTTCGCTTGGCTATCTACATATAGTGGTTTGCCCAATTTACTAGCAATAGGACCTATGCTCAATGGTGACCAAAGAGTAAAAGGAATGTTCCTCAACCTCACCCATATTGCAACGGTATCATGTTGACCTCTTTTGAGTTCTAGAAGTGAATGCCATTGCTGAAAAATGAGAGGTACCTTGGCAATAATGATATGTCCTCCATCAATGATCTGCCCCATAAAATCAGAATCAGGAATATGCAAGAAATAAAACCCATCCTCATTAGCCATAACTTCAAACAAATGACCTCCCCAAGTTTTCTTAAGGATTGCCTCTATAAGCTTAAACGGGAGCTTCTTCCCCACTTAATAACCTACTAAGCATTCCTTCCATTTAGGGTCACAAGCATCAATCATATTAGTGATAATTGACTCACTATTGTCATCAGTCAAGGTTGGAAAATGTGTAAGAGAATACCCTTTTGTGGCCACCCGAGCCACACTTGCCCATGATCGAGCTTACTGGATAGATCATGCACTTGCCGGTCCATGACTCGGACCCTTGTTCCATGGGCCCTCTCCTTGAACAACCCTATTAACCACTAGAATAGCCTTCGTTGCAACTGGATCAGTGACCACAGTGCCTGTGCAGAAGGACTTGGGACCAGCAGATGGACGTCCTTAGCTCCTGGACCGACCTTCACGTCTAGCACCTTTTACAGCTTGCAATCCAGGATTGAAGTGAACTCAGCTCCTCGATTGGGACTTTTGTCGAGTGCTTGGCGCACTAGAGTCAACACGCTCACCTGGGAGGTCAGGACTGCATCGAACAACCGGCATGACTCCCTTCCCATTCTGTTGAGATGGTATCTTTGATTGAGCACCTTGATAGCCTTCAATCCTCACTTGATCATTTCATCGATCAGTTGGCAAAGTAGGCTATTCAACAAGCAAGGACTGAACATTCGGTCGAACATCTGGTGGGTAACAAATTGATTTGCCTTTGTCCAATGTAGGGGGCAATAGCTTTCGTCACCACGAGAGATTTGGTGCTATAACCACTTTCCCCTACTTCATAGTATGCATCATGGAGGAGAGGGACTGGTCTGATCACTAGAATAGGCGCAACTCCATCCAGGCTTACTAGGGAATTCCGTTGAGCAGGTAGAGGGCGTGAACCACCAGCAGCCTATTCAGAGGGCAGACACGAATCGAACAACTTCTTCAGCCCTTTCTTGCTTTTACCGTGTCCTCTATTCAACCCCAAGTCGTTAGTAGACTTCCTAGAAACAACATCAGTAGCTCCAGCAACACCTGCGATTTTCAAGTCCATCGCAATAGCCAGAGGAAGCTACTCAAGCGATGGAGTTCACCCTTCTATTTGGGTCAAAACTTCGAGCACCTCTCATACATCACTTCCAAGAGAATTGTATTCAGCCTAGCCAGCCATTCAGCATAACCCTAGCTCTCAGAGACAATCGAAACCAGCAAGAAGACCGAAATCCAGCAAGAAAAACACCAAGTAGCTCAAGCTCCAGCTCATGTCAATTCGATAGAACAAACTGGAAGAATAATTTCCAGCAATCAACCAGGACAAGAACACCTAACAACCAAGCTAAAAATTCCAGAGATTTGTCTCCTAACTCCCCAGCACATGCAGCACAAACCCATAGAAAAACCCAGAAAATGTAGGCAATCTTCAATGTACAGTAGCAAAGATTCACCCAAAATCGAGAGATATAGAAATAGCTAGAGTGTGAGTGTCGTGGCTTACAAAATCTCTTCAAATTATAACCCAGAAATCCAAACAAACGCCCAGAAAATCACAATCAGGATTGAAGATGTGACATCCCGAAATTTTTATCAATTTGAGCAAGCCATTAAATAAACAGTTGGAACAAACCAAAGGAAATTATTGGAAGAGAATTTTGTCATGGAAGCCTAGAAGAACCCGTCGCGATCCACCATCGCCCTGAGCTCTGTCCATCCATCTCCTAAGGAATTAGAATTCCCAAACCACGGTGAAGTTTTTCTAAACTATTTTCTTGGAAAATTATTTTTGCAAATGGGTGAGTACAATAGTTTATCGATAGCGTGTCTTAGCTCAAATCTCTTAGAATTGATTCTTTGATTGGTACTTTGGAAATTTGATTTTTCACATAATGACCCTGAGACCACCCAATTGAGTTTTTTATAGAACAAGACGAGTTAAGACGATACCTAGACCGATCGATCAACCTCATGCCATCCATGCCGTGCGCCTCTCATCTTTCATCTCTCCCTAATTTCTTGATTCTTGTCTTCTTTTGTTAGCCAATAAGAGAAAGGATGAGCTTTAGAGATTTTGTGATACTTGTCACACATGCATAGGAAAGAAAACATTTCATTTGAGAAAATCATTCTTTAATCCTTGTAATCATGCTATTTCATCTTTTTCCTTTTGCCTTATAGTCTTGTCTAACAAGTAGTAAACTAGCTCCAAGTCACTCCTATGATCCCAACAGATGTAGTTATAGCAACCCAGAAACAACCAGGAGAGGCCAGCACCCGAGAAAACCCAGCGGAACCCAGAAATTCAATGAACAGTTCGGATCTTCAATGAACAGTAGCAAGGATTAGTTCGGGGCCAACCTAGGTGCTAAGATTTGGATATGTTATAAAGTATAAGGTGCTCAGAATATCCTCAAAATCCCAGCTTCAAAGGCCACCTGTAACAGCTCGCGAAGTCAGCAAACCGATGAGCCCAGACAAATTCGAAACAGCTGGAGCAGTGCAGCTTCAAACTCCAATTACAAGCAATGTAGCAAGACCCATCAAAAATCCTTTGGTGGAGTTGTACATGAGGTGGCGACGTAGCTCCCCACCAAATTTCAGCTCCAAACAATGGTCGGAGCTCCCAAAATCAGCCAAGAACAGACCAGCTACAACCTAGAATGAACCCAGAAATTCATACCCAACAAAAACCCATAAACAAAGTTGCAAACCAAAACAGGGGCTGATTTTTGGATATGTTGTATAGCATGTGGAGCTTAGTCTCTCCACCAAAAATCAGCTCCAACCGATGGCTGGAACTCCCAAAATTGATCACGAACAGCCCAACCTCAACTTAGAAAACACCAAGGGGATCTGGAATTTCGCGAGTTGATTCTAGCTGGATGAAGAAGAATTAGAGAATTTATTTTTGTGAGGATGTATAACATTGGAAGAATAATGCTTCCTCCAAATTTCATGCCATTCCGATGACCGGAGAACCAGAAATCGAAGACATTTCCAATGGATCTGCAGAATTGCACTTCAGCAGAAACCCTACACCAGAAAGGCCATAACTTTTTGTAGGGAACGAATCTTGGAATGCCGTTCGGAGGAGTTTTGGATCGGGTAGGGAGGTATCATCCCTCAAAAAATCAGCTCATTTCGATCACAGGAGCTCCGGAAATCAGCAGATCTTCCTTCCAATCAGCAGGGTAGCTCGAGTGAACATTACCCGCACATTAGAGAGCATGTGTCCGTACAGTACGGACAAGCTTGGCGTGCGAATGCTCAAATGGCCAAAGATTGCTTTCACAGTTGTTTTTTTTTTCCGTAAAGTAAGAAGTATATTGATCTTTAAAGCCAATGGTACAAGGATTAGAGGCCTGGTACTACAAAACCTACACTTAAACCCTCTGATGAGCTAAGTGAAGGAATACCATGGTTCTCTGTAAATATAGGCAAACCAAGAACATAGCAAAGATAAAACAAATACAACACAATTACAAGAAGATAGATTCATCTAAGCCCCAAGTTGTGTTGAATTCTTCTATTTATGGATGTGTTAATGACATTTTGTAGAGTCCTAGCAAAATCCTTAACCAACTTAATGAGCCGCAACTTCATTGCTGGAAGGAAATGATCACAGTTTCGAAATAGTATGTTATTTCGGGATTTCCATATAATGTGGCATATCGCCCCTAGCGCAAACCTCGCAAGTCTCTGGTAAAACTAGTTGACGGAGATGTGTTTTGTCGCCCATGATAAAGTATCATTCCGATCACCATTACTCCAATCAAGTAAACAATTCCTAGCCCAAAATAAGGCAAGGCGATTTGTAATACTGCATTTGAAGAAGTAATGATCAAACGAATCAGGCCTCAAATGACAGAATGCGCAATTAGCATTCGCAATTCTACCATAAGACATATGATAAATCTAGGTGGGCAGTCTTTTTCGTGTCAAAAGCCACATAAGGAATTGGTGTCTGGGAGCGAGAGTTTTATCCCATATGAATTTGGACCAAGGCACCAGGAGATTTCTTGGTTTGATAGAGTCCTAGGCTAAAGCTGTCAAAAAAATACGTGAAGCACAGCCCATCCACAACAAGCGATCTTGCATATTGGTCAACACTGGTAAGGCATCACCCCAATCAGTCAAGGATTCGGTCAGAATGGACTAAGGATCACAGCTTCGTAGGAAATCAGCAAGGGTAGCATATCTCGGGTAACCTGAAAGATAGATTTGTCGGTTAGTGAACAACAAATTAAGCGGTCCCCGAGAGTGCCAAGAATCAAACCACAAAGAAATCGAGTCACCATTTCCCACACGCCAACAGAACATGTGTCAAAACTCCTTACCCAAATCAATAAGTTTCTTCCAAGACCACGAACAAAAGTTAGGTTTATGTAGCTCCCAAAAGCTTCAATTTTTAAGGAAGTTTGAATGAATCCAAATGCACCATAGTGACTCTTTATTAGAAAATAAGGACCAAATATGTTTGAGCATAGCCGCCTTGTTGTTTTCCTTGAGGCGTATAGTCCCGGGTCCTCCTTTCTCTCTCGGGAGGCAAACACCATGCCAAGACACTTTAGCTCCACCAAAACCAAAGCTAGGTCCGTCCTTTTCTCAAAAATTGCCTTAGAATTTACTCGATGCTATCAAGGATAGAGATAGGCAGAATAAAGACATTTGACCAGTAGACCTGAATCGCATATAGGACTGATTTTATCAACTGGAGTCGGCTAGCAAATGATAGGAAGCGTTGAGTCTAGGATTGAGCTCTCTTGGTAATAGCGTTCACCAAATAGATACAATCAGCTTTTCCCAATCTAGCTGCTACCACAGACACTCCTAAATATCGGAAAGGTAAAGAACCCAATCTAAAGTTCAGCAAGTCCACAATATCATGCAATTCAGCAGGGTCTCCCGATAGATAGAGTTCACTCTTGCAAGGATTAGGAATGAGACCTAACCATTCCGAAAAAGTGGAGATTACATACTTCAAGCAAGAAACAGAACCAATATTAGCTTGGAAAAATAAGAGCATATCATCAGCGAAGAAGAGGTGGGTCAATCCCGTCGACTTGCACCTTCAGCAATAATTGAAGTCTGAGCACCTAATTCGACTATAGATTAACCCCGAGAAAACTTCCATAATCAAGGTGAACAAATAAGGGGAGAGAGGATCGCCTTGCCTTAATCCCCTTGAGCTGGAGAAAGATCCATGTAACTCTCCATTAATGGAAATGGAAAATTTTGGAGTCTGAACGCAAGCCATCATCAAATTGATTATATGTGGTAGGAAGCCGAACGCAATAAGGGATGATTTTAAGAAAGCCCAATCAACTGTGTTGTAGGCTTTCCTAAAGTCAACTTTCACAACACATTTTGGAGAGTAAGAATCATGATGAAATACACAGAATTGTTCATGAGCCAATAAGATATTATCTGAAATTTTCATCCCTTTGACAAATGCTGCTTGAGATACACTGATCAGCGAAGGAAGAACCCCTACAATTCTATTTGCCCGCAGTTTGGTGATGCATTTATATATGGTATTGCAACACGTAATGGGCCCAAACTCTTCCACCGAAGAAGCATTAGGACACTTAGGAACCAACGCAATTATAGTAGTATTTAACTGACGCAACATGTTGCCCGAGTGGAGAAAATCCAAAACAGCTGAGATGACCAAGGATCCCACAATATCCTAGGATCTCTTGAAGAAATCTACAGTAAAACCAAGTGGGCCAGGAGCCTTGTCCGATGCCAACGAGAACAAAGTACTTTTAACTTCCTGTTTAGTAAAAGGAGATGTCAAACTACGCACCTGGGATTCATTCAACTTTCATCGGAGATGGATAGCAATGTCATGGGGAGAGGGCCAAATCTACCAGTCGGTGCATGCAAAAATATTCTTATCATAGGCGACAAATGCATCACTGATTTCATTCGGGGAAGAAACAAGATTGCCAGAATCATCCTTAACTGAGATGATCCTATTATTGAGTTGTCTTTTCTTCACCGAGTGATGAAAAAATTTTGTATTTCGATCCCCTTTCTCTAGCCAATGAATTCTGGATTTTTACTTATAGAAGAGTTCTTCCTGCAAGCGAAACCTAGAGAAAGAGTCTGCAGCATTCTTTTCCTCTTGAGCTAGCAACAGATTGTTAGGGTCCAACAAGAGAGATTCCTGAATCGAATGAAGATTCTGTCTTGCAATCAAAGTACGTTTAGAGATGTCAAAGAAAGAGAGACGATTGAATTGCTTTAGCTTGGCTTTAAGCAATTTTAGCTTAGTACATAGTTGGAACATAGGAGAGCCAACAATGTTTTGGTCCCATACCTGAGCAACCAAAGGCAAAAAACCTGGATCTGACATCTAAAAGTTATAAAATTTGAAAGGGAGTCTCACATGAACCAACGGTAGAATACGCACTAACAAGGGAGAGTGGTTAGAAATACCTAGAGAAAGGAAAGTTGCTTCCAAGAACGAGAATTCCATAATCCACTTAAGGTTAACGAGGTCCCTATCAATTTTCCTTTGAATCCGACTATCCCCTTCAAAAGTGGCCCAGGTGAATCTATTTCCAACATATCTGAGATCGTCAAGTTCCACCTCCATCAAACACTTATGAAACTCATCGAAAGCCGGAAGCCAAGAAATTGTCCCTCCTACACGGTCTGAAGGATAGCATATAGCATTGAAATCCCCAACGACTACCCAAGGTGTTTCCAGTAGTGTTCTGCTCCTTACTACCAGTTCAGACCAAAGAGAGCGTCTGGAAACAAAAGTATGCGCAACATAAATCACCGAAACAACAAAGGAAACACTCGAGTCCAACATGCACAGGGTACCATGTATGGCTTGAAAAGAAGCTGAAGTAAACTCAAAACAGACCTGATAGGGATCCCAACCAATCCAAATATGGCCAAGATTTGCATGGTCATAATTCATCCTCCAAAGCCAACCAGGGATTAAGCTCTCCAAAATTTCCTCAAAACCTGCCATAGAGGCCTTCGTTTCCAATAAACCAACACAACATAGATTGTTGGTTCGGACTAGGTACCGAACTTCCGCCTGTCTCACAAGGCCAATTAGACCCTTTATATTCCAAACACCCAAAAACATATATACAAGGGAACAAGTGATGAGGCATTCACCTCTTTTTAGATTTTCTTCTTGACCGTAGACTTTTGCCTTGCCGTAGCTAGGGGGAGGGGCTAATGTCAACATCCTAAGCCTTATCAAGACCCACGGGTGCACTATCTATCTAAGGAGAGCCAGAAGCATGCTCGGTATTTTCCACTTGATACAGTTCATGTGAGGAGTCCACCGACGAGCTATCCTCAAAGCTATCAGAAACATCACCTTGCTCCTTAGAGGCATCCTTAAATCTGGTGACAGTGTTAACTTCTTCACGGGTAGAGATTAAAGGGTCCAAGCTTGGGCTCACCAAACTTGAGGTAATTCTCCCCTCCTCAAACAATGGAACCATCCTGGCCCTAGCTTGTAATGCTTTCTTAGTATACTTAGGCTGCACAGTTACCGAATCAGATGATGGGGACCAGTAGAACCCCAGGGGACTAGGTTGATCTGAGTTGCCTCGGTTGAGACTATAGGAATCGCTGAGTGAGAGCCCGAGAGCTCCGAAGGTTCCAGAGGTGCAGAAGTCTTCAAGTCAAGACACTTATGCCCAAAAGTCTCACACTTGGAGCAGAGAAGAGGCTCCCATTCATAGTCTACTGAAAAAAATCTTTCTTCGTCCTCCTAGAAGACTGGGATAGTATCATAGATAGGCTTCTTAGAACTAATTTCAATACAAACTCGCACAAAGGAGATCATTCTTCTATGTTCGGTATGCTGATCGACATAGAGAGGCTTACCAATGGTACTAGCAATAGCAATTATACCTTTGGGAGACTAAGCAACGTATGGAAGATTCCTCAGTTTAACCCAGATCGGAATTTTGTCATGCCTCTCCTTCTTTAATTCAAGCATTAGGTGCCATTGCTGTAAAATAAAAGGAATTCTCGCCACCGTGAGAGGGCACCTCTCTAAGATTTTCCTCTAGAACTCCATATCCAGAACATGAAAGAAATAGAAGCCATCATCATTGGCCTTCATATCCACCAAGTGATTCCCCCAAATGTGTTTCAAAGAAGCTTCAATGAGTTTGAAGGGAAGTTTTTTGCCAATAAAGTAGCCCACGGACTCATGCCAGACCTTGTCAGTGGCATCAAGTATATCCTTAGAGATATGACCACATGGTTTACCTTCCTTGAAAGTAGGAGGAATATAGGACAGATCATAACCAATTGCAGCACTTGCTCGAGGCACATTTGCCTAAGATTTAGGTTGAGTAAACTGATTTTTGACTTAGCCGGGGGCAACGCCTGAAGGGTTGATTTTTGCTTGATTGAATAGTACCTTTGAAGTACTAGTCCCCACAACTGGATCCCTCATCTTACTTCTAGATCGCCCACGTCGACTTCTAGATCTATTTCTTTGACCATCGGTACCAGAGCGACTAGGGAGTTTAACCCGATCCTCCACTCCCAGTTAACCCATTGGAAAGTTCGAGTCAATAACACCCTTCCCCTTTTTTAACACAGGGGGAAGAGGAGATGAACCAGGATGGACCACATTCTCCCTAGATGAAGCTGTAGGGGGAACAACTTTTTTTTCCTTAGACAAAGCAGTAGCCTTATCTATAAACAAGACATTTCTCCCAGCCAACCGGCTTCTACTACGAGCTCTCCTGCCTCTTTTCTAAGTATTAGCACCATCGATAGCAAGAGCAGTATTGCCAACATTTGTAAGACTAGTAGCCTCACCTGTAAGAGAACCCATAAGGGTCATAGTTTGTAGCTCAACCGCATCCCTTTTCTTCATAGAGAAAAGACAGCCACAGGATAATAGATGCTTTAATAATCAACAACACAGTGAAGCACATAAAGCACTTTGGATCCGGGAAGTACTTTAGAATAGACCACCAGTGCACAATCGTATCAATGGTCCACCAAAAGATCCAGAGCTCGTCAAAATTCCAGCTCAATATAGAATGTAGAAACTAAGGCAAACTTCAATGAACAGTGTTCATATTCCAGGAATAGTGTAAAGAAATGCAGAAACATAGAGTAGCTCACGTATGATAAAACCACTACTTAGTGGCCAGACAAACCCAGAAAATCAGCCAAGAACCCAGCAGGATTAGTCCACCCACCCTCATTCAAGGAGCAACGAGTTTGAAAGAACAAAGCATCTTCAATTAACAATACATGTGAATTCAGAATGCACATCGAACAGCTCAAGTCAGAGTAAATCACGAAGGATACATCCGTTGATACATGACCAGTCAAACCTAGTAGAGGCTAGCTAATAACCCATCAAAGATTGCCCAAACACCCCACATTCAAGGAGCATCGCGATTCAATGAATAGTGCATCTTCAATTAACAATACGTAAGGATCCAGGATGTATGTGGAGCAGCTCAAGACAATGAATAAGAGCTACCATAAGGCAAGAAATCATAGGGCGCATCAACAAAACCAAACATACAGAGAGAGGACTTAGCTCGCATCCCCTGGTTCCATTCGATCGAGAAGAGTCCACCACCGAAACCCTAATCAAAATCCAGCATAACTTCCCGTAGGACTTAGATGAGAGGAAGCCATTTAGAAGGATGAGAGCACAGGTTAGGAGCAAGCTACCATCCAAAAATCAAAGCCAGCTGACTAGGGAATCATCAACTCCCAGCCAAAATACCGATCAAAGCACCCATGGGAACAATACCCGAGTAGAGAGAACCTGCATGAACGGTACCCGCGTTTTGGAAAAATGGCAAAAGATTTGCTTTTACAATTTTTTTTTGTAAAGTAAGTAGTTGTATTAAGGCCCAGTACCACAAAACTTGAACTCATCACTACTAAGGGTGTGTGAGTGTAAGGGTACCGAGATTCTAGTGAGAGAACCAAGAGAAGAGGCCTAAATATAGGCCATCTAAAAAGAAAATGCTTAAACAATGGCAACCAAAACACCTAAGAATAGGCTATCAAGAAAAACAAAAGGCATGAACAATGGCTAATCTTACTAAAAGTACCAAAATACATCAAGAGAAGATGGTGGAATCAATACCCCACTTCCGTTGGACCCGCCTATTTCTAGGAGGATCCACTACCTCTTGGAATGTCCTAGCTTTGTCTCTAACCATCATAACTAGCTTCGTCTTCATTGCAGGGACAAAAACATCACAGTTGCGGAACAAGGCATTATTCCGCGTCATCCAAATAATGTGGCATAAAGCACCCAATGCAAATCATATTAATCAGGGACACACAGTCTGCCTTCCCTAATCTTCCCGCTATCACTAGGATCCCCAAGTCCCGGAATGGGAGCTTACCAATCCCGAAGCCAAGCAAGTCAACAATAGAAGCCAAAAGATCCTCCGCACCTCCCGAAATATAAACTTCACTCTTATCCTGGTTAGGTTCCAAACTCGACCATTCTACAAAAGTGGTAAATGCCATCTTCATGAGTGCAATAGACGCCACATTAGCTTCACTGAAGAGAAGTACATCATCAACAAAGAATAAGTGGGTCAAGCTCATAGCCTTGCATTTCCAATAGTATTTGAAACCCTATTAGCTGGTCTGTCTATTAATGATCCCCGAGAACACCTCAATAATCAGTGTAAAAAGATACAGGGAGATAGGGTCTCCTTGCCTAAGACCCCTAGAGCTAGCGAAAAAACCCTACAATTCCCCATTAATAGAGATTGAGAACTTGGGAGTTCGCACACAAGACATGATCAACATAACCAAGCTGGACGGGAACCCAAAGGCATATAGTGTCGACTCCAAAAAATCCCAATCAACGGTGTCATATGCCTTCCTAAAGTCCACCTTCATAGCGCATTTAGGAGAATAGGGTACATGATGAAAATCACAAAATAACTCATGAGCTAGCATAATATTATCACTGATATGCTGGCCTTTGACAAAGGAATTCTAAGATGGACTAAAGATCGATGGAAGAACCAATGCCACCCGATTAGCTAGCAATTTAGTAATGCACTTATAGATGGTGTTGCAACATGCAATAGGTCTATAATCATTCACTGAGGAGGCATTGGGAACTTTAGGAACCAAGGATATAATGGTGGTGTTCAACTGGCAAAGCATGTTCGCAAAATTCAGAAAATCCATAATAGCCACAGTCACTAACGGACCTGCTATATCCTAAGACTTCTTAAAGAAATCAACAGTAAATCCATCTGGGCCCGGGGCTTTCCCCGGGGCTAAAGAGAAAAGGGTATTCCGGATCTCTAAATCAGTAAAAGGGCGAGATAGGCATCATACCCGGCTATTCTCTAGTGTGTGCTTGAGGATCGCCCTTATATCATGAAGAGACAGTCGTGCCCGTTGTCCGGGGCAGGAGAAGAGTCTCTCATAATGGGACACGAAATATATCACTAACCTGATCAGGCGTGAATACCTAGATACCAGACTCATCCACCACTGAAATAATTCTGTTGCTGAGCTGTCTATTCTTAACAGATTGGTGGAAGAACTTAGTATTCATGTCTCCCTCCTTTAGCCATTGTATCCTTGACTTTTGTCTATAAAAGGCCTCCTCCTGCAGACGAAGACTAGCGAACGCCTCCATAGCATCCTTCTCATCCTGAGTTAGTACAAAATTAAATGGATCATGCAGAAGACACTCCTGAACCATACATAACCGTTGTCTAGCCACCCTAGTAAGATTAGAGATAACTGAAAAGGACTCCCTATTGAACTACTTCAACCGAGCCTTGAGTAATTTAAGTTTAGTTCATAGTCGAAACATCGGCGTACCATCGATACTACACTCCCAAACTTGAGAGACCATTGTCATAAAGTCTGGATGCGTCATCCAAAAGTTAAAGAACTTGAAGGGTCTTTGTGCCTGTATAAGAGGCATAATACGTACTATCATTGGAGAGTGATCAAAAATACCTAGTGTGAGGAAGTTTGCTTCTGAGAAGGAGAAAGCCGAACTCCAATAAGCATTAACCAATACCCTGTCAATCTTCCTATGTATTCAATTCACCCCCTGAGATGTGGACCAAGTAAATCTACACCCCAAATATCTCAGATCATCTAGCTCCACCTCAAGCAAGCAATTATGAAAATCGTCATAAGCTAGAAACCAGCCATCAGACCCTCTAGCTCTCTCAGATGAATACGGAATGGAATTAAAATCACTAGCAACCAACCACGGTGTCTCCAGATAAGAGCACCTGTATAAGATCAAACCACAACAGTCTCCTAGAAACAAAAGTATGTGCTGCATACACCACGGATAATGCAAAGGAAGTCTCAGATGCTAACCTCCTAAGATGACCATGTATGGCTTGAGGAGAATTAGCGGTGACTTGAAAAGCCACAACATTAGGGTCCCATCCTACCCATATCCTCCCCATATGTGAATGATTGTAATTCGCATGCCAAATTGTTGGTCCTCACCAAGTGTCTCACCTCTGCCTGCTTAAGAAGGGTCCATCAAACCCCTAATATTCCAAACTCCTATATACAAATTTACAAGAGGACGGCAGCTTTACCTTCTCTTAGCTTGCTGACCCTTCTTCCTCGCAATGGACTTCAGAGTCAGTCTAATATCCGGAAAAGATGACGGGATAGCATCCAAATTGAGTTGGTCACATCCCTAGGCCGAGGGATCATGCGCTTGAGCCGCTACATCCGCCTAGAGCAACTCATAGGAGGATGCCATTGGAGAGCTCTCATCATCAGAGCTGCTAAGAAGATCATTCTGCTAGAGCTCATCTTCCTCAGACGATGAGGACATAGCCATACTCACATGAGCGGCAGCTGGAAGAGCATGTACTGTTGAAACCAGTTGGGGCGAAGCACTTATCTATTCACATACTATGCCAGACTAGGTTATTTTGCTCTGCTCTTGTGTCTATTTCTTCTTCTGTTTTGGTTGAACCGTTACCCATTCTTGGGACCCACCTTGATGGGTGACCTCTCTAGATGTTAACGTCCTCGACGACTCCTGATCCCTCACTATAGTAGCGTTACAAGAATCGAAAGATGAGGCAATAGGCTTAGTAGCAATCTCACTTGGAGCAGATGGCCCAGTAACATTCACCTTGGGTGGGCATTTGTGGCCAAAAGTACCACATTGCACACATAGGGTCGGCCTCCATTCATATTCAACAAGTACCGATCTCTCTTCTCCCCTGAGGAATACTAAAATTACCTCACAAGGAGGTTGCTTAGCATTAATCTCAACGCAAACCCAGACATAAGAAATCATCCGCCCCTTCTCGGTATTCTGGTCCATATATAATGGTTTCCCAATATGACTTGCAATAACACCAATACTCATTGTGATCCATAATGCATATGGCACATTTTTTAGATGGACCCATACTGGGACTGTGCCATGCCTCTCCTTCTTTAACTCTATCATAGGATGCCACTGTTGGAGAATGAGAGGAACCCTAGCCACCGTCAAGGGTCCCCTCTCCAATACCTTTCTCCGGGATATATAAGAAGTAGAATCCCTCATCATTGGCCATCATTTCCACAAGGTGAGTGCCTCAGAGGTGTTTCAATGAAGCTTCAATGAGTTTAAATGGGAGTTTTTTCCCAATAAATTGCCAACAATTGATTCGTGCCATACCTTATTCGTGGCCTCCAACATGTCCTCTATTATATGAACTCATGTCTTGCCATCCTTTGTGGACGGGGGAGTATATGATAGATCATAGCCAATAGCAGCCGCCCTTGCCACGTTCGCCCAAGACCGAGGTTGTGATTGGACACCCCTGGCACAACCTTAGCATGAACTGGCTCCAGTGAAGCATTACTTTAGGCATTCCTAGTTGGATTCCCTACCACAGGCCTACCCATAATGCTCCTCCAATGACTTTCCCTCCTACGACTCCTAGATCGGTTGTAGGGAGCATCTAGAGGGCCCTGAACCAAGTTGTGTTCTGGCCGACACCCTTCTCGAACTGAGCACTTGGATTGTTAATAGATGAATCTTTCCCTGCAATCTTCCCCACGACTTCCTCAGCATGCTCCTCGTCAACATCTGGCTGGCCATGGACAATAGTTGAGGGACCAACCTGATCAACTTGTGCAGCATTGTTTTTTCCACCATTCCGGCTACGACTTCGAAATCTCCTCCCTTTCTGAGAGACCTGGATAGTAGTCATCTCCGCAGGCATGACAGGAATGCTTCCTCTATAAAGCACATGCCCTGGAGTGTTTCCAACATCCATGGCCAAGGAACTCAATGGTTGCAATTCCTCAAACTCCCCATTCTTCATATCTCACAACTTGAAGCGTGAGTCCAAATCATAACACCCCAACCAAACAAGGAAGTAGCTCAAGCTCCAGCACATAACAAGTCAAGAGAACAAGCTGGAAGAATAATTTCCAGCAACCAACCAGCCCAAGAATGCTCAACAACCAGCAAGTGAAAGCCAATCTCCAGCACCAACCATCAACTTGCACCAAAGAAAATCAGCTGGACCGATCACCAAAAACACCCAGCAAGCTTTGAACAAGAGCCTAACAAACCCAAGCACATGACCAGCAACCAGCTGAGGTCGTCTGAGGCCAGAAGTTTCCAGAAGCAATGCAGAAATTCAACCAGAAATAAGCGACTAGCAAAGACAAACCCAAATTCCAGCAACCGAGCAATCCTAATTCTAGCAAGACAAACCTAGCAAATCGGAGCCAAGAGGAGCAAGCTATCAATCCCAAGTTTAATGCACGACCAGCAGCATCAAAACCCAAAACCAAATGCCTAGAAGCTTAGCTCAACTCAGAGAGAACATATTACAGCTAGCAAAATGAAATCCAGAATACCCAGAAAAATCAGCAAGTTCATGTTCTAATCCGTAGGCCAGGCGTGAGTTAATGGGTACACCCCCAAAGAAGAGGATACCAGCTGCACCAACACCACTCAACCAACACAAATGCAGCAGATCATGTAATCCAAGACATGCAACAAGAAATTCCAGACCACACAAACCCAGAAAATTCGCGGGCAGCAGAATAACCCTAAGTTTGAAGGTCTATAACTTTCGATTGGGAACTTAACCATCAAATTTGAAGAGAGGAAGCATTCCCCCAAATTTCAACCCATTCCGAGAACCGAAGCTCCTCCAATCAACCCATCTTCAACCGGAATTACAGATGCGGATTCCAGCAGAAAAACCTAACTCAAAGAGGCCATAACTTTTTCTTGAGAGATTACCTAGAGAAATTGTTTCTTGGGGATGAAAGTCAACTAGTGAGGAAGTTCTCAAAAAATTTCCCCATTCCGACCATCGAAGCTCATGGAATCAGCAAACTTCATCCGGAGCTACAGTAATTTCATAGCAGCAGAAAACCCTACACGAAATCATCCATAACTTTTTGTAGGAGATGAATTTTCAAACGCCGTTTGGAGTAGTTTTAGATCAGATATAGAGGAGTCATCGCTCAAAATTTCAGCTCATTCCGACCACCGAAACTCCAGGAGTCATCCAATCTTCTTCCCAGCCAACAGGTTTACTCGGGTGAACAGTACTCGCGGCTGGAGAGAGCGTGTCCGTACTGTAAGGACAACTTTGGCCCGCGAGATGCAAATTGCCAAAAGATATGCTTTCACAATTTTTTTTGGTAAAGTAAGTAGTTGTATTGATCTTTAACCATGCAAATATACAAGGCATTAGGGCCCGGTACCATAATTTGCACTCAACACTACAAGGGTGTGTGAGTGTAAAGGTACCGAGGTTCTAATGAGAGAACCAAGAGAAGAGGCCTAAATAAAGGCCATCTAAAGAGAGAAAATGCCTAAACAATGGCACCCAAAACACTTAGGAACAGGCAATCAAGAAAAAGAAAAGGACTAAACAATAGCCAATTTTCCTAACAGTACCAAAATACATCAAGAAAAGATGGAGGAATCAATACCCCACTTCCATTGGACCCTATTTCTAGGAGAATCCACTACCTCTTGGAACATCCTGACTTTGTCTCTAACCATCATAACCAGCTTTGTCTTCACTGCAGGGAGAAAAACATCACAGTTGCTGAACAATACATTATTCCGCATCTTCCAAATAATGTGGCATAAAGCACCCAATTCAAATCTAGCAATGCACTGATGGAAGTGATTCCCAGCAATATATCAAGTGGCCCAATCAAGTGTCTCAAGCCATGATCCATTACTCTATGATAGATTACAGTTCCCAACCTAAAAGGATGCAAGTTCTGAAGTAACTCGACATCCAAGATATAGATGATATACCGAATTAGGTCTAGAATGACAAAAGACACAACAAGCATCATCAATTCTACCATAAGATAACAGGAATACCTGGGTGGGTAGCCTGTTTCACGTCATCAGCCAAATATGGAACTAATGTCTAGGAATAATAACTTTGTTCCATATGAAGGAGTGCCGTGATACTCTTCGGACTATAGGACGGACCAAACTCCATGTGGAGGCCGCTGAAAAGTGCTAGAAGGATCACCCATCCATCGAAACGAATCCGGCCGGTCACTCAAAGGAGGGAGTGTCCCTCCCCTAGTATCCAACTCATCAACAAAAGTAGAAGACTGTCCTCTGGCCATCATAAAGTCAATCAACTTGGCTTCTTTAGAGAAACTCGACCGGTATAATCTCGGTAGGAGAATAATAGATTCAACGGACTGTGAGCACGCCAATGATCAAACCATAAAGATATCGATCGCCCATCTCCAATACGCCACTAGAACAAATGTCTGAACTGACCTCCAAGCTCTAAAATTTTCTTCCATGCCCATGAACAAAAGGTAGGTTGCTTGGCCACCCAAAAACTCTGCCTACTCAGGAAAGTAGAATGAATCCACTTACACCACAATGATTCCTTATCAGTGAAAAGGACCCAAATGTGCTTCAACATGGAAACCTTATTACTCTCCCTAAGTCGTCGAATACCAAAGCCCCCTTCTTCTTTAAGGAGACAAACATCTACCCAAGACACTTTGACACCCCCCAGGCCAAGGTCCGAACCCTTCCAAAGGAATTGCTGGAGTATGCGCTCAATTCTCTCTATGACTAAGCTAGGTAAAATAAATAGACCAGACCAATAAACCTGAATGGCATGTAGTACTGACCTGATAAGTTGTAGGCACCCCGCAAAGGAGAGGAACTGTTGGGTCCAAGACTGAGCACGTTTTGTAATTCTATTAACCAAGCACACGTAGTCTGCCTTGCCTAGTCTTCCCACTATCACTGGAATTCCCAAGTACCGAAATGGGAGCTTACCAATCCTGAAGCCAAGCAACTCAATAATAGAAGCCTGAAGAACCTCCTCAACTCCCGAAATATAAACTTCACTCTTATTCCGGTTAGGTTCCAAACCCGACTATTCTGTAAAAGGGGTAAAAGTCATCTTCATGAGTGCAATAGATGCCACATTTGCTTCACTGAATAGAAGTACATCATCAACAAATAATAAGTGGGTTAAACATGTAGCATTGCATCTCCAATAGTATTTGAAACCCGGATGGCTGGACTGTCTAACAATGATACCCGAGAACACCTCCATAATCAGTGTAAAAAGATACAGGGAAATAGGATCTCTCTGCCTAAGACCCCTGGAGCTAGCAAAAAAACCCTGCAATTCCCCATTAATAGAGATAGAGAACTTGGGAGTTCGCACACAAGACATGATCAACATAACCAAGCTGGACGGGTACCCAAAGGCATATAGTGTCAACCCCGAATCAACGGTGTCATATGCCTTCCTGAAGTCCACTTTCATAGCACATTTAGGAGAATAGGGCACATGATGAAAATCACAAAATAACTCCTGAGCTAGCATAATATTATCACTGATACGTTAGCCTTTGATAAAGGCATGCTAAGATGGACTAATGATCAATGGAAGAACCAATGCCACCCGATTAGCTAGCAATTTAGTAATGCACTTATAGATGATGTTGCAACATGCAATAGGTATATAATCATTCACTGAGGAGGCATTAAGAACTTTGGCGACCAAGGCTATAATGGTGGTGTTCAACTGGCGAAGCATGTTCTCAAAATTCAAAAAATCCATAATAGCCGCAGTCACTAACGGTCCCACGATATCCCAAGACTGCTTAAAGAAATCAACAGTAAACCCATCCGGGCCCAGGCCTTTTCCCGGAGCTATAGAGAAGATAGTATTACGGATCTCTAACTTAGTAAAAGCGCAAGATAGGTGTCGTACCTGACTATCCTCTAGTGTGTGTGATTGAGGATTGCTCGTAAATCATGAAGAGACGGCCGTGCACGTTGTCCGAGGAAGGAGAAGAGTCTCTCATAATGGGACACAAATATATCACTAACACGATCAGGCGTACATACCTGGATACTAGAATCATCTATTATCGAGATAATTCAGTTGCCAAGCCGCCTGTTCTTCACAGACTGGTGGAAGAATTTGGTGTTCAAGTCCCCTTCCTTTAGCCACTGTATGTGAGACTTGTGTCTACAAAAACCCTCCTTTTATAATCGAAGAGTAGATATGGCCTCCAAGGCTTCCTTCTCATCCTGAGCTAAGAATGAGTTATAAGGGTCTTGCAATAATGACTCTTGCGCCATACTAAGTCTCTGCCTAACCACTCTCGTACGATTAGAGATATCCGAGAAGGATTCCCTATTAAATTGCTTCAACTGGGCCTTGAGTAATTTAAATTTAGTACAAAGATGGAATATAAGTGTACCTCCAATACTAGTATCCCATACTTGGGAAACCAATGACATAAAATCTGGATGCATCATCAAAAAGTTAAAGAACTTAAAAGGCCTCCGTGCATGTATGGGTGGCAAAATACGCACTGACATGGGAGAATGATTAGAAATACCTAGTGTGAGGAAATTGGCTTATGAGAAGGAGAACACTAAACTCCACCGTTGGTTAACTAGAACTCTATCAATTTTCCTCTGAATTCGGTCCATCTCCAGATAAAAAGACCAAGTATATCTGCACCCCACATATCTCAAGTCGTCCAACTTAGCCGACAACAAACAATAATGTAACTCATCAAATGTCGGAATCCAGTCCTCAATACCCACAATTCTATTAGATGAATCCCGAATAGCATTAAGGTCACCCGCAACTAACCAAGGCAACTCACGGTTAGATACACCCTTACCAACAAGATCCTCCCATAAAGGTCTTCTAGAGGCACGAGTATGTGCCGCATACATAACAGATAAAGCAAGAAAAGTATCTTATGTAAGTAACCTAAGACGGCCATGTATAGCTTGGGAAGAGCTATTAATAATCTGGAACTCCACCATATCTTTCCAAGATCCGAGTGCTCTAGTTAGCACACCACAACCAACCCGGTATAATATTAGCTGAAATAGCCAAAAATGCCAGATCCGACGCCTTAGTTTCGACAATGCCAATGCAACATAAATTATTGCTCCTCACCAAGTGTCTAACTTCGGCTTGTCTAAGCGGATCAACAACACCTCTTATATTCCGAACCCCTATATACATATGTACAATCAAGGAAAGATGGTTACCAAATCTTGACCTGATGGCTTGATCTCGTTGGGTTCACTCTAGGAGTGGGCCGCAATGGAGGAATAGGAGATGGTAAAGGTGAAAAAGCCTTCGCAAGCGACCCCTCTCCACCCGAAATGGTTCCCTCCGCCTCCAACAAGACTTCATCGTCATTACCATCATCAGAATCATCAGAAGAAACATCCGAGTCAGAGGGCGGTACCTTGGTGAGTGAGGTAGCTTCAAAAGGGGAGGAGGTCTCACCCTGAATAAACCCCTGAGAAGTAGGAGATATAGTAACCTCTTGGGAGGAGGTCACCCTCTTAGAAGATTTCTTCTTCTTTTTCTTTTGCTTGGACATCACTTTCTCCCATTTACCTCCACTCGATGCAAGATCATCTTCAACAATCGTCGTATGTACTCCATCCACGTACAGATCAGTCGAGTCAACACCATTCCGAGCAACGGGATCATTCGATTCATCCAACTCATCAAAGAACTCATCCATCTTTCCCCCGTCCATCTTTCCCCTATCCATCCTTCCCTCACCAATTCGCAGACCACCGGCAAAATATGAACTCGCGGGTAAAGAGCGAACAACATGGGCATCTGTACGCTGCTGTGGGCAGTCTTGAACAGCTGGAAGCAATGTGGGATTAACAGCTTTACCTAGAGCTGCAGCAACAGCAGCTTCATCAAATGCAAGTCCACCCTGGGGAACACTGAATGTAGCAGGGGTTTTCACTAAAGCTGACCGTGGCACATCTCGAAGGACTTGGGTCACCGGATCCTTACATTTGTGGCCAAAAGTGCCACATGTGTTGCATATGGACTATCTTCATTCATACTCCACATAGATAGAGGACGACTGACCTTCCATACGGATGGGAATAGAAGTCTTGAATGGCTTCTTAGCACTTACTTCAACGTATACTCTACACTAATTTTAGATGGTTGGCTCTGGTCGAGTCTGCGAGGCCTTTTTCTTTCGGAAAAAGCTTCACATAAGAAATCATCCTCATATTCTGAGTTTGGCTCTCCATGTAAAGGGGCTTGCCTAACTTACTTGCAATCTGACTTTTGCTCAATGGAGACCATAAAGTTAAATGAATGTTTCTCAACTTGACCCATACCGGTACAATACCATGTTGCCCTGTTTTGAGCTCCAATCGTGGGTGCCATTTGTTGGAGAATGAGAGGTACCTTAGCAACAATCATGTGACCTCCCTCAAGAATACGTCTCTTAAATTTCGGGTTTGGAATATGAAAGAAAAAGATACCGTCATCATTGGCCAACACTTCAGACAGTTGACCTCCCCAAGTTTTCTTAAGAATTGCTTCTGTGAGTTTGAACGGGAGCTTTCTCTCCACACGCCTCAATCATCTCTGAAGAAATAACCAGCTCACTATCATCCTCAGACAAAGTGGGAAAATGTGTTAGAGCGTACCATTTAGTAGCCGCTTGAGCCACGCTAGCCCATGACCGAACCTAGCCATTGGTCTAAATTGGCCAAGAAGCATCTCCTGGACCATCAGCTCTCCTCTGGCAGTTACTCGCCCCAAACATGTTTCTGCCATTCCCCATCTCTTGTCCACCCATTACACCAACAGTCGAACTAGGAAGTGGAGCACCCTGGCCATGTGGTTTCAAGGTAGCTGACCGTCGAACTCGGCTCTTAGAACAGGCACGACTCCTAAAGCGAGTGAGCAAACTATTGAGCACCTATAGTCGTTTCTTCAATCTTTCGAACATCTTAACGACGAGTCAACAATTCATTCTGTCCACTCAACTGAGGGAGGGCTATCACATCCTTCCCTTTGACCGTAGCTTCTGAAGATACGGAAGTCACATTCTCCTTGTCCAAGGTCGTGGGAGAAGGTAAGAGCTGGTCCCCTCCTTTGTATGAATACGATGCACCAATGTGGCTAGGTTCAGGCTTGTAGACAATTCCAACGCTGGCCATTGGGGAAAATCATCGAGCACCTAAGGAGCCCGCACCTCCAGCAATATCTTCAACGGATCTAGCTTGTCATGTCAAAGACCACATCTTGCGAACAGCTTTCCTACTCCTTGAGCGGCCTCTTTTGTCCGCATCGGGGACTTCACAACCCACATTACTCACAGCCACCACTAGGACCTCAACCACACGATTGCCGTCTCCACCTCTTTGAACAAGTCCTTTTCTTCAAGTTAGCAAAACAGCCATTCAACAACTCACAAAATAGCCAGACAAACCATAGGACCCAAAACAAACAGCCCAGAACAAAGCTAGACAATCTTCAATGAATGAGCAAGTGAAAGCCAAGCTAAATTCGGACCACACCTGAACTTGAGAGTAAACCAACTCAAGACAAGTACTAAACGAGCTCCAAGTCACTCCTATGAGCCCAGCAGATATAGCTATAACAACCCAGAAATAATCAGGAGAGGCCAGCACCCGAGAAAACCCAGCAGAACTCATAAATTCAATGAACAGTACGAATCTTCAATGAACAGTAGCAAGGATTAGTTAGGGACCAAACCAGGAGCTAAGATTTGGATATGTTATAGAGTAGAAGGTGCTCAGAATATCATTAGAATCTCAGCTTCAAAGGCCACCTGCAACAGCTTGTGAAGTCAGCAAACCAAAGAGCCCAGACAAATTCGGAACAGCTAGAGCAGTGCAGCTTCAAACTTCAATTATGAGCAATGTAGAAAGACCCATGAAAAATCCTTTGGTGGAGTTGTACATGAGGTGGAAGCGTAGCTCCCCACCAAAATTTAGCTCCATACAATGCTCGGAACTCCTAGAATCAGCCAAGAACAGACCAGCTACGACCCAGAATGAACCCAGAAATTCGTAACTAACAGAAACCCAGAAACAGAGTTAGATACCAAACCAGGGGCTGATTTTTGGATATGTTGTAGGGTATGTGGAGCTTAGTCTCTCCACCAAAAATCACCTCCAACCGATGGATGGAACTCCCAAAAGCGACCACGAACAACCCGACCTCAACCCAGAAAATGCCAAGGGGATCTGGAATTTCGCGAGTTGATTCTGGCTGGATGAAGAAGAATCAGAGAAATTCCTTTTGTGGGGATGTATAAAATCGGAAGAGTAATGCTTCCTCCAAATTTCATCCCACTCCGATGACCGGAGGACCAGAAATCAAAGACATCTCCAATGGATCTATAGAAATCGCACTTCAGCAGAAACCCTACACCAAAAAGGCCATACCTTTTTGTAGGGAATGAATCTTAGTACACCGTTTGGAGGGGTTTTAGATCAGGTTAGGAGGTATCATCTCTCCAAAAATCAGCTCATTCCGATCACCAGAGCTCTGGTAATCAACAGATCTTCCTTCCAGCCAGCAAGGTAGCTCGAGTAAACAATACCCGCGGATTGGAGAGCATGTGTCCGTACAGTACGTACGCTTTTGCTTTCACAGTTGTTTTTTTTTATAAGGTAGGCAGTATATTCATCTTTAATTCCAAACGTACAAAGAAGAGAGGCCTAGTACTACAAAACCTACTCTTAAACCCATCGGTGAGCTAAGTGAAGGAGTACCATGATTCTCCGAAAATATAAGCATATATAAAGCATATCAAGATAAGCAAAATTACACCACAATTACTAGAAAATAGAGTCCTCTAGTCCCCAATTGTGTTGAATTCTTCTATTTCTAGACGTGTCAATGACATTTTGTACAGTCCTAGTAAAGTCCCTGACCAACTTCGTATGCCGCATCTTCATTGTCGGAAGGAACCAATCACAATTCCAAAACAGTATGTTATTCTGGGATTTCCAAATAATGTGGCACATCGCCCCTAATGCAAACCTCGCAATTCTCTGGAAAAATTGGTTGTCGAAGATGTGATTTATCGCCATGATAGGGTGTCATTCTAGTCGCCATTTCGCCAATCCAGTAAGCAATTCCGCGCCCAGAATAACACCAGGTGATTTGTGATAGTGCATCCAAAGAAGAGATGATCCATCAAGTTGGGCCTCAAATGATAGAATACACAACTTGCATCCATAATCCTACCATACGACATAAGATAAATCTGTGTGGGGAGTCTTTTCCTTATCACCAGCCATAAAAGGAATTGATGTCTAGGAGTGATAGTTTTATCCCATACAAAATTGGACCAAGGTACCAGGGGTTTCTCAGTCTGATGGCGTCCCAGGCCGAGGCTGTCGAGAACTTTCATGAAGCATAGCCCATCCACATCAGGCGATCTTGTTGATTGTTCAACACCAGTAGGGCATTACCCCATTCAATCAAGGACTCTATTAGAATGGACTGGGAATCATAGCTTCGTAAGAAGGCAGCAAGGGTGGCGTCTCTCGGGTAACCAAAAAGGTAGATTTGTCGATTAATGAATAACAGATTTAAGGGACCTCGAGAATGCCACGAATCGAACCACAAAGAAATAGAAAGGCCATTTCCCACATGCCAACAAAACATGTGTCTAAATTCCTTCCCCAAATTAATAATTTTCTTCCAGGACCACGAACAAAAGGTAGATTTACGTACCTCCCAGAAGCTTCGGTTTTTAAGGAAGTTTGAGTGGATCCAAACACACCATAATGACTTTTTATCAGAAAATAAAGACCAAATATGCTTGAGCATAGACGCTTTGTTGTTTTCCTTGAGGCGTCTGATTCCGAGTCCTCCCTTCTCTTTGGGGAGGCAAACATCACGCCAAGAAACTCTAGCTCGACCAGAACCCAGGCCAGGCCCTTTCCATAAAAACTGCCTTAGAATTTTCTCAATTCAATCAAGAACCGAGATAGGTAGAATAAAGACGTATGACCAATAGACCTAAATCACATGAAGGACAGATTTTATCAATTGGAGTCGGCCAGCAAATGATAGGAAGCGTTGAGTTCAGGAGTGAGTTCTCTTGGTAATAGCGTTCACCAAGGAGATACAATCAGTTTTTCCCAGTCTAGCTACTACCACGGGCACTCCTAGATATCGGAAAGGTAGGGAGCCAGTCTAAAGTTCAACAATTCCACAATATCATGCAATTCAGCATGGTTTCCCGAAAGATATATTTCGCTCTTACAAGGATTAGGAAAGAGACTAGACCACTCCGAAAAGGTGGAAATTGCAGACTTCAAGCATGAAACAGAAGCAATATTTGCTTGGCAAAACAAGAGCAGATCATCAGCAAAAAAGAGGTGGGTCAACTTGGTAAACTTGCACCTCCAGTAATAATTGAAATTAGAGCATATAGTCCTACTAAAGATTAACCTAGAGAACACTTCTATAATCAAAGTAAACAAGTAAGGGGAGAGAGGATCGCTTTGCCTTAGTCCCCTTGAGTTGGAGAAGAAACCATGTAACTCCCTATTGATGGATATGGAGAATTTTGGAGTCTAAACACAAACCATCATTAGGTTGATTATCTGAGGAGGAAAGCCGAAAGCAATAAGAGACGCCTCTAAGAAAGCCCAATCAATCGTGTCGTAGGCTTTCCTAAAGACAACTTTCACAGCACATTTTGGGGAGTAAGAATCATGATGGAACCCACAGAACAGTTCCTGAGCCAACAAGATTATCTGAAATTTTCCTTCCTTTGACAAAAGCTGCTTCAGAACCACTTATCAACGAAGGAAGAACCCGTGAAATTCTATTTGCTAGTAGTTTTGTGATGCACTTATAGATGGTATTGCAGCATGCAATGGGTCTCAAGTCTTCCACTAAATAGGCATTAGGACACTTAGGGACCAATGCAATTATAGTGGTATTCAGCTGACGCAACATGTTACCCGAATGCAGGAAGTCCAGTATGGCAGATGTGACCAATGATCCCTCAAATATCACATGATTTCTTGAAGAAATTGATGTTGAATCCATCGGGACCCGGAGCCTTAGCCAATGCTAATGAGAACAAAGTACTACGCACATCCTGTTCAGTAAAAGGAGATATCAGGCAACTCACCAGGGATTCATTCATCTTTCGTTGAAGGTGGATAGCAATGTACTGAGGAGAGGCCCAGATTTGCCGGTCGGTGCTCGCAAAGAGGTTCTTATAATAGGCGACAAATGTCTCATTGATTTCGGACGGAGAAGAAACAAGATTACCAGAATCATCCAGGACTAAGATGATCCTATTATTGAGTTGCCTTTTCTTCACCGAGTAATGGAAGAATTTCGTGTTGCGATCCCCTTCCTCTAGCCAACAAATTCTGGATTTTTGCCTATAGAAGAGTTCTTCTTGCAAACGAAGCTTGGAGAAGGAATCCACTGCATTCTTTTCCTCTTGAGCAAGTAGTAAGTTATTTGGGTCTAGCAATAGAGATTCCTGGGTCGACTGAAGATTTTGTCTTGCTATCAGAGTATGTTTAGATATGTTAGAGAAGCAAAGGCAGTTGAAATGCTTCAATTTGGCCTTAAGCAATTTTAGCTTCGTGCATAGTTGGAACATAGGAGAGCCAACAATGCTTTGATCCCATACCTGAGCAACCAGAGGCAAAAAACCTGGATCTGACATCCAAAAGTTGTAAAATTTGAAATGGCGTCTCACATGAACCAGCGGTAAAACACGCACTAACATGGGAAAGTGGTCAGAAGTACCCGGAGAGAGACTAGTAGCTTTCGAGAATGTGAAATCCATAACCCACTTAGGATTAACAAGGACCCTGCCAATCTTTCTTTGAATCCGACTTTCACCTTCAAACGTGGCCCATGTATATCTGTTCCCAACATATTTAAGGTCATCAAGTTTTGCCTCTGCCAAACACTTATGAAACTCGTCGAACGATGGAAGCCAAGCAAGGGTCCCTCCTACACGGTCCGAAGGATAGCATATAACATTGAAATCACCAACAACAACCCAAGGTGTTTCCAGTAGAGATCTACTTCTTGTTAACAACTCAGACCAAAGACAACGTCTGGATACAAATGTATGTGCGGCATAAATCACTGAAACAGCAAAGGAAACACTTAAGTCCAGCATACACAGGGTACCATGTATTGCTTGGAAAGTGGACCTAATGAGGATCCCAACCATTCCAAATACGACCAAGATTAGCATGATCATAATTCGTCCTCCAAAACCAACCCGAGATTAAGTTTAAAGAGATTTCCTCAAAACCTGTCAAAGAGGCATTTGTTTCCAATAAACCCACACAATATAGATTGTTGGTTCAAACTAGATATCGGACTTCCGCCTATCTCACAGGGTCAACTAGACCCCTTATGTTCCAAACACCCAAAATCATATTTACATAGGAGTAAAAGGAAGAGGCACTCACCTCTTTTTAGATTAACGGCCTTTGTTCTTGGCCGTGGACTTCTTTAGTGCCTCAATTGGGGGGGACGAGCTCATGTCTACTTGCAGCTCCATCCCAATTCTCATCGGTGCACTAACAACAGATGTATGTTCGGGATTTTCCAGTTGATAAAGTTCATGAGAGGAATCCACCGAAGAGTTGTCTTCCGAGCTATCAGGAATAACACCAATCTTCATTGAGGCCTCCTCAGAGAAGGTGGCAGTATTAAGTTCTTGAGAAGAGATGAAGGGGTCTGAGTTTAGTCTCGCAAGATTTGAGGTATTTCTCCCCTCTTCAATCGGTGACACCACCCTGCCCCGAGCTTGTAGAGCTTTCTTAGAGTGCTTAGGTTGCACTGTTATCCAATCAGAAGCTTGTGGATTATTAGCACCCTCTAGAGTTGAGATATTTTGAGTCGCTTCACCTGAGGCTGGAGGAACAGCTAAAAGGGAACCTGAGGGCACCACAAGTTCTAGAGGAACTGAGGACTTTAGGTCAGAACATCTATGTCCAAACGTCTCACACTTAGAGCAGAGAAGAGGTTTCCACTCGTATTCAACTGAGACAAATCTTTCCTCGTCTTCCTGGAAGATTGAGATGGTATCATAGATAGGCTTTTTAGCACTAATTTCAATACGAACTCGCACAAAGGAGATCACTCTTCTGTGTCCGGTGTGCTGATCAACATAGAGAGGCTTGCCCAGAGTGCTAGCAATAGCACTACTACCTTTGGGAGACCAAGCAACATATGGCAAATTCCTGAGTTTAACCCATACAGGAACTTTATCATGTCTCTCTTTCTTCAATTCAAGCATTGGGTGCCACTGCTGTAATATAAGTGGAATTCTCGCCACCGTGACAGGACCCCTCTCTAGGATTCGCCTACGGAACTCAATACCTGGAACATGCAAGAAATGAAAACCATCTTCATTGGCCTTCATATCCACCAAATGACTCCCCCAAGTATGTTTCAACGAGGGTTCAATAAGTTTGAAGGGGAGTTTTTTCCTAATAAAGTAGCCTACAATGGATTCATGCCAAACCTTATCAGAGGCATCAAGAATTTCCTCAGAAATACGTACACAAGGTTTGCCATTTTTGAAAGTAGGAGGTATGTAGGACAGATCATAGCCAATTGCAACACTTATCCTAGCCAAATTTGCCCAAGACTTAGGTTGGGGAAACCTATCTTTAACTTGGTCCGAGCCAGTACCTACAGGGATAGTATTGGATTGGAGAGGTGGACCTTGTGAAAAAAGATTCCCCGATAGAGGATCCCTCATCTTGCTTCTCAAACGCCTATGTCGACTTCGAGACCTAAACCTTCGACCAACAACTCCATCACGATCCGGGCGCTTGGCCTGATCAATCACTTCCACTTGGCCCATAGGCAAATTCGGATAAAAAATGCCCTTCCCCTTACCTGATATAGGGGGAAGGGGAGATGACTCAAGGTGAGCCACCTTTTCCAGTGATGAAGCTAAAGGAGGGGCAGTTGCTTTCTCCTTAAACAAGATACTAGCATTTTCATTTCTCCTAGCCAAACAACTTCTATTGTGAGCTTTCCTTCCTTTCAGAGTTATAGCACCAATAGTAGTAGGAGTAGTATTTTCCACATTTATAAGTCTAGCTTCCTCACCTAATAGAGAGTCCATAGGGGTCAAAGTTTGCAACTCAATCACATCAACTTTCTTCATAACAAGGACCACACTGAATAGGGGATAATCAGGAAACTAATAATACTTCCGAGCAATCACCAGTGCATACTCGTAACAACAATCCAACAAGAGACCCAAAGTCAGAGTTCAAACACCATCGAAAGTCCATAATATTGCAATCTAGATACCAAGTGGGAAAATGCATATCGGTGAAGTAATTACTTGTAATGAAACCACTAATTAGTGGCCAGAAAGCCACCGAAGAACAATCAAGAACCAGGAGGTCCAACTACCCACAATCAAGGTTAGGCCAGTTAGAATCCAGCATGAACAGTACGTATGAACACCTTTAATGAACAATGCGTGTAATTCCAGAAATCACTTGAAACAGCTCAGATCAAGGTACCTCACAAAAGATACTTCAGCTTATGTGTGCCCAGTCAAACCCAAAAGAGCCGGCTAACCCATCAAAGATTAACCAAACACCCTCAACAAGGAGTATCGCGATTCAATGAACAGTACGCCTTCAATGAACAGTACACAAGATTCCCGAATTAAGGTGAAGCAGCTCTAGACAGTGACGAAAAGCAAGCTTAACACAGGACACCCAAAGGCAAAATATCCAGACCCATAATACAAGGAGAGGACTTAGTAAACACCATTGTTCCAATCAATCAGAAAACCCAACACCGAAACCCTAAAAGAAATACTGAAGAACTTCCCATAAAGATCATAAGAGAGGGACCCGTTTAGATGGGTGAGAGTACGAGATAAAAGGAGTCTTCCATCCGAAAATCATCTCCATTTAACCTGGGAATCATCAGTTCCAAGCCAGACACCGAACAAAGCCTCAAGGGAACAGTACCATAGAAGAGAGAACCCACATGAACTGTACCCGAACTTTGGAAAAGTGGCAAAAAGATTTGCTTTCACAGTTTTTCCTTTTTGCTTTCATAGTTTTTTTTTTTGGTAACCGTTTGCTTTCACAATTGTTTTTTTATTGGTAAGGTAAAAAGTACATTGATCTTTAGTGCCAAATGTACAAAAGAAGAAACCTTATACTACAAAACCTACACTTACACCCATGGTGAGCTAAGTGAAGGAGTACCATGGTTCTCTGTCGATAAAAGCACATATAGAGCATAACAAAACAAAGTAAACTTACAACACAATTACAAGAAAATAGAGTCTTATAGTCCCCAATTGTGTTGGATTCTTTTATTCCTGGACGTATCAATAACATTCTCTAGAGTCCTAGCAAAGTCCCTGACCAGCTTGATAAGCCGCATCTTCATTGCCGGAAGAAACCGATCACAATTCCTAAACAGAATGTTATTCCGAGATTTCCAAATAATATGGCACATCGTCCATAAAGCAAACCTCGCAATCCTTTGAAAGAATTGAATGTCTGAAATATGATTTGTCGCCCATGTAAGGGTGTCATTCTAGTCGCCATTTGACCAGTCAATTAAGCTGTTTCGTGACCAAAACAATGCCAAATGATTTGTGATCAAGCACCCAAAGAAGAGATGATCCACCGAGTCTGGTCTCAAGTGACAAAATGCACAACTTGCATTAGTAATTCTACCATATGACATGAGGTAAATCTGTGTGGGGAGCCTTTTCTTATTCACCAGCCATAAGAGGAATTGATGTCTAGGAGTGATAGTTTTGTCCCAAATGAATTTGGACCGAGGAACCAGGGTGCTTCTCGGTCTGATGGCGTCCCACGCTAAGGATGTTGAGAACTTATGTGAAGCACAGCCCATCTACAATAAGTGATCTTGGTGATTATTTAGTACCAAGAGGACATCGCCCCATTCAACTAAAGACTCCATGAGAGAAGAGTGTGAATCATGGCTTTGTAAGAGGTCAGCAAGGGAGGCATCTCTCGAGTAACCAGACAAGTAGATTTGTCGGTTAGTAAATAACAAATTTAACGGGCCATGAGAATGCCACGAATCAAACCATAACGAAATAGAGAGGCCATTTCCCACATGCCAACGTAACATGTGCCTAAATTCCTTCCCCAAATCAATAATTTTCTTCCAAGACCAAGAACAGAAAGTACGTTTACATACCTCCCAGAAACTTCGATTCTTGAGGAAGTTAGAGTTGATCCAAACACACCAAAGAGACTCTTTGTTAGAACATAGAGCCCAAATATGCTTGAGCATAAACACTTTATTGTTTTCCTTGAGCCGTCTAATACCAAGTCCTCCCTCCTCTTTGGGGAGGTAAACATCCCGCCATGAAACTTTAGCTCCACCAGAACCCAAACCCGGCCTTTTCCACAGAAATTGCCTTAGGATTTTCTCAATGCAATCAAGTACTGAGATAGGTAAGATAAAGATATTTGACCAATAGACCTGCATCGCATGAAGAGCAGATTTTATCAATTGGAGTCGGCCAGCAAATGATAGGAAGCGTTGAGTCCAGGATTGAGTTATCCTAGTAATGGCGCTCACCAAAGAGATACAGTTAGCTTGGAAAGATTGAGTCTAAGATTGAGTTCTTCTAGTCTGGCTGCTACCACGGGCACTCTAAGGTATCGAAACGGTAAGGAACCCATACTAAAATTTAAAAGTCCCACAATATCATGCAAAGCAGTAGGATTTCCAGAAAGATATACTTTACTATTGGAAGGATTAGGAAACAGACTCGACCACTCCAAAAAGGTGGAAATCGCTGACTTCAAGCATGAGACAAAAGCAACATTTGCTTGGCAGAACAACAACACATCATCAACAAAAAAGAGGTGGGTCAACTCGGTAGACTTGCATCTCCAATAGTAATTGAAATCAAGACATCTAGTTCTGCTAGAGATTAATCTAGAGAATACTTCCATCAAAGTAAACAAATAAGGGGAAAGAAAATCGCCTTGCCTTAGTCCCCTTGAACTTGGAAAGAAACTGTACAACTCCCCATTAATGGAAATAGAGAATTTAGGAGTCTGAACACATACCATCATAAGCTTAGTGATCATATGAGGGAAACCAAACGCAATGAGAGTCGCCTCCAAGAAGGCCCAATCCACGGTATCATAAGCTTTTCTAAAATCAACTTTCACGGAACATTTTGGTGAGTAAGTATCATGATGGAATCCACAAAATAGTTCCTGTGCCAATAAGATATTATCTGAAATTTTCCTTCCTTGACAAAAGCAGCTTGAGACCCACTGATCAACGAAGGAAGCACTCTAGCAACTCGGTTTGCCAAAATTTTGGTGAAGCATTTGTAGATGGTATTGCAACACGCAACGAACCTAAAATCACTCACTAAGGATGCATTTGGGCACATGGGGACTAAAGCAATTATCATGGTATTCAGCTGGCACAGCATATTACTCGAGTGAAGGAAATCCAAAATGGTAAAGGTGACTAAAGAGCCCACAATGTCCCATGTTTTCTTGAAGAAGTCGACGTTAAAACCATTGGGACCCAGAGCCTTCCCCGATGCCAAAGAGAATAAGGTAGACCGCACTTCCTGTTCAGTAAAAGGAGATGTCAGACAACTTAGCTGAGATTCGTTCAGCTTCCGATGGAGATGGACAGCAATGTCTTGAGGCAAGGGGTGATCTTGCTGCTCGGAGCTCTCAAAGAGATGCTTATAGTAGTTGACAAATGCCTCACTGATTTCTGGCGCTGAAGAAACAAGATTACCAGAGTCATCTAGGACCTCGACCAAAAAAAAATCTAGGACCGAGATCCTATTATTAAGTTGCCTTTTCTTCACAGAGTAATGGAAGAATTTAGTATTACGATCCCCTTCCTCCAACCAACGAATTCTGGATTTTTGCTTATAAAAGAGTTCTTCTTGCAGACAAAGTCTAAAGAAAGAGTCCCCAACAATCTTCTTGAGCGAGAAGTAAGTTATTTGGGTCCTGCAAAAGAGATTCCTGGATAACCTAGAGATTCTGTCTCGCCAACAGGGTGCGCTTTGATATATTAGAGAAGGACAGACGGTTCAAAAGCTTCAGTTTGGCCTTAAGTAATTTTAACTTCATGCACAATACAATTGGAACATGGGAGAACCCGCAATAACTAGATCCCAGACCTGAGAAACCAATGGCTGAAAACCTGGATCTGACATCCAAAAATTATAGAATTTGAAGGGCCGCCTCACCTGAACCAACGACAAAACACACACCATCATAGGAGAGTGGTCAGAAATACCCGAAGAGAGAAAGGTAGCTTTTGAGAAGGTGAAATCCATAACCTACTTGGGATTAATAAGGACCCTGTCAATTTTCCTTTGAATCCTACTCTCCCCTTCAAACGTGGCCCATGTATATCTATTCCCAACGTACCTAAGATCATCAAGTTTAGCCTCCATCAAACACTTATGAAATTCGTCGAAAGATGGAAGCCAAACCAAGGTCCCTCCTACATGGTCCGCCGAATATCTTATAGCATTGAAATTGCCAAAAACAACCCAGGGCACATCCAGCAGGGAACAACTTCTAGATACCAACTCAGACCAAAGAGAACATCTGGAAACAAATGTATGTGTAGCATAAATAACTGAGATAGCAAAAGAGAGTCTTGAGTACAACATACATAGAGTACCATGTATTGCTTGGAAAGAAGATGAAGTGATTTCAAAGTGGACCTGCTGAGGGTCCCAACCAATCCAAATACGACCAAGCTTAGCATGAATATAATTTGTCTTCCAAATCCAACCTGGGATTAAGTTCAAAGAGATTTCCTCAAAACCTGTCAAGGAGGCCTTTGTTTCCAATAGTCCCACACAAAAAAGGTTGTTGGTTCGAACAAAGTACCGAACTTCCGCCTGTCTCACAGGATCAACTAGACCCCTTATATTCCAAACACCAAAAATCATATGTACAAAGGAGCAAAAGAAGAGGTAGTTACCTCTTTTTAGATTGACGGCTTTTCTTCTTAGCCGTGGATAACTTCAACGATTCAACTAGGAGAGAGCTCGTGTCAATTTGCAGCTCCAATCCGAGTTTCCTAGTTGGAAAAGTTCATGGGAGGAATCCTCCGACAAACTAGCTTCCGAACTATCAGGTACAACATCCATATCTTTGGAAATTTCCCCGTCAAAGGTAGAGGAAAAACTGATTATCCTTGCCACCGAGGAAATGGCTTCAAACTATACCCTTACTGAGCCGCCCTCTACAATAGCGGTCTTTAAGAGCTGAGTTTTAGAACCTTTCTTGCCCTTAGCTTGTATTGTCACCCACTCTTGTTTAGAAGCAGAAGGATCCATAGGGGAAGGGGACTTAAGAGCCGGAGTTGGATCTAATACATTTTGAAACACCTGATGTTCCTGTGGTTCTTCAAACAAAGTATGTTTGGACTCGGCTTGGTCTGGACATTTGTGTCCAAAGGACTTGCATTTTGGGCAAAATAAAGGCTTCCATTCATATTCCACAGCCACAAAAATCTCTTCCTCCTCCTGAAAAACTGAAACGGTGTCACAGATTGGGTTTTTTGCACTAATTTCAATGCAGACCCTAGCAAAGGAGATCATTCTCCTATTTTCAGTATGTTGATCCACATACAACGGTTTACCAATGGTGCTTGCTATTGAACTAATGCCCTTAGGAGACCACGCAGCATCAGGGAGATTCCTCAACTTAACCCATACCAAGATCTTTTCATGTTTTTTCTTTTTTAAAACCAGAATAGGGCGCCACTGTTGCAGAATTAGTGGAATCCGTGCTACTGTGAGGGGGCCTCTCTCTAGAATTTTCCTTCGAAAATCAGCATCCGGGACATGGAAAAAATAAAAACCATCTTCATTGGTAATCATATTCTCAAGGTAGTGACCCCAAAAATGTTTAAGGGACGCTTCAATCAATTTGACAGGAAGTTTCTTACCAATGAAATAGCCCACTATAGACTCATGCCAAACTTTGTCAGTATCTTTAAGGATGTCCTCAGAGATGTGGACACAAAGTTTTCCATCCTTGAAAGAGGGAGGGATATACGATAAGTCATATCCAATGATTGGGCTAACTCGTGCAACATTCGCCCAAGATTTGGGCTGGTTTGAGTGAACAAAAGGTTATTTATGTGCATCAGTCCCCTAATCAGCGTTAGAAGGAGGAGTAATGGTAATTGGAGGCACCATAGTACTTTTCCTCAATGAACTATTAGACTGTCTATCCCTTTAGCGACTCCTCGATCTACTCCTTGAAGTAAAGGGAGCACCAATACTTGTAGGCAATATGTCTGTTTCTCACCGGCTTGAGGTAGCCTAGTTGGGATACCCATATTACTTATAACATTCTTCCCTTTTCCAGAATCAAGCGAAGGTAAGGAAGGATGGACCGAACCATCTATGGAGCACGAAGGTTGATCCTGATGTGAAGTCTCCTCCAACATCTTACTTTCAACCTTATTAGTTGCGATCTTGTCTCGAGCAGGTAACTTGCTGAAGGCCACTCTACTATGGCTACGGCCTCTTCTACCCATCTTTAGGGAGTGACCAACTTCGACTAGGGGAGAACCAGGGATGCTTTTACCCACAACTCAAATAATATCTCCATCCGCGAATCGTGACATAGGTTGCAATTCAACAAGTTCATCATTCTTCATTGGACCAGACTGACATACAACTCATGCCCACATGCCCCAAGTAACTTAGAGATAGGCCCCTGATGGATCCCCTCAGCTAGATTACACCAATAATCCACTTCCCAAAACCCAGAAATTATCATTGTAGATTGAAGATCTTCAATGAACAGTGATGAATAATTCCAGCTTCAAACCATAGTACACAATACCACGCACGCCCACAAGGCACAAATAACTTAGAGATAAGCCACTGATGGATCCCCTCAGCAAGATTTCATCAAGCATCTACTTTCCAAAACCCAGAAGATATCACTGTGGATTGAAGATTTTCAATGAACAGTGATGAAAATTCCAATATTAACCCACAGAACTCAGTGAACCACGAAATTAAAGCTTGAGCCAAGCTCCTCTAAATCAGCTGACACTAGAGAGGAACATATGTTCCTATATAGAATCTCAAGGAAGTAATTCAATGAAGTCACAGCTCGAAACACCAAACCCAGAAATACATCTCACGACATCCTCAAGTATCAACACCCGAGGAAAACCTCCAACAAGAAATCAAGAGAGGAAATGCCAACCAGTTTAGCCCATTCGAGTAAAGAAAAGGCCAGAGAACTGAGAAAAAATTACCTTCCCTTCTGCAGTTTGAACACACCAAAACCCTATCCGAAGGAATCCATAACTTTTTGTAGGACCAAGATCTTTGCACGAGATTTGGAGGAAGTATAGATCGAGACAAGAAGAGTCTACCCTCCAAAAATCAAACCGAACCAACTAGCATAGCTACCCCAGCCAGCTAACGCACGATTGGAGCAGCACAGCTACAGTATCCACAGAGAGAGAGAGAGAGATCCGAGTGAACAGTACTCGCGTAAGGGAGAAATGGCAAAAAGATTTGCTTTCACAGGTGTTTTTTTTTTGTAAAGTAAGTAGTTGTATTGATCTTTAACCATGCAAATATACAAGGCATCAAGGCCCGGTACCACAAAACTTGCACTCAACACTACAAGGGGGTGTGAGTGTAAGGGTACCGAGGTTCTAATTAGAGAACCAAGAGAAAAGGCCTAAATAGAGGCCATCTAAAGATAGAAAATGCCTAAACAATGGCACCCAAAACACCTAGGAACAAGCTATCAAGAAAAGGAAAGGCCTAAACAATGGCCAATCTCACTAAAAGTACCAAAATACATCAAGAGAAGATGGAGGAATCAATACCTCACTTCCGTTGGACCCTCATATTTCTAGGAGAATCCACTACCTCTTGGAACATCCTGGCTTTGTCTCTAACCATCATAACCAGCTTTGTCTTTATTGCAGGGACAAAAACATCACAGTTGCGGAACAAGACATTATTCCGCGTCTTCCAAATAATATGACATAAAGCATCCAATGCAAATCTAGAAATGCACTGATGGAAGTGATTCCTAGCAATATATCTAGTGGCCCAATCAAGTGTCTCAAGCCATTATCCATTTCTCCATGATAGATTTCAGTTCCCAGCCCAAAAGGATGCAAGTTCTGAAATAACTCGACATCCAAAATATAGATGATCTAACGAATCAGGTCTAGAATGACAGAAGACACAACAAGCATCATCAATTCTACCATAAGATAACAGGAATACCTGGGTGGGTAGCCTGTTACGCGTCATCAGCCAGATATGGAACTGATGCTTGGGAATAATAACTTTTTTCCATATGAAAGAGTGCCATGACACTTTTCGGCATGTAGAACGAACCATACTCCATGCAGAAGCCACCGAAAAAGTGCCAAAAGGATTACCCATCCATCGAAACGAATCCGGCCGGTCACTCAAAGGAGGGAGTGTCCCTCCCCCAGTATCCAACTCATCAACAAAAGTAGAAGACTGTCCTCTGGCCATCATAAAGTCAATCAACTTGGCTTCTTTAGAGAAACTCGACCGGTATATATCACGGTTGGAGAATAATAGATTCAACGGACCGCGAGCACGCCAATGATCAAACCATAGAGATATCGCTCGTCCATCTCCAATATGCCATTGGAACAAATGCCTGAACTGACCTCCAAGCTCTAGAATTTTCTTCCATGCCCATGAACAAAAAGTAGGTTGCTTCGCCACCCAAAAACTCTACTTGCTCAGGAAAGTAGAATGAATCCACTTACACCACAATGACTCCTTATTAGTGAAAAGGACCCAAATGTGCTTCAACATGGTAGCCTTATTACTCTCCCTAAGTCGTCGAATACCAAGGCCCCCTTCTTCATTAGGGAGACAAACATCTACCCAAGACACTTTGGCACCCCCTGGGCCAAGGTCCGGACCCTTCCAAAGGAATTGCCGGAGTATGCGCTTAATTCTCTCTATGACTGAGCTAGGTAAAATAAACAGACCAGACCAATAAACCCGAATGGCATGTAGTACTAACCTGATAAGTTGTAGGCGCCTCGCAAAGGAGAAGAACCGCCGGGTCCAAGACTGAGCACGTTTTGTAATTCTATTAACCAGTGACACACAGTCTGCCTTCCCTAGTCTTCCCACTATCATTGGGATCCCCAAGTACCGGAATGGGAGCTTGCCAATCCTGAAGCCAAGCAACTCAACAATAGAAGCTTGAAGGACCTCCTCACCTTCAGACATATAAACTTCACTCTTATCCTGGTTAGGTTCCAAACTCGACCATTCCGCAAAAGTGGTGAAAGCCGTATTCATGAGTGCAATGGGCGCTACATTTACCTCACTAAATAGAAGAACATCATTAGCGAAGAATAAGTGGGTCAAACCTATAGCCTTGCACCTCCAATAGTATTTGAAACCCGGTTGGCTAGACTGTCTGTCAATGATACCCGAGAACGCCTCCATAATCAGTGTAAAGAGATACGGGGAGATAGGGTCTCCCTGCCCAAGACCCTGGAGCTAGCGAAAAAACCTTGCAATTCCCCATTAATAGAGATAGAGAACTTGGGAGTTCGCACACAAGACATGATCAACATAACCAAGCTAGACGGGAACCCAAAGGCATATAGTGTCGAATCCAAAAAATCCCAATCAATAGTGTCATATGCCTTCCTAAAGTTCACTTTCATAGCACATTTAGGAGAATAGGGCACATGATGAAAATCACAAAATAACTCCTGAGCTAGCACAATATTATCACTGATACGTCAGCCTTTGACAAAGGCATTATGAGATGGACTACTGATCGATGGAAGAACCGATGCCACCCGATTAGCTAGCAATTTAGTAATGTACTTATAGATGGTGTTGCAACATGCAATAGGTCTATAATCATTCACTGAAGAGGCATTGGGAACTTTGGGGACCAAGGCTATAATGGTGGTGTTCAACTGGCGAAGCATGTTCCCAAAATTCAAAAAATTCATAACAACCGCAGTCACTAACGGGCCCACGATATCCCAAGACTGCTTAAAGAAATCAACAGTACAACCATCTAGGCCCGGGACTTTTCCCGGAGCTAAAGAGAAAAGGGTATTACGGATCTCTAACTCAGTAAAAGGGCGAGATAGGATCGCTCGTAAATCATGAAGAGACGGTCGCGCCCGTTGACCGGGGCAGGAGAAGAGTCTCTCATAATGGGACACAAATATATCACTAACACGATCAGGCGTAGATACTTGCATACCAGAATATCCATTACAGAGATAATACGGTTGCCAAGTTGCAAGTTCTTCAAAGACTGGTGGAAAATTTTGGTGTTCAAGTCCCCTTCCTTCAGTCACTATATGCGAGACTTTTGTCTATAGAAACCCTCCTCCTGTAATCGAAGAGTAGAAAAGGCCTCCAAGGCTTCCTTCTCATCCTGAGCTATCAATGAGTTATAAGGGTCTTGCAATAATGACTCTTGCGCCCTACTAACTCTCTGTCTGGCTACTCTCGTACGATTAGAGATATCCGAGAAAGATTCCCTATTAAATTGCTTCAACCAGGCCTTGAGTAGTTTAAGTTTAGTACAAAGCTGGAACATGAGTGTACCTCCAATACTAGTATCCCATACTTGGGAAACCAATGACATAAAATCCGGATGCGTCATCCAAAAGTTGAAGAAATTAAAAGGCCTTCATGCATGTATGGGTGGCAAAATACGCACTATCATGGGAGAATGATTAGAAATTCCTGGTGTGAGGAAATTGGCTTCTGAGAAGGAGAACACCAAACTCCACCGCTGGTTAACCAGGACTCTATCAATTTTCCTCTAAATTCGGTCCATCCCCTAATAAGAAGACCAAGTATATCTGCACCCCACACACCTCAAGTCGTCCAACTCAGCCGACAACAAACAATATGTAACTCATCAAATGCTGAAATCCAGTCCTCAGTACCCCCAATTCTATCAGATGAATCCCGAATAGCATTAAGGTCACCCGCAACTAACCAAGGCAACTCACGATTAGATACACCCTTCCTAACAAGATCCTCCCACAAAGGTCTTCTAGAAGCATGAGTATGTGCCGCATACATAACAGATAAAGCAAGAGAAATATCTGATGTAAGTAATCTGAGATGGCCATGCATAACTTGGGAAAAACCATTAGTAATCCGAAACTCCACTGTGGTGGGATCCCAACCAACCCATATCCTTCCAAGATTCGAGTGCTCATAGTTTGCACACCACAACCAACTACCAGTATAATATTAGTAGAAATAGCCAAAAAAGCCGACTCTGACACCTTAGTTTCGACAATGCCAATGCAACATAAATTATTGCTCCTCACCAAGTGTCTAACTTCGGCTTGTCTAAGCGGATCAACAACACCTCTTATATTCCAAACTCCTATATACATATGTACAAGCAAGGAAAGATGGTTACCGAGTCTGGCCTGACGGCCTGATCTCGCTGGGTTCACTCTAGGAGTAGGCCTCAGTGGAGGAATAGGAGATGGCAAAGGTGAAGGAGCCTTCGCAAGCGACCCGTCTCCTCCCAAAATGGTTCCTTCCACCTCCAACAAGACTCATCGTCATTACAATCAAAATCATCAGATGAAACATTCGAGTCAGAGGGTGGTACCTTAGTGAATGAGGTAGCTTCAAAAGGGGAGGAGGTCTCACCTTGAATAAACCCCTAAGAAGTAAGAGATATAGTAAACTCTTGGGAAGAGGTCACCTTCTTAGAAGATTTCTTCTTCTTTTTCTTCTTCTTGGATTTCACTTTCTCCTATTTACATTCACCCGGAGCAAGATCAGCTTCATCAACTGTCGTATGCACTCGATCCACATACATATCAGCCGAGTCAGCACCATTCCCTACCGCAGGATCATTCAATTCATCCATCTCATCAAAGAACGCATCCATCCTTCCCTCGTTCATCCTTCCCTCACCAATTTCCAGACCACCGGCAGAATATGAACTCGCGGGTGAAGAGCGAACAACCTGGGCAACCGGACACTGTTGTGGACAGTCCTAAATAGCTTGAAGCAAGGTGGGATTAACAGCTTTGCCTGGAGCTAGAGCAATAGTAGCTTCATCCAAAGCAAGTCCACCAATACTTGGGGGAACACTAGATGCAACAGGGGTTTTCACTGAAGCTGGCCGTGGCACATTCCTAGGGACTTGGGTCACCAGATCCTTACATTTGTGGCCAAAAGTGCCACATATGTTGCATATGGTTGGTCTCCATTCATACTCCAAGAGATAGAAGACGGCTGACCTTCCATACGGATGGGAATAAAAGTCTTGAATGGCTTCTTAGCACTCACTTCAACGCATACTCTAACATAAGAAATCATCTTCATATTCTGAGTTTGGCTATCCACATAAAAGGGCTTGCCTAACTTGCTTGCAATATGACTTATGCTCAATGGAGACCATAAAGATAAAGGAATGTTCCTCAACTTGACCCATACCGGAACAATATCATGTTGCCCTTTTTTAGCTCCAAAAGTGGGTGCCATTGTTGGAGGATAAGAGGTACCTTAGCAATAACCATGTGATCTCCCTCAAGAATACGTCTCCTAAATTCCGAGTCCGGAATATGAAAGAAAAGAAACCGTTATCATTGGCCAACACTTCAGACAGTTGACCTCCCCAAGTTTTCTTAAGGATTGCCTCCGTGAGCTTGAACGAGAGCTTCTTCCCCACAAAGTATCCCACTAGACACTCTTTCCATTTTGGATCACAAGCCTTAATCATCTTAGGAGAAATAACCAGCTCGCTATCATCCTCAGACAAAGCGGGAAAATGTGTTAAAGCATACCCTTTAGTAGCCACACGAGCCACGCTAGCCCATGATCGAACTTGGCCATTGGTCTGAATTGGCCGAGAAGCATCTCCTAGACCATCGGGTCTCCTCTGGCCGTTACTCATCCCCAATATGTTTCTGCCATTCCCTATCTCCTGACCACCCATCGAACCAACAGTTGGACTAGGAAGTGGAGCACCCTGGCCATGTGGTTTCAAGGTAGCTGACCGTCGAACTCGACTCTTAGAACGGGCACGACTCCTGCAAAAAATAATGCCTACCCCCTCAACTCGTTCTAATTTTATTATTTTCTTTTTCAATATGAAATGAAAGAAAAAGAGTCTAAATCTTCTCCTCTGTATTACCGTGACTGCTGGCACAGAGTTAGCCGATGCTTATTCCCCATATACCATCATTGCTTCTTGATACCTTCTCAGAAAAAGAAACTTGTAAGACCAAAACCATTAGAATTTTACTGAACTTCTTTTCATTTTCAGCAATTCATGAAAGAATGAATCGGCGAATATGATGCGCATGGATACAGGTTATGCCTTGACCAATTCCCAGGGTGTGACGGGCGGTGTGTACAAGGGAAGGGGCGGATCCCGTCAGGCGTAGAGATGCTAGCTTGGGTACATGCATCTCTTACAAGCAGACTGTCGAGCACCTATATTCGTTTGGTCAATCACATCCTTCCCTTTGACCTTAGCTTCTAAAGATACAAAGGTCACATTCTCCTTGCCCAAGGTCGTGGGAGAAGGTAAGAGCTGGTCCTCTCCTTTGTGTGAAAACGATGCACCAATGCGGCTAGGTTTTGGATTGTAAACAATTCCCACACTGGTCATTGGGGAAAAATGTCGAGTACCTAAGGAGTCCACACCTCCAGCAATATCTTTATCAGATCTAGCCTGCCATGTCAAAGACTGCATCGTGCGAACAGCTTTCCTACTCCTTGAGTGGCCTCTTTTGTCCGCATCGGGGACTTCACAACCCAACTTACTCACATCCACCACCCGGGCCTCAACTACACGATTGCCATCTCCACCTCTTACCAGTCCTTCACTTCGAGTTATCAAATCAGCCATTCAACAACTCACAAAGCAGCCAGCCAAACCATAGGACCCCAAACAAACAGTCCAAGAACAGAGACAGACAAACTTCAATGAACGAGGATAAGTTAGGGACCAAACCAGGAGCTAAGATTTGGATATGTTATAGAGTATAAAGTGCTTAGAATATCCTCAAAATCCCAGCTTCAAAGGCCACATGCAACAGCTTGTGAAGACAGCAAAACAGACACCCCAGAAAAATCGGAACAGCTGGAGCAGTGCAGTTCAAACACCAAATACGAGCAATGTAGGAAGACCCATGAAAAACCCTTTGGTGGAGTTGTAAATAAGGTAGAAAATTAGCTCCCCACCAAAAATCAGCTCCAAACGATGGCCGGAACTCCCAGAATCAGCCAAGAACAGACCAGCTACAACCCATAAATTCGTAACCAACAGAAACTCAGAAATAGAGTTAGAGACCAAACCCGGAGCTGAATTTTGGATATGTTGTAGGGCAAGTGGAGCTTAGTCTCTCCACCAAAAATCAGCTCCAACCGATGTCTGGAACTCCCAAAATCAACCACTAACAGCCCGCCCTCAACCCAGAAAATGCAAAGGGAAACTGGAATTTCGGGAGTTGATTTGGCTGGATGAAGAAGAATCAGAAAAATTCCTTTAGCAGGGATGTATAACATTGGAAGACTAATGCTTCCTCCTAATTTCATCTCATTCCGATGACCGGAGGACCAGAAATCGAAGACATCTCCAATGGAACTGCAGAAATCGCACTCCAGCAGAAACCCTACACTAAAAAGACCATAACTTTTTGTATGGAGAAAATCTTGGAACGCCGTTCGGAGGGGTTTTAGATCGAGTAGGGAAGTATCATCCCTCCAAAAATCAGTTCATTCCGATCATCGAAGCTCCAGGAATCAGCAGATCTTCCTTCCAGCTAGTAGAGTAGCTCGAGTGAACAGTACCCGAGGAGTAGAGAGCATGTGTCCGTACAGTACGGACAAGCTGGGCGCGCGAATGCTCAAATGGCCAAAAGATATTGCTTTCACAGTTGTTTTTTTTTTTTTGGTAAATGTAAGTAGTATTATAGATTTTACCATGCAAAGCTGTACAAGGCGTATGAACTCGGTACCACAAAACTTACACTCAACACTACTAAAGGGATGTGAGTGTAAGGGTACCAAGAAAACAAAAGTACATCCAAAGAAAGGACGCCTAAGTACATGACACCTAAAAAAATGAAAAGGCCTAAACAATGGCCAGCAAAGTCTAAATGAAGGCTAAAATACAATCAAAGATCTAACATCTAAATGTACTAAGAACAGCAAAAACATTAAGAGAAGATGAAGGGGTCAATCTGCCACTTCTGCTGGATCCTCCTATTATGGGGAGAATCCACAACTTGCTGGAAAGATCTGGCTCTATCTCTGAGCATCATAATGAGCTTCGTCTTCATGGCGGGAACAAAGAAATCATGATTACGGAATAAGGTATCATTCCGTGTCTTCCAAATAATATGGCATAAAGCACCCAAGGAAAATCTAGCAATGCATTGGTGGAAGTGATTACTAGATATACATCTGGTATCCCAATCAAGCTTCTCAAGCCACAAACCATGCATCCATGATAGATTACAGTTCCTAGCCCAGAAGGATACAATTCCCGCAGTGACACGACATCCAAAATAAAGATGATTTATCGAATCCTGTCTAGAACGACAGAAAACACAAGATGCATCAACTATTCTACCATAAGATAACAGGAATACCTGGGTGGGTAGCCTGTTACGTGTCATAATCCATAGATGGAACTGATGTCTACGAATGATAATTTTGTCCCACACAAATGAGTGTCATGGTACCTTCCGGCCCGAAGGACGAAGAATACTCCATGCCGATGCCACCGAGAAAGTGCCTGAAGGATCCCCTAACCATCGAAAGGAATCCTGCTGATCAGTCAATGTAGGAAGTGGTCCTAGCTCATGTAGAAGTGTATGATCATGTACTCTAGCCACAAAAAGATCAGCCAACCTGGCTTTACTAGATAAACCGGACCGATAGATGTCCCGATTAGAATAAAAAGTATGAAGTAAACCACCATCATGCCAATGGTCGAACCATAAAGATATAGATCGTCCATCCCCTATGCCCCACCGGAACAAGTGCCTAAACTCCTGTCCAAGTCCTACGATCTTCTTCCAAGCCCATGAACAAAAAGTGGTTGGCTTCACCACCCAAAAACTCTGTCTACTGAGGAAATTGGAGTGAATCCATTTGCACCACAAAGACTCCTTATCCGAGAAAAGGACCCAAATATGCTTCATCATGGCCGCCTTGTTACTCTCCCTAAGACGTCGTATACCAAGGCCCCCCTCATCCTTAGGGAGACAAACATCTGCCCAATCTACTTTGGCACCCCCAAGGCCAAGATCAGGGCCCTTCCAAAGGAACTGCCTGAATATTCGCTCAATCCTCTCTATGACTGAACATGGCAATATAGACAGACTAGACCAGTAAACCTGAATGGCATGGAGGACTGACCTGCCAAGCTGCAGTTGCCCCACGAATGATAGGAATCTCTAGGTCCACGCCTGGGCGCGTCTCATAATCCTATTGACTAAGAAGACACAATCTGCCTTCCCTAGTCTACCAGCTATCACCGAGATACCTAAGTACCGGGATGGGAGTACTCCAATCCTGAATCCAAGGAGATCAACAATGGAGGCCCGGAGATCCTCTGTACCACCTGAAATGTAAACCTCGCTCTTATCCAGGTTAGGCTCCAATCCCGACCAGTCCGAGAAAGTAGTGAATGTTGTCTTCATGAGCTCAAATGACCCCACATCCGCCTCACTAAAAACAGTACATCATCCGCGAAGAAGAGGTGGGTCAACCCTATGGGCCTGCATCTCCAATAGAACTTATACCTGGTCGGCTAGTCTGTCTCCTAATAATCAGAGTGAAAAGATATAGGGAAATAGGGTCTCCTTGTCTCAGGCCCCTGGAGCTTGAAAAGAATCCCTGCAACTCCCCATTGATCGAGATGGTTTATGAGTTCTCACACAAGACATAATCAATGTGATCAAACCAATCGGGAATCCAAAAGCAATCAACGTCGACTCCAAGAAATCCCAATCAATAGTGTCATAAGCCTTCCTAAAGTCCACTTTCATAGCACACTTCGGAGAGTATGGCACATGATGGAAGTCACAAAATAACTCCTGGGCTAGCATAATATTATCACTAATACACCGGCCTTTAACAAGGCATTCTGAGACGGACTGATGATCAATGGAAGAACTGATGCCACTCGATTAGCTAGCAACTTCGTAATACACTTGTAAATAGTGTTGCAGCATGCAATAGGTCTATAATCATTCACAGATGATGCATTAGGAACCTTAAGAACCAGGGCTATGATAGTAGTATTCAACTGACGAAGAAAATCCATAATAGCTGCAGTGACTAATGGCCCAACAATATCCCAAGACTGTCTAAAGAACTCAACAGTAAACCCATCCGGACCCGGGGCTTTTCCGGGGGCAAGAGAGAATAGAGTATTACGTATCTCTAGATTAGTAAAAAGACAAGATTGGCAACGTACATGGCTATCCTCTAATGTGTAACTGAGGATCGCCCTAATATCGTCGTGGGATGGTCGCAACCAAGGTCCAAACGAGAAGAGACCCTCGTAATGGGATACAAAGACGTTCCCAATCTGATCAGGGGACGTCACCTGGGTACCAGAATCATCCACCACCGAGATAATTCTATTACTGAGCTACCTGTTCTTCACCAACTGATGAAAGAATTTGGTGTTCAAGTCCCCTTCTTTCAACCACCGAATGCGAGACTTCTGCCTATAGAAAGCCTCCTCCTGCAGGCGGAGAGTAGAGAACACCTCTGTTGCATCCCTATACTCCTGAGCCATAGCCATACTAAACGGATCTTCTAATAAGGCCTCCTGAACCATACTAAGTCGATGTCTGGCTTCCCTCGTACGGTTCGAAATATCAGAGAATGACTCCCTATTGAATTGCTTCAACCGAGCCTTCAACAATTTGAGCTTGGTGCATAGCTAGAACATAAGTGTACCACCAATACAAGTGTCCCAGACTTGGGAGACCAAGCCCATAAATTCAGGGTTCGTCATCCAAAAGTTAAAAAACTTAAAAGGTCTACGAACCTGAATGTCTGGCACAACACGAACAATCATGGGAGAATGATCAGAAATACCTGGAGTAAGGAAATTTGCTTCAGAGAAAGAGAACACCGAGCTCCACTGCTGGTTCACCAAAACTCTGTCTATCTTCCTCTGAATTCTGGCCAAACCCTGATAAGATGACCAAGTAAATCTGCACCCGACATACCTCAGATCATCCAACTCAGCCCTGGACAAATAATCATGCAGATCATCATCCGATCCAAGCCATCTACAAGATCCCCCAAGTCTGTCAGATGAGAATTGAATGGCATTAAAGTACCCTGCCACTATCCAAGGAATTTCGCTATTAGTTCTGCTCCTCCGAGCCAGATCTTCCCATAGACTCCTCCTCCCACCAGGAGTATGTGCACCATACACAACAGATACTGCAAAAGATGACCCTAAAGACAGCCATCTAAGTTGGCCATGGATGGCCTGAGAGGAGCTATCTAACAATTAGAACTCCACTACACTGGGGTTCCACCCAATCCAAATTCTTCCACGACCGGAGTGGCTATAATTAGCCATCCATAGCCACCTCGATATCAGACTAGCAGAAATATCTGAAAAAAACTTACTCCGAAGCCCGAGTCTCCAAAATGCCAATGCAACATAGATTGTTGCTCCTAGCCAAATGTCGAACCTCAGCCTACCTCAACGAACCTACAACACCCCTAATATTCCATACTCCTATAAACATATATTCAAGAGATAAAGAAGGAAACACCTACCGGGTCCTGGTCTGATGACCGGACCTCATCAAAACTCCAAATGGGGGAGCTGGTGAAAGGTGAGGAGGAGAGGTCTAAGTACCCTCTCCATCTAAGTCACTCCTATCCTCATCAGAAGAAGTATCGTCTCCAACCTATCTATCCTAGCTCACCATACCTGGGCCATGGGTAGATTCAAGAGGGGAGGAAGTCTCACCCTGAATAGCCAATCCTCCAGGCCGAGTAGCCTTCAAGGAGTCATCTTAGAACTATTACACTTGTCCTTCTTCCCTTTTTTCTTCTTGTCCTTCTTTCCCTTCTTCTTCTTATCTTTGACCCTCTCCCAGCCTTCCTCTCCCTGGTCACCATCAACTTCTTCGTCCAGCTCGTCAAAGAAGAAAGGAGTGGCTTGTGCAGCTCTTCTGGGTCGAAGTTGCTGGACCTGGTCCTGCTGGTCCATCAGATGGAGCTTAGAGGTGGGCTGAGCCACCAGAACCTGTTGGCCAAGCAGCTGGGTCGCCAGAAGAGCAGATACTATCAGCTGTTCGCTGGTCTGAACAGGCTGAATGGCCTGAATGCTGGCCTTAACTGGCTAGATGGCCTGTTCGTGATTCGTTCGTTCGAGCTGGGTGGAGTGCTGGCCTAGCTTGGATCGAGATGAAGGTGAAGTAAGGCTAGTCCTTGAGCTGCGAGTAGGCTGAGACGAGCTGGGGGAGGCACGACACGCCCAAGAGAGCTACCATTCGAGCTGAGGGCATACTGTTGCTGACCCTGCAAGCTGTGGGTCGGTTGGTGGGGAATCCCATGAGGCTTGATAGACCCACCAGCACCATCGTTTCCTTGAGCAAGATGATTGGTCTCCAGTTCCCTACACTTATGGCCAAACGTCTTACACAAATTGCACATAACTAGCCTCCATTCATATTCCATAGCCACCGAGATGGATTGTCCATCCAAACGAATCAGAATAGGTGACCTAAGTGGTCTTTTGGCATTTACCTCCACACACACTCGAGCAAACGAGATCATCTTCTTCATTTCCGTTTGGCTATCCACATAGAGTGGTTTGCCCAACTTACTAGCTAGAGTACCAATGCTCAATGGAGACCAAAGGGAGTACGGTAGGTTCCTTAATCTAACCCAAATAGGGACGGTGTCATGTTGTCCCTTCTTAAGCTCCATAAGTGGTTGCCATTGTTGTAGGATCAATGGGACTTTAGCCAACATAATATGCCCCCTATCAAGCACTCGCCTCCTAAATTCCGAATCCGGAATGTGAAAGAGATAGAAACCATCGTCATTAGCCATGACATCATTCAAATGACTCCCCCAAGTCTTCATAAGAATAGCCTCTGTAAGTTTGAAGGGGAGCCTTTTCCCCACAAAGTAGCCTACCAGACAATCCTTCCACATAGGATCACATGCCTCAATCATTTCATCAGAGACGACAACCTCCTCATCATCATCAATCAAAGAAGGGAAATGGGGAAGAGAGTAACCTTTTGTGGCTGCTCGAGCCACATTAGCCCATGATCGAGTTTGTTGGTTAGGTTGACTGGCCAGACCTTTTGAGTTACCCGAATGGAGCATTCCGCCCTTGTGTACAGCCACTGCCAGTCCCGAGGAACTACTGTCGCCCTCCCTCTTCCGATCAGAAGACTGATCATAACGCCAATCTTATGGTAAGTGTGACTCCGGTGGTTGGCCAGCATTCATGGGAGCTGTGCCTCTACGTCCATGACTTGTGGACCATGAATTACGTCGATCACCTAGAATGGGTGATCCAAAACGGGGTCCGAGAGCAAAACGAACCCGACTTCTCGAACGGGACTTACGTCGAACAGTTGTCTTCATACCTACATTTTCAGCAAATTTATCCTTGGAATCAACCTTCCGAGTATAAGTATGGCCACTCTTGCCACTTAAGATGCCAGCACTATCACTAGCATTAGTCCCAATAATAACATCAGCCTCCCCAAGCCCCACAGTCGAAGGAAGCAGATCAGCCGATGGAGACCGCCCACTATAGGACAAATCGTCGAAAACCTCCTGAGCATCACTTACATGAGAGTCATATTCAGCCATACCAGCCACCAGCATACAACCTAGCAATAAACTCAGATAAAAACCAACGTAACCATGAGATCCTGACTGAACTCAACCAGATCGAAGCCACCCAAAGATAACCAGTACCGAGCTAAATGTGATTCCAGCTCCAAGAGCAACTAGATCACCTTAAACCAAGCTAAACCAGGGCTCGAGCTTTGAATATGTTGTATAGCACGTAGAGAGTAGTCCGTCCACCAAAAATGAGCTCCAAATGAAGCCCCTAGCACCCAAGAACAGCCACGCATAGTAGCCTAGAAAAAATAGTATATCTTCAATCTACAGTACCCAATATTAGTAAGAGGTCAAACGAGGGGTTGAGCTTCGGATATGTTGTAGAGCACGTAGAGAGTAGTCTGTCCACCAAAAATGAGCTCCAAACGAAGCCCCTAGCACCCAAGAACAGCCACTCACAGCAGCCTAGAAAATAGAATGTATCTTCAATCTACAGTACCCAATATTAGTTATAGGTCAAACCGGGGGTTGAGCTTTGGACATGTTGTAGAGTAGGCACAGCTAAGTCTCTTCACAAAAAATGAGCTCCAACCGATAACCGGACCATCGAAGAACAGCCACGAACAAACCGCCTCCTCTCTAGAGACAACAGCATGTCCCTTCACAAGAACAGCAATAACTTTCTCTATAGAGCACCTGAGCTAAAAAGCTTCAGTGGACTCATATATCAGTGCAAGAGGAGCTTATCCTCCAAATTTGAGCTCCATACGATCAGTATAGCTGCAGATTTGAAGAAAAACTCACCCGGGTTCTGCAGTTTGCACCAAAAGGATACCGACTAAGAAAAACACCGATAACTTTCTCCTGGGAGCTCTAATCAAAAATCCGTCCGGTGGGATTATTTGCTTTCACAGTTGTTTTTTTTTTTTGTAAGGTAAGTAGTATATTGATCTTTAGGTGCCAAATGTACAAGAAGGAGAACCTGATACCACAGACCTACACTAACACCCATAATGGGTTAAGAGAAGGAGTACCATGGATCTCTAATACTAAGCACAAGTAAAGAAACTAAATAAAGAAGGTAAAGAAGCTTATAACCCGAATACAAAAAGAAACAACACAATCACAAAAAAATAGAGTCATCCAAATCCCAGTTGTGTTGGATTCTTCTATTCCTGGAAGTGTCAATAACATTAGATTGAGTACGAGCAAAATCCCTGACTAGCTTCACAAGTCGCATCTTCATTGCCAGGAGAAACCGATCAGGATTCCTAAAGAGTATATTGTTCCGGGACTTCCATATGATATGGCACATTGCCCCAAATGCAAACCTCGCAATCCTTTGGAAGAATTGGTTGTCGGATATGTGGGTTGTCGCCAGTGTAAGCGTGTCAATCCAATCACCATTATGCCAGTCAACTAAACAGTTTCTCGACCAGAAAAGAGCTAAATGATTAGTGATCGAGCATCCAAAGAAGAGATGATCCACCGAGTCTGGTCTCAAGTGACAAAAAGCACAGTTTGCATTAGTAATTCGACCATAGGATATGAGAAAAACCTGAGTAGGAAGCCTTTTCTTCGTTACCAACCACAAGAGGAATTGATGTCTAGGATTGATATGTTTGTCCCATATAAACTTGGCCCAAGGAACCAATACACTTCTCGGTCTTACTACCTCCCAAGCCGAGGAAGTTGAGAATTTTCCTGAAGCACAGCCCATCCACAAAAATTTATCCTGATGGTTGTTAAGTATAGGCAGAACATCACCCCATTGAACTAACTCCTCCATGAGGGTAGAATGAGAGTCATGGCTTTGTAAGAGGTCAGCAAGGGTAGCATCTCTCAAGTATCCAGACAAGTAAATTTGTCGATTAGTAAAGAGCAAGTTCAGAGGGCCACGAGCGTGCCATGAATCAAACCACAACGAAGTAGAGAGTCCATTCCCCACGTGCCAATGGAACATATGTCTAAACTCGTTCCCCAAATCAATAAGTTTCTTCCAAGACCACGAACAGAAGATGGGTGTACGTACCTCCTAGAAACTACGATTCTTGAGGAAATTTGAATGGATCCAAATGCACCAAAGAGACTCCTTGTCCGAAAATAGGGACCAAATGTGCTTGAGCATAGAAGCTTTATTGCTCTCCTTTAGGCGTCTGATACCAAGGCCTCCTTCCTCTTGTGGGAGGCACAAATCTCTCCATGAAACTTTGGCTCCGTCCACACCTAAGGCCGGACCCTTCTATAGAAATTGCCTTAGGATCTTTTCTATGCAATCAAGTACTGAGATAGGCAAGATAAAAATGTTAGACCAATAAACCTGAATTGCATGAAGGACGGATTTTATCAACTGGAGTCGACCAGCAAATGATAGGAAGCGTTGGGTCCAGGATTGAGCTATCTTGGTAATGGCGTTCACCAAAGAGATACAATCAGCTTTCCCTAATCTAGCTGCTACCACGGGCACTTCAAGGTATCGGAAAGGTAAGGAGCCCAAAGTAAAGTTTAGAAGTCTCACAATATCTTGCAAATCATTGGAGTTACCCAAGAGATAAACTTCACTCTTTGAGGGATTAGGATACAAACCAGACCACTCCGAGAAGGTGACAATCGCCGACTTCAAGCATGAAACCTAGGCAACATTAGCTTGGTAGAACAACAATACATTATCAGCAAATAAGAGGTGAGTCAACTTAGTAGACTTGCATCTCCAATAGTAACTGAAATCATTGCCTCTGGTTCTATTGAAAATTAAATCAGAAAACACTTCCATGATCAAGGTAAGAAGTTGTTTTTTTTTTTTGGTAAGGTAAGAAGTATATTGATTTTTGAATGCCAAAAGTACAAAAGATGGAGAAAGCCCGGTACCACATACCTACACTTACTCCCATAGTGAGTTAAGTGAAGGAGTACCGTGAATCTCAGTCATTAAACTTCTAAACAAGACTTACAAGTAAGCAGAAACAAAATACGTAAAGTGGTAAAGATGAGTACAACACAATTACAAGAAGATAGAGTCGTCTAATCCCCAATTGTGTTGAATTCTTCTATTCCTGGTAGTGTCTATGACATCCTTCTGTGTCCTGGCAAAATCCCTGACAAGTTTCACGAGACGAATCTTCATGGGATCGAGAGGAACAGAAGGTCTAGGATCAGGACATCTATGTCCAAAAGTCTGACATTTCAAGTAAAGGAGTGGCTTCCATTCGTATTCAACCGAGACAATGACTTCCTCCTCATCCTGAAATACCGATATAATGTCATAAATTGAGTTTTTGGTGCAGATTTCTACACAAACGCGTGCAAAGGAGATGACTCTCCGCTGTTCAGTGTGCTGATCCACATAAAGAGGCTTCCCCAAGGTGCTAGCAATAGCACTTATACCTCTAGAGGACCAAGCAGCATACGGAAGGTTTCGAAGTTTAACCCACACCGGGATTTTGTCATGCTTCTCCTTCTTCAAGACCAGCATGGGATGCCATTGCTAAAGAACTAAAGGGATCCTAGCCACAGTGATAGGTCCCCTTTCAAGGATTTTCCTACGGAAATCCCCATTCGGCACATGGAAAAAGAAAAAACCATCATCATTGGCATTCATGTCAACCAAGTAGTTACCCCAAAGCTGTTTTAAGGATGCTTCTATCATTTTAAATGGGAGCTTTTTGCCAATGAAGTAGCCAACCAACGACTCATGCCATACATTGTTGGTGGCCTCAAGAATCTCTTCAGATATGCGCACACAAGGTTTACCATTATTAAAGGAAGGTGGGATGAAAGATAGATCATACCCAATCGCTGCACTTGCATGAGCTATGTTGGCCCACGACTTGGGTTGTGGCATAACTCCTTCACCAGCACTTGTAGAGGTTGTAAAAGGCTGCAGAGGAGGACCCCGAGCACCGGCAGTGCCTGAATTAATCATTTTAGCCTTACTTCTCGATCGCCCAGCTCGGCTTCGAGATCTTGCTCGGCCCACAACTCCCTTATGGGCTACATTTGGTTGGGGGAGCCGATGTTCCAATGGTTCAGCAACATTCTTTCCTTTGTCAAGGATAGGGTCTAGTGATGAAGCAATCACCTGGGGACTTTTCTCTAACAAGGACTCACACTGAGGGCCTGAGGCTTTCTCCTTTGCAAGATTCATAGACTCAATTTTCCTCGCCATCCGACTCCTACTCCTTGCTTTCCTCCCTCTCACAAGGCCATCCACATCCAAAGCACCCGTAGGGATGAGAGTTTGCAATTCAATAGCCTCAGACTTCTTCATGGAACCAACAACCGAGAATAATATGAGTTATAAGTGGTACACACCCAGCTGGATTGAGCTTAGGAAGAGAAGTATTAAGAGTCCGAGCTGACTGGACTAGAGTCACTAAGAGACAAATGGAGGTCCAGCAGGCCGAATTACAGAGCTATAAATCCAGCAAGAGTAGGACCATGAGTATCTTCAAGGAACAGTCTCCGAGCCTAGAACAAGCACCACGAACAGCACCCTAGCCACGATACTTCAACCTACACACAAGGTCAGCTAAGCAACGAGACAGCCAACCCAACAAGGAGCACCGCGTGGAGAGAGCCGTGGACCTTCAGAATGAAAGACTCGAGCAAAGATGAACAGTGTTTTTGAATATCTTCGATGAACAGTACAAGAAAATCCAGAAACCCAGAAAATCGAACATCCTCTAGAACTTCACGATCAATATAACAGGGAGAGAAAAGCACAACCGAGGCTACAAGCTAACCAAAAAACCATCGAAATCATAGCATTCAGCTCACCCAAGAAAGTCGCGATAACATGAACAGTAAAGCGTTAATGAACAGTGAGCGAAGAACCCAGATTCCACGAAATCAGCTCAAAATAGTACTGTGAGGGTATAAAGAGCTGAATTACCCCAAGTGGAGTCACTTAGAACATGTGGGTGAGCTGAGAGCATCTTCGAAGATCATCATCCCGAGCAAGCCGACCCTGAGAGAGGGCCGAATTCCAAAACCCTAACAGAAGGATGCTGATCAATTCAAGTAAACCGAGATAAAAGGATCCAAATAGCTATAGAGAATGACGAATTGAGGAGGGTCTTCCATCCCAAACAGCAACCAGCCAGTTCGAATCATCAAAGGAGCGTTCGATTCAACGAAGGAAACCAGCCATGAACAGTGTCAAGGTAGAGAGCATTTGGAGTGAACAGTACCCGAGGGGAAGAAAAGTGGCAAAAAGATTTGCTTTCACAGTTGTTTTTTTGGTGTTGCATGCTTCGTCAGTTTGAATACTACCATTATAGCCCTGGTTCCTAAGGTTCCTAATGCATCATCTGTGAATGATTATAGACCTATTGCATGCTGCAACACTATTTACAAGTGTATTACATAGTTGCTAGCTAATCGAGTGGCATCAGTTCTTCCATCGATCATCAGTCCATCTCAGAATGCCTTTGTTAAAGGCCGGCGTATTAGTGATAATATTATGCTAGCCCAGGAGTTATTTTGTGACTTCCATCATGTGCCATACTCTCCGAAGTGTGCTATGAAAGTAGACTTTAGGAAGGCTTATGATACTGTTGATTGGGATTTCTTGGAGTCGACGTTGATTGCTTTTGGATTCCCGATTGGTTTGATCACATTGATTATGTCTTGTTTGAGAACTCCTAAGTTCTCCATCTCGATCAATGGGGATTTTGCTCGTACTCAATCTAATGTTATTGACACTTCCAGGAATAGAAGAATCCAACACAACTGGGATCTAGATGACTCTATTTTTTTGTGATTGTGTTGTTTCTTTTTGTATTCGGGTTGTAAGTGTCTTTACCTTCTTTATTTAGTTTCTTTACTTGTGCTTAGTATTAGAGATCCATGGTACTCCTTCACTTAGCCCATTATGGGTGTTAGTGTAGGTCTGTGGTACCAAGTTCTCCTTCTTGTACATTTGGCACCTAAAGATCAATGGGGAGTTGTGGGGATTTTTTTCGAGCTCCAGGGGCTTGAGACAAGGAGACCATATTTCCCCATATCTTTTCACTCTGATTATGGAGGTTTTCTCAGGGATTATTAGGAGACAGACTAGCCGACCAGGTTATAAGTTCTATTGGAGATACATGCCCACAGGATTGACCCACCTCTTCTTCGCGGATGATGTACTGCTTTTTAGTGTGGCGGATGTGAGGTCATTGAGCTCATGAAGACAGCATTTACTACTTTCTCGAACTGGTCGGGATTGGAACCTAACCTGGATAAGAGCGAGGTTTACATTTCAGGTGGTACAGAGGATCTCCGAGCCTCCATTGTTGATCTCCTTGGATTCAGGATTGGAGCACTCCCATTCCGGTACATAGGTATCCCGGTGATAGCTGGTAAACTGGGGAAGGCAGATTGTGTCTTCTTGGTCAATAGGATTACGAGACGTGCCCAGGCGCGGATCCAGAGATTCCTATCATTCGCGGGGCGACTGCAACTTGTCAGGTCAATCCTCCATGCCATTCAGGTTTACTGGTCTGTTATATTGCCATGTTCAGTCATAGAGAGGATTGAGCGAATACTCAGGCAGTTCCTTTGGAAGGGCCCTAATCTTGCCCTTGGGGGTGCCAAAGTAGCTTGGGCAGATGTTTGTCTCCCTAAGGATGAAGGGAGCCTTGGTATACGGCGTCTTAGGGAGAGTAACAAGGCGGCCATGATGAAGCATATTTGGGTCCTTTTCTCGGATAAGGAATCTTTGTGGTGCAAATGGATTCACTCCAATTTCCTTAGTAGACAGAGTTTTTGGGTGGTGAAGCCACCTACTTTTTGTTCATGGGCTTGGAAGAAGATCGTAGGACTTGGACAGGAGTTTAGGCACTTGTTCCGGTAGGGCATAGGGGATGGATGATCTATATCTTTATGGTTCGACCATTGGCATGATGGTGGTTTACTTCATACTTTTTATTCTAATCGGGACATCTATCGGTCTGATTTATCTAGTAAAGCCAGGTTGGCTGATCTTTTTGTGACTAGAGGACATGATCATACACTTCTACATGAGCTAGGACCACTTCCTACATTGACTGATCATCATGATTCCTTTCGATGGTTGGGGGATCCTTCGGGCACTTTCTCGGTGGCATCGACATGGAGTATCTTCGTCCTTCGGGCTGGAAGGTACCATGGCACTCATTCGTGTGGGACAAAATTATCATTCCTAGACATCAATTTCATCTATGGATTATGACACGTAACAGGCTACCCACCCAGGTATTCCTGTTATCCTATGGTAGCATAATGGATGCATCTTGTGTTTTCTATCGCTCTAGACTGGATTCAATAGATCATCTTTATTTTGGGTGTCGTGTCACTGCGAGACTTACATCCTTTTGGGCTGGGAACTGTAATCTATCATGGAGGCATGGTTTGTGGCTTGAGAAGCTTGATTGGGCTACCAGATGTATATCTGGTAATCACTTCCACCAGTGTATTGCTAGATTTTCCTTGGGTGCCTTATGCCATATTATTTGGAAGACACGGAATGATGCCTTATTCTGTAATCGTGATATCTTTGTTCCCGCCATGAAGACGAAGCTCATTATGATGGTCAGAGATAGAGCCAGATCTTTCCAGCAAGTTGTGGATTCTCCCTGTAATAAGAATATCCAGCAGAAGTGGCAGATTGACCCCTCCATCTTCTCTTGATGTTTTTGCTATTCTTAGTACATTAAAATGTTAGATCTTTTATTGTATTTTAGCCTTCATTTGGGCTTTGCTGGCCATTGTTTAGGCCTTTTCATCTTTTTAGGTGTCATGTACTTAGGCGTCCTTTCTTTGGATGTACTTTTGTTTTCTTGATACCCTTACGCTCACACCCTTTTAGTAGTGTTGAGTGTAAGTTTTGTGATAACAAGTTCATACACCTTGTACAGCTATGCATGGTAAAATCTATAATACTGTGACAGCAATATCTTTTTGCCATTTGAGCATTCGCGCACCCAGCTTGTCCGTACTGTACGGACACATGCTCTCTACTCCGCGGGTACTATTCACTCTAGCTACCCTGCTAGCTAGAAGGAAGATCTGCTGATTCCCGGAGTTCGTTGATCGGAATGAGCTAATTTTTTTAGGGATGATACTTCCCTACCCGATCTAAAACCCCTCCGCACAGCGTTCCAAGATTTTCTCCCTACAAAAAGTTATGGCCTTTTTGGTGTAGGGTTTCTGCTGGAGTGCGATTTCTGCAGTTCCATTGGAGATGTCTTCAATTTATGGTCCTTCGGTTATCGGAATGGGATGAAATTTGGAGGAAGCATTAGTCTTCCAATGTCATACATCCCTGCAAAAGGAATTTTTCTGATTCTTCTTCATCCAACCAGAATCAACTCTCGAAATTCCAGTTTCCCTTTGCATTTTCTGGGTTGAGGGCGGGCTTTCGTGGTTGATTTTGGGAGTTCCAGCCATCGGTTGCAGCTGATTTTTGGTGGAGAGACTAAGCTCCACTTGCCCTACAACATATCCAAAATTTAGCCCCGGGTTTGGTCTCTAACTCTACTTCTGGGTTTCTGTTGGTTACGAATTGCTGGGTTGTAGTTGGTCTATTCTTGGCTGATTCTGGGAGTTCCAGCCATTGTTTGGAGTTGATTATTGGTGGGGAGCTACGTTTCTACCTTATTTACAACTCCACCAAAGGATTTTTCATGGGTCTTCCTACTTTGCTCGTATTTGGTGTTTGAAACTACATTGCTCCAGCTGTTCCGATTTTTCTGGGGTGTCAGTTTTGCTGTCTTCACAAGCGGTTGCATGTGGCCTTTGAAGCTGAGATTTTGAGGATATTCTAAGCACCTTATACTCTTTAACATATCCAAATCTTAGCTCCTGGTTTGGTCCCTAACTTATCCTCATTTATTGAAGTTTGTCTATATCTGTTCTTGGGTTGTTTGTTTGGGGTCCTATGGTTTGGCTGGCTGCTTTGTGAGTTGTTGAATGGCTAATTTGATAACTCGAAGTGAAGGACTGGTAAGAGGTGGAGATGGCAATCGTGTGGTTGAGGCTCGGGTGGTGGATGTGAGTAAGTTGGGTTGTGAAGTCCCCGATGCGGACAAAAGAGGCCGCTCAAGGAGTAGGAAAGCTGTTCGCAAGATGGTCTTTAACATGGCAGGCTAGATCTGCTAAAGATATTGCTAGAGGTGTGGACTCCTTAAGTACTCGACATTTTTCCCCAATGACCAGTGTAGGAATTGTTTACAAGCCTGAACCTAGCCACATTGGTGCATCGTATTCATACAAAGGAGAGGACCAGCTCTTACCTTCTCCCATGACCTTGGGCAAGCAGAATGTGACCTTTGTATCTTTAGAAGCTAAGGTCAAAGGGAATGATGTGGTTGACCAAACGACTATAGGTGCTCAACAGTCTGCTTGTTCCAGGAGTCGTGCCCGTTCTAAGAGTCGAGTTCGAAGGTCAGCTGCCTCGAAACCACATGGCCAGGGTGCTCCACTTCCTAGTCCAACTGTTGGTCCGATGGGTGGTCAGGAGATGGGGAATGGCAGAAACATATTGGGGACGAGTAACGGCCAGAGGAAACCTTGATGGTCTAGGAGATGCTTCTCGACCAATTCAGACCAATGACCGTGGCTCGTGTGGCTACTAAAGGGTACGCTCTAACACATTTTCCCGCTTTGTTTGAGGATGATAGTGAGCTGGTTATTTCTCCTGAGATGATTGAGACGTGTGATCCAAAATGGAAAGAATGTCTAGTGGGATACTTTATGGGGAAGAAGCTCCCGTTCAAACTCACGGAGGCAATCCTTAAGAAAACTTGGGGAGGTCAACTATTTGAAGTGTTGGCCAATGATGACGATTTCTTTTTCTTTCATATTCCGGACTCAGAATTTAGGAGACGTATTCTTGAGGGAGGTCATATGATTATTGCTAAGGTACCTCTTATCCTCCAACAATGGCACCCACTTTTGGAGCTAAAAAAAAGGCAACATGATACTGTTCCGGTATGGGTCAAGTTGAGGAACATTCCTTTATCTTTATGGTCTCCATTGAGCATAAGTCAAATTGCAGGCAAGTTAGGCAAGCCCCTTTATGTGGATAACCAAACTCAAAATATGAAGATGATTTCTTATGTTAGAGTATGCGTTGAAGTGAGTGCTAAGAAGCCATTCAAGACTTCTATTCCCATCCGTATGAAAGGTCAGTCATCTTCTATCTCTGTGGAGTATGAATAAAGACCAACCATATGCTACAGATGTGGCACTTTTGGCCACAAATGTAAAGATCCGGTAACCCAAGTCCCTAGGGATGTGCCACGGCCAGCTTCAGTGAAAGTGCTATGAAAGTGGACTTTAGGAAGGCATATTCTCCTAAATGTGCTATGAAAGTGGACTTTAGGAAGGCATATGACATCGCTGATTTGGATTTTTTGGAGTCGACACAATATACCTTTGGGTTCCCGTCCAACTTGGTTATGTTGATCATGTCTTATGTGCGAACTCTCAAGTTCTCCATCTCTATTATTAGGGAATTGCAAGGTTTTTTCGTTAGCTCCAAGGGGTCTTAGGCAAGGAGACCCTACCTCCCCGTGCATTTTTGCACTGGTTATGGAGGTGTTCTCAAGTATCAATGCTAGACAGTCCAGCCATCCGAGTTTCAAATACTATTGGAGATGCAAGGCTACAAGTTTGACCCACTTATTCTTTGCTGATGATGTACTTCTATTCAGTGCAGCAAATATGACATCTATTGCACTCATGAAGACGGCTTTTACCACTTTTGTGGGATGATCGGGTTTGGAACCTAACCAGGATAAGAGTGGAGTTTATATTACGAGAGGTGAGGAGATTCTTCAGGTTCTATTGTTGAGTTGCTTGGCTTCAGGATTGGTAAGCTCTCATTTCAGTACTTGGGGATCCCAATAATAGCGGGAAGATTAGGGAAGGCAGACTGCGTGTCCCTAGTTTAGAGAATTACAAAACGTGCTCAGTTTTGGACCCAACGGTTCCTTTCCTTTGCAAGGCGCCCACAACTCATCAGGTTAATACTACATGGCATTCAGGTTTATTGGTTTGGTCTATTTATTTTACCTAGCTCAGTCATAGAGAGAATTGAGCGCATACTCCGGTAATTCTTTTGGAAGGGTCCGGACCTTGGCCAGGGTGGGTGCCAAAGTGTCTTGGGTAGATGGTTGTCTCCCTAAACAAGAAGGGGGCTTTGGTATTAGACGACTTAAGGAGAATAATAAGGTGGTCATGTTGAAGCACATTTAGGTCCTTTTCACTGATAATAAATCATTGTGGTGTAAGTGGATTCATTCTACTTTGCTGAGCAAGCAGAGTTTTTGGGCGGTGAAGTAACCTATGTTTTGTTCATGGGCATGGAAGAAAATTCTAGAACTTGGAGGTCAATTCAGGCATTTGTTCCAATGGCGTATTGGAGATGGACGAGTGATATCTCTATGGTTTGATCATTGGCATGCTCGCGATCCGTTGAATCTATTATTCTCCAACCGTGATATATATCGATCGGGTTTCTCCAGAGAAGCCAAATTGATTGACTTTATGATGGTCAGAGAACGATATTCTAATCTTCTTGATGAGTTGAATACTGGGGGAGGGACATTCACTCCTTTAAGTGACCAGCCGGATTTGTTTCGATGGATGGGTGATCATTCTGGCACTTTTTCAACGGCCTGCGCACGTTGTATTATCCGTGCTACAAGCCGAAGAGTATCATGGCACTCTTTTATATGGAATAGAGTTATTATTCCAGGCATCAATTCCATATTTGGCTAATGACGCGAAACAGACTACCCACCCAGGTATTCATGTTATCTTATGGCAGAATTGATGATGCTTACTGTGTCTTTTGTCAATCTAGATCTGATTCGATAAATCATTTATATTTTGGATGTCGAGTTACTTCAGAACTTGCATCCTTTTGGGTTGGAAATTGTAATCTATCATGGAGAAATGGATCATGGGTTAAGACACTTAATTGAGCCACTAGATATATTGCTGGGAATCACTTCCATCAATGCATTGCTAGATTTGCATTGGGTGCTTTATGCCACATTATTTGGAAGACGCGGAATAATGCCTCGTTCTGCAACTATGATGTTTTTCTCCTTGCAATGAAGACAAAGATGGTTATGATGGTTAGAGACAAAGCCAGGACACTCCAAGAGGTAATGGATTCTCTTACTATAAATATGAGGGTCCAACGAAAGTAGGGTATTGATTCTTCCATCTTCTCTTGATGTATTTTGGTACTTTTAGTGAGAGAGCCATTGTTTAGTCCTTTTCTTTTTCTTGATAGCCTATTCCTAGGTGTTTTGGGTGCCATTATTTAGCCATTTTCTCTCTTTAAATGGCATTTATTTAGGCCTCTCTCTTGATTCTCTCATTAGAATCTCGATACCCTTACACTCACACACCCTTGTAGTGTTGAGTGCAAGTTTTGTGGTACCGGGCTTTGATGCCTTGTATATTTGCATGGTTAAAGATCAATACAACTACTTACTTTACCCACACACAAAAAAAAAACAACTGCAAAAGCATATCCTTTGGCCATTTGCATCTCACGCGCCAAAGTTGTTCGTACCGTATAGACACACACTCTCCAGCTACAGGCACTGTTCACCCGAGTAAACCTGTTGGCTAGGAAGAAGATCGGATGATTACCAGAGTTCCAATGGTCATAATGAGCTGAAATTTTGAGGGATGTGACTCCTCTATACCTGATCTAAAATCGCTCCGAACAGCGTTGGAAGATTCATCTCCTACAAAAAGTTATGGATGATTTCATGTAGGGTTTTCTGCTGCTACGAAATTACTATAGCTCCAGTTAAAATTTGATGATTCCATGAGCTTTGATGGTCGGAATGGGGTGATTTTTTTAGGAGAGCTTCCTCACTAGTCGAATTTCATCCCCAAGAAACGATTTCTCTAAGTAATTTATCAAAAGTTATGGCCTCTTTGAGTTAGGTTTTTCTGCTGGAATCTGCATCTGTAATTCCATTGAAGATGGGCTGATTGGAGGAGCTTCGATTCTCGAAATGGGCTGAAATTTGGGAGAATGCTTCCTCTCTACTTATCCTACAACTCCACCAGAGGAATTTGATGGGTAAGTTCTCAATCATCATTATAGACCTTCAAACTTAGGGCTATTCTATTGCTCGCGAATTTTCTGGGTTTATGTGGTTTGGAATATCTTGCAACATGTCTTGGATTACATGATCTGTTGCGTTTGTGTTGGTTGAGTGGTGTTGGTGCAGCTGGTATCCTCTTCTTTGTGGGGTACCCATTAACTCATGCCTGGCCTACAAATTGGAACATGAACTTGCTGATTTCTCTAGGTTTTCTAGGTTTCATTTCCTAGTTGTAATATGTTCTCTCTAAGTTGAGCTAAGCTTCTAGGCATTTGGTTTTGGGTTTTGATGCTCCTGGTCGTGCATTAAACTTAGGATTGATAGCTTGCTCCTATTGGCTCTGATATACTGGGTTTGTCTTGCTAGAATCAGGATTGCTCGGTTGTTGGAATCTGGGTTTGTCTTTACTAGTTGTTTGTTTCTAGTTGAATTTCTACATTACTTCTGGAAACTTCAGGCCTTAGACGACCTCAGTTGATTGCTGGTCACGTGCTTGGGTTTGTTGGGCTCTTATTCAAAGCTTGCTGGGTGTTTTGGTGATCGGTGCAGCTGGTTTTATTTTTTTGTGCAAGTTGCTAGTTGGTGTTGGAGATTGGCTTTCATTTGCTGGTTGTTGGGCATTCTTGGGTTGGTTGGTTGCTGGAAATTATTCTTCCAGCTTGTTCTCTTGACTTGTTGTGTGTTAGAGCTTGAGCTACTGCCTTGTTTGGTTGGGGTGTTATGATTTTGACTCACGATTCAAGTTGTGAGATATGAAGAACGCGAAGTTTGTGGAATTGCAACCATTGAGATCCTTAGCCATGGATGCTGGAAGGTGTGATTTATAGAGGAAGCATTCCTGTCATGCCTACGGAGATGACTACTGGCCAAGTCTCTCGGAAAGGAAGGAGATTTTGAAGTCATCACCGCAACGGTGGAAAAAATAATGATGCACAAGCTGATCAAGTTGGTCCCTCAACTATTTTCCATGGCTAGCCAGATGTTGATGGGGAGCATGTTGAGGAAGTCATGGGGAAGGTTGCAGGGAAAGATTCATCTATTGACAATCCGAGCGCTCAGTTCAAGAAGGGTGTCGGCCAAAACACAACTATGGTTCAAGGCCCTCCAGATGCTCACCACAATCGATCCAAGAGTCGTAGGCGAGAGGGTCACCAGTTCACACCAAGGTTACGCCTAGGGCTGTCCAATCACAACCCCGGTCTTGGGCAAACGTGCAAGGGCAACTGCTGTTGGTTATGATCTATCATATCTTCCCTGTCCACAAAGGATGGCAAGACAAGAATTGATATAACAGAGGACGTGTTAGAGGCCACGAATAAGGTATGGCACGAATCAATTGTTGGCTATTTTATTGGGAAAAAACTCCCATTTAAACTCATTGAAGCTTCATTGAAACACCTCTAGAGCACTCACCTTGTGGAAATGATGGCCAATGATGAGGGATTCTACTTCTTCCATATCCCGAACGCTGAGTTCCGGAGAAAGGTATTGGAAAGGGGACTCTTGATGATGGCTAAGGTTCCTGTCATTCTTCAACAGTGGCATCCTATGATGGAGTTAAAGAAAGAGAGGCACAACACAGTCCTAGTGTGGGTCCGTCTCAAAAATGTGCCATATGCATTATGGATCATACTGAGCATCGATGCTATTGCAAGTCATATTGGGAAACCACTATATGTGGACCAGAATACCAAGAAAAGGCGGATGATTTCTTATGTCCGGGTTTGCATTGAGATTAATGCTAACCTAGCATTAGTGAGGTAATTCCAGTATTCGTCAGGGGAGAAGAGAGATCGGTACTTATTGAACATGAATGGAGATCGACCCTATGTGTGCAATGTGGTACCTTTGACCACAAATGCCTACCCAAGGTGAATGTTACTGGGCCATATACTCCAAGTGAGATTATTGCTAAGCCTATTGCCTCATCCCTCGATTCTCGTAACGCTACTATAGTGAAGGATCAAGAATCGTCGAGGACGTCGACATCTAGAGAGGTCACCCATCAAGGTGGGCACAAGAATGGGTAACGATTTAGCCAAAACATAAGAAGAAATAGTCACAAGGGCAAAGCAAAATAACTCAGTCTAGCATGGTATGTGAACAGATAAGTGCTTCACCCCAGCTAGTTTCAACAATACAAGCTCTTCCAGCTACCACTCATGTGAGTATGGCTATGTCCTCATCCTCTGAGGAAGATGAGCTCTAGCAGAATGATCTTCTTAGCAACCCTGATGATGAGAGCTCTCCAATAGCATCCTCCCATGATGTGACCAACTAAATCCGGATGCTATCCCGTTATCTTCTCCGGATATTAGACCGACTCTAAAGTCCATTGCGATGAAGAAGGGTCGGCAAGCTAAGAGAAGGTAAAGCTGACATCCTCTTGTAAATATGTATATAGGAGTTTGGAATATTAGGAGTTTAATGGACCCTCTTAGGCATACAGAAGTGACACTTGGTGAGGACCAACAATTTGTGCTATATTGGTATCCTGGAAACTAAAGTCCCAAAATCTTTATTTCAGGCCATATCTACTAGTCTCATACCAAGGTGGATTTGGCATGCAAACTACAATCATTCACATAAAGGGAGGATATGGGTAGAAATTGGATCCTAATGTTGCGGTTTTTCAGTCACCGCTAATTCTCCTCAAGCCATACATGGTCATCTTAGGAAGTTAGCATCCGAGACTTCCTTTACATTATCCATCGTGTATGCAGCACATACTTTTGTTTCTAAGAGACTATTATGGTATAATCTTATACAGAAGAGCTGCTCTTATCTAGAGACACCGTGGTTGGTTTCACACGCCAAGGTTCTCCATTTCTATTAATGAGGAACTGGAGGGTTTCTTTGCTAGTTCCAAGGGACTCAGACAAGGGGATTCAATATCTCTATATTTTATTCACTCTGATCATGGAGGTCTTCTCTAACATTATCAATAGTCAAACTAGTAAACCGGAATTCAAATTCTTATAGAGGTATAAGACTACGAGTTTGACACACTTATTCTTTTCCGATGATGTTTATCTTATTCTGTGAAGCCGATGTAACATTCATTGCACTTATGAAGTTGGCGATCTCTACATTCTCAGATTGGTCTGGCCTAAAACCAAATATCAACAAAAGTGAGATCTTCATTTCTAGTGGATATGATGAACTCCGTAGGCCAATCATTGATATGCTTGGCTTTCGAGTTGGCACTATACCTTTTTGATATTTTGGGATTCCTATTGTGGCGTCGAGATTGGATAAGGTTGAATGCGTAACCTTGGTTAATACGATTACTAGAAGAGCTCAATCCTTGACTCAACGCTTCCTGTCTTTTGCAAGGCACTGCAATTGATCAAGTCAATTCTACATGCCATTCAAGTTTACTAATTCAAATCGGCGTTCCTAAAAGACGATTTGAATATATCGTATAATCGTAATCCGATCTGACTCATCCATTGTAAACCGGGGCTCTCCGAAGCCCATATCTCACGTGACATTGGAAAATCTTACATAAATTCTAGCAATATAAACTTATATAAGAAGTCATCACTAGCATATTAAGGCTAGCTAGAAACCAAGTGAAAGCATGGAAGAATAATTCACTTCCTATGCAATCATAGATTTGAAAATGGGGACTTGATTACACTAGTAAATACTAGTGCCTTTTCGATACCTAGACTTGATCATCTTGTTAACTACAATATTTTGATGCGATCTTTTTATTCACTATGAGACTAGTCCACTAATTTATCATGTATTATTTTTATTCAAATCCTAACCGTGCTAAAAGAAAAATAACAATCAATGTAAAGAAAATACACAAACAATTATAATCGCAAAGAAATGCGCAATCAGCAATCCTAATATTATCTCTAAAATGGAAAACCAGACAAAACACCCCCTAATATAAAACTCTAAAAGCTTATTCAGTTGAGTTTAAAAAAATTTAAAGATTTTTCTCATTTTTTATGCTAAACTAAAAATGTTTTATTCAAAATTAAAAATCTAAAACTAATTCAAAACTTAAAGCATTAATACTAAAAATCAACGAATTCAACGGTGATCATTCTCCTAAACAATTTTTTAAAATTAAAAAAAATTGAATTTTCAATTTTTATTTTTTTATTTCTTAAAACTGAATTATTTTTGTAAATTTTTTATTTTTTATTCAAAAAAATAGTCTTCAGACCAGGTTAGGGAAACATGGTCTGACTCGCTAAGCCAAACCTTAAAAGGTTAGATCAGACAGTGGGTTGGATATAAGGGCCGATTCAATTTTACTAAAACTAGGCCCGAAAAAAAGGATTTTTTGTAAAAATCAGCCCAAAACTAATTAAGCCCATCCCGACTGTCATCACCAAATCAGCCCATGAAAGGATCTAGGCTGGCTCCGATTAATCAGACCCATTCTAAAACAATTGAATTTTATATTTTTTTAAAAAAAAATTTCCTTTGCAGATTGTCCTCTTCTTAACACTACCTTCAAGCTCACCGAAGCTTGACCAGCGACTCCATTTTTTTGGACGATCTTTAGACAAACACCTCGAATACCACAAAGATTGACAATCAACACAAGCAGTCCTCCAATCTCACGAGTTGGACCCTTCTGATGATGAGTTCCAACCGCTGATTCGAACATTGCCGAACCACACGTTTCCAAAATAAACATTAGAATTGAAACAACTCGTGAATACATATATATCAAAAGTGATGAGAAACTGACTTGAGCGGCCTCAAACTGCGGATGTCGCCCTTGGGGGAAGGATTCAAGCAAGGTTTCCATGATTGACTCGAACGCGAATTATGCAAAGTAAATTGATAATAATAATAAAAAGTACAACATCAGAAGCAATCCTTGAATCTAAACACAGATAAGAACATAAAATTGAATCCTACATATCGATTTCAAAGATTCAGATTCGGTATTTTATTTAGGTATTTTGTCAAACAGAAGGTGCGCATTAATGAATAAGAACATTTGAGTGAAATTTAACATGAGCTCCCAAAACATCAATATTCATTATGTTTTATTTTCAAATGATTAACTCACGAATCCTCAATATTCTTGAGCTCAATGTGACAAACTCAAATAGCGCGTTTTGGGAGGATTACCTGGTCGACAGAGTCAGAATTAGTCGTCGAAGCTATGACGCTAACAAGGGCAGTGACCGGAGTTGTCTTTGTCCCTCTCGGCTCTTTTCCTCCACCTCTCCCACCAACATACGCCCTCCGTTGCTCTTTTAGTGTAAGGTCTCGAAAATTACAGGAATGCTGGACTTCGAGCTACTGGGAATTGGTCATGGCCGCAAGGCAGGGGGATTGTCGAAGGGGCACTACGTGTGCATGTCAGAGCCTCCAAGTCTTCCTTGTCGTTGTCCGCAAGCGTTTTTTCGTGTCATCTCCTTCTTGCCTTTTCCTTTCTTTCTTTTTTGTGCTTGCACCCCGTGGAGAAGACTTTTTTTCTTGATTGTCCCCTTCTTCAAGGCCACATTCCTTTCTTCTCTCTATGATCCCTCTTTTATTCTTTTTTTTTTTGTTCTCTCTTCTCTCCTTCTATTCTGCCCTTCGTCCTCTGCCTCCCTTTTTTGACCGAATGCTCTCCTTTTATTTTTCAACCTCCTCATTTTGTTTTGACCGAATCCTCCCCTTTTCTGCTCGTGCTCCATCTCTTCTGAATATTTTCTTTCCTTTTCTTCATGATTCTTGTTTCCCTCTTTTGGAGATTAATTTCCTCTCTTTTTCTTGATTCTGCTTTCCTCTTCTTCTTTATTCTCCACCCATCTTCCCTTTTCCCGGACACACCCCCCTGAAGAAAAGAAAGGTTGAAAGCTGTAAGTGGGATGTCTTATTTCTTTTTTTATATTTTTTATTTTGGAATTTCTTTTTTCATTTTTTTTTCACGAAGAAAAATTTGAGGTGTCAACAAAGGCTAAATAAGAAGTCTACATTTTATAAGGTAATTCATACAATTCTTGTCGATCGTTAGATTAGGAACAACACTCTACTTCATTTTTTGGCACATGCCTTGAATCTTTAATGAGTTTGAAAATTGTACGAGATTGTTACTAGATTAGTTATTCTTTTTTTGACATGATAATATAATACTCCTCTTACTTATTATGATTTTCTATTTATATTTTATTTTATTAAATAAAGTACTATAATGATCAACGGCTCACTGAAGATTCTACTCGAGTTTCTCTACACAAGGATAAGGAAATCAACCAAGAAAGACTAGATACCTTGGGAAATACTTTTCTAACTAGGATAAGTGCAATAATGCTAATTTAGAGCATGTACGTCTTGCGAGCAAAATGAGATTTTAGAGAAACAGTAAGACGGAAAGTACAACCAAATGACCAGACTAACTAGCCAAAATACACGATTGTTAATGGTCCATTTGATTCTTCTCCTCTACCAACAGAAAACTCATTGCTTCATTGATCTCTTGCAGGAAATACAAGTAAATTGTCTCATGCTCACCCACTCATAACGTAAAAGGAAATTGTTCTAGCCAGCTTCAGGCATTCGATCAGACTAATGATGGTATCTCACATTCAAGAAGTTCTGAGTTTGTCAATAGTGAGCTTATGTATCCGAAATCAACCATTCTAGGGAATCCACAAAGACTGGTAAATTGGGAGACATGGAAATCAAGAATATCAAAATGCTTAAACTACATGTACTCACTAGTCAATATAAAAAGCCCAAAATAACTTGCTCAAAAATAACTCTATGACAGAATATCACAAGGTAAGGGCACAAAATCTGACCTCAGAGAGGGCTGAAACTGCTGCTTTCCTTATATTAATATGTGGACCAGAACAAGCCATACCCATTGTCTTTGGCAAAACTCCATTAAAGAACCACTGAAAAAAGATGACAATTTCGTGACCACATGAATTGCAGCCTTCCTGACTGCTGTCTTCTCATCTATACACCGAATCTTCAAAAGATTATCTATAATGGCCTCTGTCTTCAGACGAACTCGATCTCCAACCCCCAGTACTTCCTTCAGAATCTAGCAAGTCCTATCATCATTTGCAAAAAACCCCATCAAATGAACTAAATTGGAAAAGCGAGTGCTCTAATCACAGAGTTCAAATTGAAACAGTGCTTGATCTAGGCCTGCAAACATCTCAACCCCCATGAGTCATTCACTTCATTCTCTTGAACACTAAGTGGATCTCTCAATGACATCATCATTGGGACAATATGATCAACAGCCAAGAGCCTAAAACTACTTTTTCATTCTATCATCTTCCTACATATTCCACAAAGCTGACCTGATCACTATATTCCAGAACCCTAAATATCTCCATTGTTGACTCCAAAACCGAGACAAGAAGCTTAGACTTCTTTAAGGCCTTCGGTACCATATATTTCAGAAAATTTACAACAACTTTCTTTATGCCTACACACTCTTTCCCCGCATTCACCATATAATTCATCACAAAGCTCAAAGCAAACGTCCTCACTCCTGATTTGGCTAAATAATCAATGCAGACAAAGATTTCAAAACCTCTGCTGCAGAATTAGCCTGGTCTCAATGCCCAGGCCTCAATTCTGGTCTTAATCACTACAAAAAGCGAGTCAATTACCTTGTGATAAGCACTCAAGTTACAGAAAGAATCAGGCAATATTATTGGAAGTTCAACTACAGTATGTACTAAACACTTAAACTACCTAGAAATCAATCTAAATGAATCAACTCCATCACCAAAACCAACTTCTCCAACATAGCGGAGAAAAGCCTCTCATCACTCTCACTGTCCTCAACATCAACATTACCAATGTCGAGCGAATTCCTAGATCACCGGCCACGCCTCCCTCCTTCCCTTTTCAATTTAGCCGGAGCTCTCGCGCCAGTCCCTGAATCTTCCTCGGGAATCACCTGTCGAGACTTAACAGACTTCCGAACAGAGTGTGGAAGAGAGATGAACGCCATCGGAGCGAAGAGGCTCCAGATGGGAGCATTCGGTGACGGGCAGGGACAGACGAACGCCCGACACTAAGAGAGAGAGAGAGGGGCGAGGGGTGCTACCAGAGGCCATGGTCTAACTGATGCACTGTGCGATGGAAGATAGGGGAGGTTCTTCGAGGTGAGGTCATCGAAGAACCGGTCGACGAAATGCCCGCTCCGACGAGGCAATGCAGGTCTGAGAGCGTCGATTCGGACACCGGTGGTGGCTGGAGGAGGGAGGAGGCGGTCGGAGGGGGGTGGAGCTCTTCCAAGTCGGTGATCATTCGCGATTAGGGTTTCTTCCATGGATGTGGTCGCAGTCCCTGCCGGTGTTCTCTCTCTCTCTCTTCTCTCTCTTAATTGAGCTCGCAGCGACTGTCTGCATTCAAAAGTCGGCTCTTTTTCAAATCGTCGGGCGGGCGATTTGAATAGATGGAGGTGGTGGCATATTTTTTGAATCTTGGATATCTTTGTCATTTTAGTTGCGTCGAGGTATGTATCTTAAAGTTTTAAAAATAAATGCGTAATTTTTGTCCTGAGATGAAAGCTCATATATATTTTTTTGGAAAATTTTCAAATAAAACTTAAGTGTACCTATTTTTTCAAAAAAAATCCAGAATAAAAATTATTTCAAATAAATGTCCGAAGTAACAATATTTACCGACGAATGAACACATGAGACTCACATAATTAGGGGTGAGCAGCGGTCCAAGGGGACCAGCCTAACTCGGCCAATCTTGGTCCAAGTTATTGGGGGACTGGGTTAATCCTTGGTTCTGAAATTCTTAACCATGTATTGTGTAGGTTGATCTTTGGTTATGAGACTTTGGGTTGGTCCAATATAGACCAATCATGTATATATTTTATATTATAAATAATATATCATGTATTTTTGTGTAAAGTAAATCTTAATTTATTTGTCAATGTTCTTTCCTAATATATTTGAAATGAAAATTCATTTAACCTAACCCCAATTCGACTAAAAAAATAGAAATTCTTTTTACTCGCCTTGCTTTATCTACTTACCTAAGCTTTGCTTGTCATTCATCTGACAAGTGCAACTCAACTAGTGAAAATGCTCATCGTTCCTAACATACTTCACAAATACAGCTCGCTTGCTTTGTTGTTCTCACCTGAATTAGTGAGTTCCAAATAAGAGTTTCAAATTCATGTGACTTTTTTATTTATATAAAATATTCAATATTTGTTAGTGTTTAAATCATGTCTTGATTTTGCTTAGGGTGAGCAAATTGAACCGAACAAATCGGGAACCACTTAGACTGGCCCTACTGATTAGGTTGATCCAGTTCTCAGAAATGTCGGTCCAATCCCCAGTTCCCAAAAGTGGAACTGGTGTCCTGACGATCCAGTTCTCGGTTCATAGGAGAGCTGAATCGCACTGATTAAATTTTTCATATTTTATTAAAAAGATATAAGAAAGTAAAAAAAAAATTTCTGTTGTTTACGAAAAACGTCTATTGGTCAACATAATTCCATTTTTTTTCTTTTTACCCAACTTTATGAAAAAAAAATTTAAAGTAAGGAAACTCAATTTTTTTAGAGGGGTTTCATTGGACCGCTCATGAATTGGTCCTAATCAATGGGTCTAGTTTGGTCCAGTTCCTAGTTATAGGGGGGATCGAATCGCTCGGAGAAGCGATCATCCCTAATTTTGTAATGTTTTTCATTTATTTTGTTAATTCCTTTATATACATATAATGAATGTATTCTCTTTTTTAATATGTTGTATTTTATCGAAGAGATTATCAATAAATAGAGTTTACACAATATGAATGAATATAAGTGATCGGATGTCCTATTAATTATGCTTAAAATAATTTCAATTTAAAATTTTTACGAATATCAGTTATGTGTATTATTTATTTTATTTTTGGTTATTCAAAAGTTAAAGTGATCATTTAAGAATGAACAAAGTATGAAGTTACATAACCCATGGTTTATATTGCGAGTTTTGAACTTCTTACAGATTATGTGTGTTTCACGTTTTCGTTTTTTATAAATTTATTACTTTTAACAAATGTGGATTTTTGACATTATCTTTTCTTCAGGCTTGTGGTCATAGAAAAAGGTCTCAAAATCCTATGTATAAGGCACATCATCTTTCTTCTAAGTTCTAACTCCTCTTCCCTCTTCCCTCTTCAGCCGACTAAATCACGATATTTAACCTCTCATCCTTAAAGAACTTTTGCTCCTTATCTTACTAGTAGCTTCTTACCCACCCTTCCATTTGATTTCGATTTTTTTATTATCTCAATCTATCTCTTGAATATTAAAGATAGAATTGAATAGATTACCGCAAATAGATTGAACTTTATCGACAAGATATATGAGCTCGGAAATTAGATTTGTCATGGCTGACCACATTTTCAAGAAGTCCCTCTAATGCATGTACGGTGGAATGTAATAACATCATATTTGAGCCATGTGATTTACATGTGGTGACGATATGAATCATGTTATTCAATGAATTAAAATGGATGATAAATTTTCCTAATTAAGGGGTTAAATAATTAATCTCTAATATTCTATGCAATTAATATTAAATAATTAGCCAAAATTCAGGTGTCGACACAATTACTCATATCTAAAACAAGAAGTTTTAAAATTAAATCTAAGAGAATGAGAATGTCAGTATTTTTATAATTACATGAAAAATTAATTCTATTATGCATGAGACCAGATGCGGTACAATTCTAGGAAAAAAATTACCCATATATGTATACATTATTGCGAAGAAAAATTCACTTTGTCCCATGCCATGCAATGCATAAAGAGAGTGAATTACTTAATTTCATCAAATACAATAGGTGATAAAACATAATATTGGAGATACTATTAATGAAAGGATAAAATTACTCAAGACAAAATAACCAAAATGAAAGAGTTAAATTAAATCTAAATATATACGATAGATTCATCTTTTGTAAAAGACGACACATATAATGTTTGGAAATTGTAGATTGAATATATTATATAAGCCAAATGAATCCATAATCTTCAATTACTTGATATCTTAACCTTGCAGAGTGATGTTTTGCTTACAATTTCATAACTTTGCCATTGATCTAACTATGAAAATATTATTTCCAAAAAATTTGGATGTGCAAGAGTAGTGAAACAGTTGTAATAAAATAAAAATTTATGTATAAAACTAGGGGTGATCGGTTCCCGGGCGGTTCCTGGTTCTCTATCATGGGGAACCGGGAACCAGACCAGACTGGACTGGGCGGTTCGGTCCGGTTCTCACCCGGTCCGGTCCGGTTCCCGGGTGGGTAATTATCACGTACCATCATAATTAAGAGCATGTACTCTCATCAATCCGAAATAAAGTATTTCAATCAACTAAAGGACTTTCCATTAAGCACTGACCTTATAAACATTCTATGGGAGTTGTGCGAATGTCCCTTTCCCTAATAAGGATATTTTGATGGTACTTGCTGAAGGAGACCGACCGTGCTTCCAAATTGCTTAAAAGATGCATAAAAGATTATACAAAGTCACAAACTACTTAGTGCTTACCTGTGCAGTCAGCCACCGTCCCCCACCACCACCATCCCTCTCTCTCTCTTGATATGGCCAATCAGCAACCAAACCAAGTCCCGATTCATAGAATAGTCGAAACCATCTAACCATAGCCTAACCCACTCGACACAAAAATAAAACTGTCAAAGGTATTCCACAGCAATCCACCACATCCAAGCCATTGCAACTTTAGGAGTTAGAACAAGCCATTCCAAATAAATTTCCCCAAATAGAGACAAAAGGAAGATTAGGAAATAAAAGGTGCCGCCCCCTGCTCGGTGAATGACTAGTGGCTGGAGTCGGGATGGACAACGGCGCGAGTCCCTCGCAGGCCCGTGCTCCATCGTGACTCCTCAGTCCACGCCGGAGACGTTTGCGGCGACCCAAAAAAAGACACTCCACCAAACCACACACGATCTCGTTTGGGAATTTCAACAAACGATCGGCGTGCAAAGGAATAAAAAGCAGGTTTCGGGGCAAAACAATGCTAAATAGCTACGCTGGAGGCAGGGGCAAGCAGAGAGAAGACATGACATGCTACAAACAGAATGAGAGCTCGAAGCTCAGTTAAACAACAACCAGCCAAAATCGGTCCGTGGGACCAAAAAAAATCGAGCAAAATGAGAGTAGAGCAGCGGTCCTCTCTTCGATTCAGGGGGGTCGGCGGTTGTCGGATGCGCTCAAGAAGCTTGAGCCAAGTCTCTGTTTTCCCACACGAAACACCCTAATCGAGATCCTCGGGACAAGGCTGAACAAACGTGAGTCTTCAATAATCGTGAGGCTTCCCAAGAACAACAAGGACCAAGCGAGCCGAGACAGGCACGAGACGCGTTCACGATGGTCGCGGACGGTGGGTCTTCAAGAATCGTAGTGAAAGAACCCCTATCCCCTTCTTCCTCCTTTCCTTCTTCTTCGTCAGTTTCTTTTTGGGTGCCCCCTTTTACCAACCCTGCTTCTTGTTGTTATCATTTTTCTTTTTTTCTTGTCCCTCCTGTCTACTCCGCCTACTTCTCCGCCTGCTTTTCTGACTTTTTTTTGCGTGTGCAGGTTGTCTTTCCCGAGCAGTTGAGCTACTGCGCGGGAAGTGAGTAGAAAGGCTTAGATTTTCTGGAGGGAGAGAAAAATAAATAGGTTTCTATATTTTTTTTTAAAACAGTGTCGGTTCGGTTCGGTTGGTCCGGTTCCACCCCGGAATCGGGAACCGGACCGAAAATTCCCGGTTCCATTTACATGAAACCGGGAACCGGACCGTTACATTTTAGAATCGCCCAGAACCGATCGGTCCGGGCGGTTCTGGGCGGTTCCCAGGTGGGCAGTTTAGACTGCTCACCCCTATATTAAACCCATGATAAGCACACGTGCAAATATACTGGTCCTTTTGTATACTTAAAAAAAAAGAGATATAAAACAAATATATAAGCAGAGAAATATATTTATTCGGTCATACACAAATCCCCCTTTGGTCGTGCATATGTGTTCAAAGGAAGTAGCTCCACCATCTACAGAACCGCGTTTCTCGGTGCTATAGCTCAAAATTGACTGCGCGACAGCTGCGAATCCCCGGTAATCCTGTTTTAGGCTTTACGCTGTACTTGATGTCTTGATCTCATGATGTTGATAATGGTAGATCGGTTCGCTGACTTTCGCATCTTTCCCGGGTCGTTCTTGGGGTCTTTTGTTTTTCCCTTCCTCATCTTTTCAATCTGTATTTCGCTTCGGGATTATTGACTGCTTTTGGCGCTGCATCGCTTGATTGATTTTCTCTTGGTGTTATGCGTTCTGGGCATTGGGTAGACTTCCATGTTTTTCTCTTCTTTCAGACAACCCCAGATGTGATGCTGTGAAAAAATTGCGTCTGCTTTAGAGTGTGCCCTTTAGCCTAAGCTATCGAGGGTTCCTAGTTTCAGTGATGGGAGAACTTTGAGTACAGACAGAGCAAAATGGGTTTTATCATAGGACCGACTGCATTTTAGGCAATTGATGTCCTCTTTTCTGCGTAGCCTGTGGAAAGTATCTGCTTACTTTTCCCAATTCTAAGTTTCCCTCCACATTGGCAACCCTCAGGCTTTGGAAGGGGCCTCCCTAGCATGTTGGCATGTTCCCAGGTGGACTTTGAACTTGGGAAAATCATAAACTTTGCACTGATAATTTCTGTTTTGAAACATCTTGCAGCTTGCGGAAAAGGCTAACAACGCTTTTCAAGGGCTGATAGGGAGGTAAAAAATCAAAATGCAGCAGAGGAGGTCTTCGACAGGACGTCCAAGTGGAACGGACGGTTCGGATTTCTCCTACCGTATGACTGTTGACTCCCGTAAGCTCCTGTCCATTCATATTTGCTGTCTAATTTTCATTTGGTTATTCTCTTGCCTAACATTTGGTATTTTTGGTTTTCTAGAATGCGTGTTCCTTTGTATTTGTATTCCTGCCATTTGGATCTTCAGAAAATTTACTGAATGCACATATGTAACTTTTGATCAGGATATGAAAAAGTAGCCCGAGGGAGGTCTCAGTTACAAACATTAATATCAATTCAGGTAAATTGCCATTGTCTTTTGGCTTTACAATTGCCCCTCCCTTGTGCCTTGGGTTGACTCTCTTGTTGACATGTCTCCTTATTCACATACTATTTATCATCTGCTTTGCACGGGGCTTTTTTGACATGGTTTGTGTTACTTAATGAGGATTAAACTAAACAACACAAAATTTCTAAACTTAAAGAATTGATTTATATATTGGAAATGGGTTGTGTACCACTAAATATAAGCTTCACAAAGAGCTAATCTCCTTTCACAGACTCAAATTGTTCTTGCAATTTGCTTAAGTTCAATAAAAAATAGAATGTAATTTGTTTTAGTGCACGCTTTTGTATGCTTCTTACCTCTGCAGATTGCTCTCATGACGTCTCGTTTCATTTCTGTTAACTTCTGCTAATTATATTCATCTAATTCAGCAAAGCATTTACATAATTGAAATTGATGACAGCCACATACTATCACGAAAATAAGAAGTCATTTTCATTGTTTTAAATGCAGTAGTAATGTATGTACAGCAAATTAGGTACAAATAATCTATTCCGGCATCAAATTTGAAAAGTTATTTAGTTAATATTCATTGGACCATTTACTGATCACACGAAAGGGAGTTTGATCATTCCTAATTTCATCTATGACACAAACTCAAAATCAACAGAAACTAAAACAAGACATTAATGTCGTACCTCATTTTGCCTATGTTTCTATTCAATGGAGAAGTTTACTACGCTAGCATTTAATTCCTTAGTTCCTTTTGTTGTTCAGGTGAAACGGTTAGTTATGAGGCTGCAACGAATATTCTTTTACTTTTCCGACAATAGTTAAATGAAAAGCATGACTGCAAGCATAGTAGAAAGATGTTGTAACATTGTAAGCTTCTTATTTTGTATTTTGTGGTGTTTGCTCATGGTGGATTAAATGTTCTTTACAATAGATCATTGTGGTAACTCTTGCTAACATTTCTGGATTTCCTTCACTTTTCATTCATGAGAATTTTTTTTTTAAAATTTACTTTGCCATTGGAAATCAGAATGCAGCTACACAACTTAGTCTCTCTGTTGCAGGCTGTTATCCAATTAATTAGGGCAGTTCATCTAGTTTTATATTTTAAAGGGGAATGTCCCCAGTCCACTCTCTGTATCATCTCTCGCAACAGCCTTTCTATCGATAATTGTTGGAGAATTAGGTAGTTCTCCTCTCTACTTCTTTTGAAGATGCAACATGCTTTTAGCTTCAAATGGTGACAGATAATTGTTTTGTGTTTGAAAAGGTAGAAGACGAAGTCAAGTGAATTTCTTAAGATTTTACGTATTTGCAGCAGCTGCACTGATACTTTTATCTATCGCCTGTCTTGTCAAGGGTGATTTAAAATTGGAGGTAAGGCATTTTCTTCCAATTATTAATCAACAAATCCTTCTAGTTTCTTTTCTCCCTGCCTCACTTCTTTTAAACCCTCCATGGAAGAAGGCCAGTAGTAAGCTCTTAACATCAAACTAATAAGAGAGAAACGATCCTAGAAAGAAAAACAGAAAAGTGAAAGAGTAGACAGGGGAATCCAATGAAATTAAGAATAAAATATTGGAAAAGCTGTGTTAAGAACTCATGAGGGACAAAGAAAAGTACCTTCTGGATGCTCTATAGTTTCTGTACTCTGGATAGGCTTAAAACTTTAGCTTGTCAGTTTTTATACATCTTTCACAAGAAAGAATTTAAGTATAATTCTCTCTCTCTCTCTCTCTCTCTCTCTCTCTCTCTCTCTCTCTCAACCTGAATCTTGCATCCATAATCAAGGGGACTTGAAGAAAACTTTGTTAAAGAAAATTAATTTGACAATGAGTGCCTTAAATAATGAGCTTTTTGATGGAAACAGATCCATGTGTAATTTGAAAGAATTAGTGTAGGAAGATGGCATTACTGGTGGGAAGGAAGATTATGTGCACAGATCATGGTTAATGTCATTGAAAAAATTGTGGACCTTGCATACAATTTACAGATCTCATTCCCCCACATGTAACATACTTTCAGATCACTTTTCCAAACAGAAAAAGAAACCAAAATTTGTTTCGTATCGTTTTAGTTATAGCTTGTAGAAATGATAAGCTTCTGTGTGCAAGAGAAAAGCAACTTGGACTAGGTTTTCTTTAATAATACCAACAAAACTGTTGTATTTGTGCTAGACATATTGCATGAATTGGATACCTTGCTTTTTTCTTTGCATTGTCTTGGTTTCCATCCAAAGTAATCTTGCAGCTTGGTTAAGCCAAAAAATGGAAGTTGAATGGCGCATTTGTTCAATTCATGTCTATACTCATGGTTCTATGTCCTGTAGATACATTTTGATGCATGCCTGTAGTTCTTCGTTCTCATGGCTCAGTTCCAATGTAGGACATCATTGATTTCCACATCAAAACAAAGAAGTTTGAATTTCTTGACGCTGCAAGTGTCCTTCTTGGTGAGCTTCATTTTCCTTTGTCTCTTCATCTGATCCAAGTTGGTGAATATATGGTACTGTACTCACTACAATGTACATTGCTCATTTCGCAGGCCTGTTGGTCCAGATGTTTGCTCTCAAAGCAACGCTATCACTCATTAGCAACATGTCTCCGCCCAAGAGAACTTCATAAGATGTCAATTTGCTACCGGTGTGGATAAAAGAAGCAAGTTTGGCTTTACTTGTGTGTGCCAAGTGGCATGGTTGTTTATGAGTATGGCTCATCAGGCATTACAAACAGCAAGAAGCCGGCACTTTGCTTGGGGAGTAAGCTGTACAATAATAGACTTGTTTTGTTCATCCTCTTCATCTGAAGATCTTGGTTTCCAATGCTTGACTATCAGTATCAATTTGGTGACCCTTGGCTATCAATTAGAGTAATAAGCTTTCTTTGAAGCAATTTTGGCAATCACAGGACATAAAGGAGGAAACTTATTTCAATACTACTTGACAAGTGTAGAGATGGGTTTATAGAAACACAACCAAAATTGACTTTTGAACACATGATGTTGAAGTACCTAGGCACTCCAGTCATCATGGGATCGGGTAATTGCTGAATTCATGCGCATATTAAATCACAAGTGTTCTATCATTTTATATTGCCAAATCTATCTATGTTTGTATTCTTTCTATTGGGTGGTAGGAATCTGGGTCAGGCTATTATGGAGAAAGGAGCTTAGTATATTTCATCTACGATTGCTTACAGTTCTCACCCATACTCTCTGGGCACTCTGACCATCATATTTGTGGCTCAACTGTTCCTGTTGAAAGATTGGACATCAATAGTGGACCCGGCAATGCACGTTAAGTTGCTGTCAAATTCATGTGTCCACCACATCCCGCCCTCACTCTACAAAGATTTTTTTGTTGCATCTCCACAGATGGTAAACCAGAACATCAATCTACTGTGGCCTCTGCCGCTCAAGTGGCAGCTGCTCTCTGAGCACCAAGAACATGAGCAAAGTCACTCGGATTTCACCCCCACCACTAGTCACCAACGCGACCTGCAAACCACCAAGAACATCCCCGCATGACCACCATCAAACACAGATCCAACCACCACCCAAAGCTTCGTAATCCAGGCAACCGCCATCTCCTCGTGGTGTCTCTGGCTCGAAACAGAGACCACGCCTCACTACCAAGGTCCTGAGACATCTTGTAAGGCCATAGAGAGGGAAAAAGCAAGTCATCAACGGACGACACTAGGTGCAGGGCCGTGGAGGCAGTGCTAGGCATGAAGATGACGCCAGTTGCATTAGGTGCAGCCAGCAGAAAGCTATGGTATCCGGAACAAGCACGAAGAAGACGAAACAAGGACAAACATAAAAGGGAAAAAATAGGAAAATATAAAGAAAAAATTAAATGGAGTTTAATCTCAGTTGTCTATCCTAGTCAGTAGTGTCGCATTAACTTTTATTCCTAGTGAGTAAATCACTTCTGTGGAAAAACACATCACATATCACATCATTTGCCGTGTTCCTTTATATAATGAGAAATTGCCATCAGTTCTGAGCAACCCTGTTTTTTATGTTGTCCACCATATCAAATCAATCCAGAGCGAGAAACGACGAGCCAAGACAAAAGACTAAAACAAAGATAGCAGAGAGCACTTAAATGTCAAGATTTATTCTCATATCTTAGAATTGAAATATGCAATTATAGTAAAGATGGAAGAATTGGATGAGTCGCAATGACTTAGGCCTTTGTGGGGAAAAAAAAGATTATAATAATAAAGATTAATATAGTGAAGCATAATAGGTTTTTTCTTGGTGAATTGAAAGTTTCTTTCGATAGTTGGTCACATTCTGAGTATTGTTTTTTTTTTTGTTGAGGGGGGGGGGGGGTGGTTACATGAGAAAATCTAGCCCACCCGTCTTGGCCTGGACTTGGTGTGGCCCAAATTCTCTATGTCTAGCAGGAAACGAAAAAGTTTTAAACTTATTGCATTAGTATCAATTCAGTTTTAAACTTTTTAATTGGATCATTTTAGTATAAATGTTTTTACTTTGAAACTAATTAAATCCATTTGATCAATTTAGGCATCAAATCACTAAAGTAGACGTTGAACGTGTCCTATGTGACACAACTGATGTCGATATGCGCAAAGGCTTACATGAGAAAATCTAGCCCACCCATCTTGGCCTGGGCTTGGTGCGGCCCAATTTCTCTATGTCCAGTAGGGAACGAAAAAGTTTTAAACTTATTGCATTAGTATCAATTAAGTCTTAAACTTTTTAATTGGATCGTTTTAGTACAAATCTTTTTACTTTGAAACTAATTAAATCCATTTGACCAATTTAGGCATGAAATCACTAAAGTGGACGTCGAATGTCCTATGTGACACAACCGATATTGATATGAAATTTTTGATGATTTTTAAAATTTTCCTTTTTTTCCTTCACTTTCCTTTAGACTGTGGTTGGTACTTGATCATGATTGGCAACCGGCCACAAGAGAGCACCGGTTGCGCTAAGTCAAACAATCAGCATCCACGAACTTGGTCAGATTGACTGAACTAGTGTTGTAAAAAGATTTTAGACTAAATCAGTCCTTAATGACTAAATTTAAAATCAATTCAATAGAGTTATGAATTTTTTCATACTTTCCCTACGTAAAGCATATATAATATGGAAAATTCCTAAAAAAGTTCTAAACCTCTTATAATTGCGTTAATTTAGTCATAATTTTTTTTTATAATTCAATCTTGAACCTTCTACATTTATATAATTCAGTCTATCTAACCAATTTTCACTAACTTGCTTTGACGTGGATTAATATAGACAATTCTTAATAATGGTTTATTTTTTCTTTTTCTTTTCTTTTATTCCCCTATAGTGGCCAATGATGGCAATGCCATGAAGCCGTTGCTGGGTACCAACAAGCCTTGTGGCCCTCGCATGTAGCCCTAAGGCCTTGCACACAAATCACGAGGCATGACTACAAAGCAAAGGCAACCGTGGCCCAGATTTACGCAAGGCTAGGCGGATCTGAATCACCTGTCTTTATGGCAGGTGACATGATGGATCCGGCCTTGGGAGCCATTCGATTAGAGGGTTTGTTTTTGTTTTTGTTTTTTTTTTGAAAAAATCACAGCCATCCAATCCATATCAAATTTAGGGGGATTTGTTTTTTGTTTTTTATTTATTTATGGCAGGTGATCCGTTTCTAGGCTGAGCGAGGGCTTTGTAGTCCTCTCCAAGCGGCTAGTGAGCCTTGCCAGCCGTGTGGTGGAAGAAAAGAATAAACAAAAAGAAAAGGAAAAGGAAAAAATCAAAACAAAAAAAATATTATCAAATTTGTTCATGTTGTGCCAGCCAATCATTGATTGGATTGATTGAATTGATACACAATAAATAAAATTAAGATGGAATTGATAAAAAGGAATATTCAAAACTAAATTGGTAGAATTTTAGTAATACTTTTTTGATAAATTTCCCTATAAAATAGATAGTCTTGGGCAATACGATGAGGCAGATCTTCTGGCCGGGCTTGGCCCGAGTATTTGTCTGCATCACTCGTCAATGAAAGTGACGCGGAGAAAAATTGGATTATCAAGAAGACCATCGGAAGAAAATCATAAAAAATTAACTTTTGCTCTTGTTATTGACTTTAACTATCATTTTCCTAGTTCTTCTTTAAATCGCTACTCATGCATAATAGAAATATGACGAAGACATGTGGGTCTCATAAATGGAAAGCCTAATTTCGGTTTTACTCCCCCCTAACTTTACCCTACAACCTGCCCACCCACCCTACTGCAAATTTAGTTCATTGCACTTCCTCATGATCCCCGATCCCCGAAAATCAAGTTGCTCATCAGGGCGGCCTTGCCAGCCAGCCAGCCAGCCATGTAAACTAGGAGTGAGCAACAGTCCAGGGTCGATCCTGGACTGGCCCAACCCAACCGGTCCTTGTCGGGTTTTTAAAACGAATGGGTCGGTCCTCAGACCTAAAATCTCTAACCCAGTACTGTCCGGATTGGTCCTCGGTCCTAAGGTGTCGAGTTGGTCCAACCTGACAATATAATATAGCTATTTTTTTACAAGCCCACAAGCTTCAGCGGACATTGGATAGCAGCTTAGCCTTTCTCAATTCCTCATTCACTTTAGTGTATGCGAGACTTCTATCTATAGAAACCCTCATCCTGTAATCGAAGAGTAGAAAAGGCTTCCAAGGCTTCCTTCTCATCCTGAGCTATCAATGAGTTCTAAGGGTCTTGCAATAATGACTCTTGCGCCCTACTAAGTCTCTGCTTGGCTACTCTCATACGATTAGAGATATCCGAGAAGGATTCCCTATTAAATTGCTTCAACCAGGCCTTGAGTAGTTTAAGTTTAGTACAAAGCTGGAACATAAGTGTACCTCCAATACTAGTATCCCATACTTGGGAAACCAATGACATAAAATCCAGATGCGTCATCCAAAAGTTGAAGAACTTAAAAGGCCTTCATGCATGTATGGGTGGCAAAATACGCACTATCATGGGAGAATGATCAGAAATTCCTGGTGTGAGGAAATTGGCTTCTGAGAAGGAGAACACCAAACTCCATCACTGGTTAACCAAGACTCTATCAATTTTCCTCTAAATTCGGTCCATCCCTTGATAAGAAGACCAAGTATATCTACACCCCACACACCTCAAGTCGTCCAACTCAGCCGACAACAAAATAATGTAACTCATCAAATGCCGAAATCCAATCCTCAGTACCCCCAATTCTATCATATGAATCCCGAATAGCATTAAGGTCACCCGCAACTAACCAAGGCAACTCACGATTAGATTCACCCTTCCTAACAAGATCCTCCCACAAAGGTCTTCTAGAAGCATGAGTATGTGCCGCATACACAACAAATAAAGCAAGCGAAATATCTGATGTAAGTAATCTAAGATGGCCATGCATAACTTGGGAAGAGCTATTAGTAATCGGGAACTCCACTGTGGTAGGATCCCAACCAACCCATATCCTTCCAAGATCCGAGTGCTCATAGTTTGCACACCACAACCAACCCGGTATAATATTAGTAGAAATAGCCAAAAAAGCCGACTCCGACACCTTAGTTTCGACAATGCCAATGCAACATAAATTATTGGTCCTCACCAAGTGTCTAACTTCAGCTTGTCTAAGCGGATCAACAACACCTCTTATATTCCAAACTCCTATATACATATGTACAAGCAAGGAAAGATGGTTACCGAGTCTTGGCCTGACGGCCTGATCTCGCTAGGTTCACTCTAGGAGTGGGCCTCGGTGGAGGAATAGGAGATGGCAAAGGTGAAAGAGCCTTCGCAAGCAACCCGTCTCCTCCCGAAATGGTTCCTTCCGCCTCCAACAAGACTTCATCGTCATTACAATTAGAATCATCAGAAGAAACATCCGAGTTAGAGGGCGGTACCTTAGTGAATGAGGTAGCTTCAAAAGGGGAGGAGGTCTCACCCTGAATAAACCCCTGAGAAGTAGGAGATATAGTAAATTCTTGGGAAGAGGTCACCTTCTTAGAAGATTCCTTCTTCTTTTTCTTCTTCTTGGACTTCACTTTCTCCCATTTACCTTCACCCGGAGTAAGATCAACTTCATCAATTGTCGTATGCACTCCATCCACGTACATATCAGCCGAGTCAGCACCATTCCCTACCGCAGGATCATTCAATTCATCCAGCTCATCAAAGAACTCATCCATCCTTCCCTCGTCCATCCTTCCCTCACCAATTTGCAGACCATCAGCAGAATATGAACTCGCGAGTGAAGAGCAAACAACCTGGGCAACCGGACGCTGTTGTGGACGATCCTAAATAGCTGGAAGCAAGGTGAGATTAACAGCTTTGCCTGGAGCTAGAGCAATAGTAGCTTCATCCAAAGCAAGTCCACCAATACTCGGGGGAACACTAGATGCAGCAGGGGTTTTCACTGAAGCTGGCCGTGGCACATTCCTAGGGACTTGGGTCACCGGATCCTTACATTTGTGGCCAAAAGTGCCACATCTGTTGCATATGGTTGGTCTCCATTCATACTCCACAGAGATAGAAGACGGCTGACCTTCCATACGGATGGGAATAGAAGTCTTGAATGGCTTCTTAGCACTCACTTCAACGCATATTCTAACATAAGAAATCATCTTCATATTCTGAGTTTGGCTATCCACATAAAGGGGCTTGCCTAACTTGCTTGCAATCTGACTTATGCTCAATGGAGACCATAAAGATAAAGGAATGTTCCTCAACTTGACCCATATCGGAACAGTATCATGTTGCCCTTTTTTTAGCTCCAAAAGTGGGTGCCATTGTTGGAGGATAAGAGGTACCTTAGCAATAACCATGTGACCTCCCTCAAGAATACGTCTCATAAATTCCGAGTCCGGATATGAAAGAAAAAGAAACCGTCATCATTGGCCAACACTTCAGACAGTTGACCTCCTTAAGTTTTCTTAAGGATTGCCTCTGTGAGTTTGAACGGGAGCTTCTTCCCCACAAAGTATCCCACTAGACACTCTTTCCATTTTGGATCACATGCCTCAATCATCTCAGGAGAAATAACCAGCTCACTATCATCCTCAGACAAAGCGGAAAAATGTGTTAAAAAGTACCCTTTAGTAGCCACACGAGCCACGTTAGCCCATGACTGAACTTGGCCATTGGTCTGAATTGGCCGAGAAGCATATCCTAGACCATCAGGTCTCCTCTGGCCGTTACTCGTCCCCAATATGTTTCTGCCATTCCCCATCTCCTGACCACCCATCGGACCAACAGTTGGACTAGGAAGTGGAGCACCCTGGCCATGTGGTTTCGAGGTAGCTAACCGTCGAACTCGACTCTTAGAACGGGCACGACTCCTGGACAAGTAGACTGTCGAGCACCTATAGTCGTTGGGTCAATCACATCCTTCCCTTTGACCTTAGCTTCTGAAGATACAAAGGTCACATTCTCCTTGCCCAAGGTTGTGGGAGAAGGTAAGAGCTGGTCCTCTCCTTTGTGTGAATACGATGCACCAATGCGGCTAGGTTCATGCTTGTAAACAATTCATTGGGGAAAAACGTCAAGTACCTAAGGAGTCCACACCTCCAGCAATATCTTTAGCAGATCTAGCCTACCATGTCAAAGACCGCATCTTGCGAACAGCTTTCCTACTCCTTGAGCGGCTTCTTTTGTCCGCAACGGGGACTTCACAACCCAACTTACTCATATCCACCACCCCGGCCTCAACCACACGATTGCCATCTCCACCTCTTACCAGTCCTTCACTTCAAGTTATCAAATCAGCCATTCAACAACTCACAAAGCAGCCAGCCAACCCATAGGACCCCAAACAAACAGCCCAAGAACAGAGATAGACAAACTTCAATGAACGAGGATAAGTTAGGGACCAAACCATGAGCTAAGATTTGGATATGTTATAGAGTACAAGGTGCTTAGAATATCCTCAAAATCCCAGCTTCAAAGGCCACCTGCAACAGCTTGTGAAGACAGCAAAACAGACACCCCAGAAAAATCGGAACAGCTGGAGCAGTGCAGTTTCAAACACCAAATACGAGCAATGTAGGAAGACCCATGAAAAATCCTTTGGTGGATTTGTAAATAAGGTAGAAACGTAGCTCCCCACCAAAAATCAGCTCCAAACGATGGCCGGAACTCCCAGAATCAGCCAAGAACAGACCAGCTACAACCCAGAAATTCGTAACCAACAGAAACCCAGAAATAGAGTTAGAGACCAAACCCGGGCTGAATTTTGGATATGTTGTAGGAAAAGTGGAGCTTAGTCTTTCCACCAAAAATCAGCTCCAACCGATGGCTGGAACTCCCAAAATCAACCACGAACAGCCCGCCCTTAACCCAGAAAATGCAAAGGGAAACTGGAATTTTGGGAGTTGATTCTGGCTGGATGAAGAAGAATCAGGAAAATTCCTTTTGCAGGGATGTATAACATTGGAAGACTAATGCTTCCTCTAAATTTCATCCCATTCCGATGACTGGAGGACCAGAAATCGAAGACATCTCCAATGGAACTGCAGAAATCGCACTCTAGCAGAAGCCTACACCAAAAAGGCCATAACTTTTTGTAGGGAGAAAATCTTGGAACACCGTTCGGAGGGGTTTTAGATCGAGTAGGGAAGTATCATCCCTCCAAAAATCAGTTCATTCCGATCACCGAAGCTCTGGGAATCAGCAGATCTTCCTTCCAGCTAGCAGAGTAGCTCGAGTGAACAGTACCGAGGAGTAAAGAGCATGTGTCCGTACAGTACGGACAAGCTGGGCATGCGAATGCTCAAATGGCCAAAAGATATTGCTTTCACAGTTTTTTTTTGTAAATGTAAGTAGTATTATAGATTTTACCATGCAAAGCTGTACAAGGTGTATGAACTTGGTACCACAAAACTTACACTCAACACTACTAAAGAGGTGTGAGTGTAAGGGTACCAAGAAAACAAAAGTACATCTAAAGAAAGGACGCCTAAGTACATGACACCTAAAAAGATAAAAAGGCCTAAACAATGGCCAGCAAAGCTCAAATGAAGGCTAAAATACAATAAAAGATCTAACATCTAAATGTACTAAGAACAGCAAAAACATCAAGAGAAGATGGAGGGGTCAATCTGCCACTTCTGCTTGATCCTCCTATTACGGGGAGAATCCACAACTTGCTGGAAAGATCTGGCTCTATCTCTGACCATCATAATGAGCTTCGTCTTCATGGCGGGAACAAAGATATCATGATTACGGAATAAGGCATCATTCCGTGTCTTCCAAATAATATGGCATAAGGCACCCAAGGAAAATTTAGCAATGCACTGGTGGAAGTGATTACCAGATATACATCTAGTAGCCCAATCAAGCTTCTCAAGCAACAAACCATGCCTCCATGATAGATTACAGTTCCCAGCCCAAAAGGATGCCAGTCCCGCAGTGACATGACATCCAAAATAAAGATGATCTATCGAATCCGGTCTAGAGCAACAGAAAACACAAGATGCATCCACTATTCTACCATAGGATAACAGGAATACCTGGGTGGGTAGCCTGTTACATGTCATAATCCATAGATGGAACTGATGTCTAGGAATGATAATTTTGTCTCACACGAATGAGTGCCATGGTACCTTCCGGCCCGAAAGACGAAGAATACTCCATGCCGATGCCACCGAGAAAGTGCCCGAAGGATCCCCCAACCATCGAAAGGAATCTTGCTTATCAGTCAATGTAGGAAGTGGTCCTAGCTCATGTAGAAGTGTATGATCATGTCCTCTAGCCACAAAAAGATCAGCCAACCTGGCTTTACTAGATAAACCGGACCGATAGATGTCCCCGTTAGAATAAAAAGTATGAAGTAAACCACCATCATGCCAATGGTCGAACCAAAAGATATAGATCATCCATCCCCTATGCCCTACCGGAACAAGTGCCTAAACTCCTGTCCAAGTCCTACGATCTTCTTCCAAGCCCATGAACAAAAAGCGGGTGGCTTCACCACCCAGAAACTCTGTCTACTGAGGAAATTGGAGTGAATCCATTTGCACCACAAAGACTCCTTATCCGAGAAAAGGACCCAAATATGCTTCATCATGGCCGCCTTGTTACTCTCCTTAAGACGCCGTATACCAAGGCCCCCCTCATCCTTAGGGAGACAAACATCTGCCCAAGCTACTTTGGCACCCCCTAGGCCAAGATCAGGGCCCTTCCAAAGGAACTGCTTGAGTTTTCGCTCAATCCTCTCTATGACTGAACATGGAAATATAAACAGACCAGACCAGTAAATCTGAATGGCATGGAGGATTGACCTGACAAGCTGCAGTCGCCTCGCGAATGATAGGAATCTCTGGGTCCACGTCTGGGCGCGTCTCGTAATCCTATTGACCAAGAAGACACAATCTGCCTTCCCTAGTCTACCAGCTATCACCGGGATACCTAGGTATCGGAATGGGAGTTCTCCAATCCTGAATCCAAGGAGATCAACAATGGAGGCCAGGAGATCCTCTGTACCACCCGAAATGTAAACCTTGCTCTTATCCAGGTTAGGCTCCAATCCCGACCAGTCCGAGAAAGTAGTGAATGCCGTCTTCATGAGCTCAACTGACCCCACGTCCGCCTCACTAAAAGCAGTACATCATCCGCGAAGAAGAGGTGGGTCAACCCTGTGGGCCTGCATCTCCAATAGAACTTATAACCTGGTCAGCTAGTCTGTCTCTTAATAATCCCTAAGAAAACCTCCATAATCAGAGTGAAAAGATATGGGGAACCATTGATCGAGATGGAGAACTTAGGAGTTCTCAAACAAGACATAATCAATGTGATCAAACCAATCGGGAATCCAAAAGCAATCAACGTCGACTCCAAGAAATCCCAATCAACAATGTCATAAGCCTTCCTAAAGTCCACTTTCACAGCACACTTCGGAGAGTATGGCACATGATGGAAGTCACAAAATAACTCCTGGGCTAGCATAATATTATCACTAATACGCCAGCCTTTAACAAAGGCATTCTGAGATGGACTGATGATCGATGGAAGAACTGATGCCACTCGATTAGCTAGCAACTTCGTAATACACTTGTAAATAGTGTTGTAGCATGCAATAAGTCTATAATCATTCACAGATGATGCATTAGGAACCTTAGGAACCAGGGCTATGATGGTAGTATTCAACTGACGAAGCATGCACCCAAAGTTAAGAAAATCCATAATAGCTGCAGTGACTAATGGCCCAACAATATCCCAAGACTGTCTAAAGAACTCAACAGTAAACCCATCCGGACCTGGGGCTTTTTAGGGGGCAAGAGAGAATAGAGTATTACGTATCTCTAGATCAGTAAAAGGACAAGATAGGCAACGTACCTGGCTATCCTCTAATGTGTGACTGAGGATCGCCTTAATATCGTCGTGGGATGGTCGCAACCGAGGTCCAGAGGAGAAGAGACCCTCGTAATAGGATACAAAGACGTCCCCAATCTGATCAGGGGACATCACCTGGGTACCAGAATCATCCACCACCGAGATAATTCTGTTACTGAGCTGCATGTTCTTCACCGATTGATGAAAGAATTTGGTGTTCAAGTCCCCTTCTTTCAACCACCAAATGCGAGACTTCTACCTTTAGAAAGCCTCCTCCTGCAGGCGGAGAGTAGAGAACACCTCTATTGCATCCCTCTACTCCTAAGCCATAGCCATACTAAACGGATCTTCCAATAAGGCCTCCTGAACCATACTAAGTCGTTGTCTGGCTTCCCTCGTACGGTTCGAAATATCAGAGAATGACTCCCTATTGAATTGCTTTAACCGAGCCTTCAACAATTTGAGCTTGGTGCATAGCTAGAACATAAGTGTACCACCAATACAAGTGTCCCAGACTTGGGAGACCAAGCCCATAAATTCAAGGCCCGTCATCCAAAAGTTAAAAAAACTTAAAAGGTCTATGAACCTGAATGTCTGGCACAACACGAATAATCATGGGATAATGATCAGAAATACCTGGAGTAAGGAAATTTGCTTCAGAGAAAGAGAACACCGAGCTCCACTGCTGGTTCACCAAAACTCTATCTATCTTCCTCTGAATTCTGGCCAAACCCTGATAAGATGACCAAGTAAATCTGCACCCGACTTACCTCAAATCATCCAACTCAGCCCTGGACAAATAATCATGCAGATCATCATCCGATCCAAGCCATCTACAAGATCCCCTAAGTTTGTCAGATGAGAACTGAATGGCATTAAAGTCCCCTACCACTATCCAAGGAATTTCGCTATTAGTTCTGCCACCAGGAGTATGTGCACCATACACAACAGATACTGCAAAAGATGACCCTGAAGACAGCCATCTAAGTTGGCCATGGATGGCCTGAGAGGAGCTATCTAACAATAAGAACTCCACTACACTAGGGTTCCGCCCAATCCAAATTCTTCCACGACCGGAGTGGTTATAATTAGCCATCCATAGCCTCCCCGATATCAGACTAGCAGAAATATCCAAAAAAACTGACTCTGAAGCCCAAGTTTCCAAAATGCCAATGCAACATAAATTGTTGCTCCTAGCCAAATGTCGAACCTCAGCCTGCCTCAACGAACCTACAACACCCCTAATATTCCATACTCCTATAAACATATATACAAGAGATAAAGAAGGAAACACCTACTGGGTCCTGGTCTGATGACCTGACCTCATCAAAACTCCAAATGGGGGAGTTGGTGAAAGGTAAGGAGGAGAGGTCTGAGTACCTTCTCCATCTGAGTCACTCATATCCTCATCAGAAGAAGTATTGTCTCCAACCCGTCTATCCTTGCTCACCATACCCGAGCCATGGGTAGATTCAAGAGGGGAGGAAGTCTCACTCTGAATAGCCAATCCCCCAGGCCGAGTGGCCTTCAAGGAGTCATCCTTAAAACTATTACCCTTGTCCTTCTTCCCTTTTTTCTTCTTGTCCTTCTTTCCCTTCTTCTTCTTATCTTTGACCCTCTCCCTGGTCACCATCAACTTCTTCATCCAGCTCGTCAAAGAAGAAAGGAGTGGCTTGTGCAGCTCTTCTGGGTCGAAGCTGCTGGACCTGGTCCTGCTAGTCCGTCAGATCGAGCTTAGGAGTGGGCTGAGCCACCAGAACCTGTTGGCCAAGCAACTGGGCCGCCGGAAGAGCAGATACTATCGGCTGGTCGCTAGTCTGAACGGGCTGGATGGCTTGAATGCTAGCCTGAACGGGCTAGATGGCCTGATCGTGATCCGTCCATTCGAGCTAGGTAGAGTGCTGGCCCAGCTTGGATCGAGCTGAGGGTGAAGTAGGGCTAGCCCTTGAGCTGCGAGTAGGCTGAAACAAGCTAGGGGGCAGCACGACACGCCCAAGAGAGCTACCATCCGAGCTGAGGGCATACTGTTGCTGACCTTGCAAGCTGTGGGTCGGTTGGTGGGGAATCCCATGAGGCTTGATAGACCCACCAGCACCATCTTTTCCTTGAGCAAGATGATTGGTCTCCAGTTCCCTACACTTATGGCCAAACATTTTACACAAATTGCACATAACTGGCCTCCATTCATATTCCATAGCCACCGAGATGAATTGCCATCCAAACGAATCAGAATAGGCAACCTAAGTGGTCTTTGAGCATTTACCTCCACACACACTCGAGCAAACAAGACCATCTTCTTCATTTTCGTTTGGCTATCCACATAGAGTGGTTTGCCCAACTTACTAGCTAGAGTACCAATGCTCAATGGAGACCAAAGAGAGTACGGTAGGTTCCTTAATCTAACCCAAATAGGGACGGTGTCATGTTATCCCTTCTTAAGCTCCATAAGTGGTTGCCATTGTTGTAGGATCAATGGGACTTTAGCCAACATAATATGCCTCCTATCAAGCACTTGCCTCCTAAATTCCGAATTCGGAATGTGAAAGAGAGAGAAACCATCGTCATTAGCCATGACATTATTCAAATGACTCCCCCAAGTCTTCGTAAGAATAGCCTCTGTAAGTTTGAAGGGGAGTCTTTTCCCCATAAAGTAGCCTACCAGACAATCCTTCCACATAGGATCACATGCCTCAATTATTTCATCAGAGACGACAACCTCCTCATCATCATCAATCAAAGAAGGGAAATGGGGAAGAGAGTAACCTTTTGTGGCTGCTCGAGCCACATTAGCCTATGATCGAGTTTGTTGGTTAGGTTGACTGGCCGGACCTTTTGAGTTACCCGAATGGAGCATTCCGTCCTTGTGTACAGCCGCTGCCAGTCCCGAGGAACTACTATGGCCCTCCCTCTTCCGATCAGAAGACTGATCAGAACGCCGATCCTGTGGTAAGTGTGACTCCGATGGTGGGCCAGCATTCGTGGGAGCTGTGCCTTTACGTCCACGACTTGTGGACCGTGAATTACGTCGGTCACCTAGAATGGGTGATCCAAAACAGGGTTCGAGAGCAAAACGAACCCGACTTCTCGAACGGGACTTACGTCGAACAATTGTCTTCATACCCACATTTTCAGCAAATTTATCCTTGGAATCAACCTTCCGGGTATAAGTATGGCCATTCTTGCCACTTAAGATGCCAACACTGTCACCAGCATTAGTCCCAGTAACAACATCAGCCTCCCCAAGCCCCACAGTCGGAGGAAACATATCAGCCGATGGAGACCGCCCACTATGGGACAAATTGTCGAATACCTCCTGAGCATCACTTACATGAGAGTCATATTCAGCCATACTAGCCACCAGCATACAACCCAGCAATAAACTCAGATAAAAACCAAGGTAACCATGAGATCCCGACTGAACTCAACCAGATCGAAGCCACCCAAAGATAACCAGTACCAAGCTAAATGTGATTCCAGCTCCAAGAGCAACTAGATCACCTTAAACCAAGCTAAACTAGGGCTCGAGCTTCGAATATGTTGTATAGCACGTAGAGAGTAGTCTGTCCACCAAAATGAGCTCCAAACGAAGCCCCTAGCACCCAAGAACAGCCACGCACAGTAGCATAGAAAAAATAGTATATCTTTAATCTAATTACCCAATATTAGTGAGAGGTCAAACGAGGGGTTGAACTTCAGATATGTTGTAGAGCACGTAGAGAGTAGTCTGTCCACCAAAAATGAGCTCCAAACGAAGCCCCTAGTACCCAAGAACAACCACTCACAGCAGCCTAGAAAATACAGTGTATCTTCAATCTACAGTACCCAATATTAGTTATAGGTCAAACCAGGGGTTGAGCTTTGGATATGTTGTAGAGCAGGCAGAGCTAAGTCTCTTCACAAAAAATGAGCTCCAATCGATAACCGGACCATCGAAGAACAGCCACGAACAGATCGCCTCCTCTCTAGAGACAACAGCAGGTCCCCTCACAAGAATAGCAATAACTTTCTCTATAGAGCACCTGAGCTAAAAAGCTTCAGTGGACTCATATATTAGTGCAAGAGGAGCTTATCCTCCAAATTTGAGCTCCATATGATCAGTACAGCTACAGATTTGAAGAAAAACTCACTCGGGTTCTGCAGTTCGCACCAGAAGGATACCGACTATGAAAAGCACCGATAACTTTCTCCTGGGAGCTCCGATCGAAAATCCGTCCGGTGGGATTATTTGCTTTCACAGTTGTTTTTTTTTGGTAAGGTAAGTAGTATATTGATCTTTAGGTGCCAAATGTACAAGAAGGAGAACCTGTTACCACAGACCTACACTTACACCCATAATGGGCTAAGTGAAGGAGTACCATGGATCTCTAATACTAAGCACAAGTAAAGAAACTAAATAAAGAAGCTAAAGAAGCTTACAACCCGAATACAAAAAGAAACAACACAATCACAAAAAAAATAGTCATCCAGACCCTAGTAGTGTTGGATTCTTCTATTCCTGGAAGTGTCGATAACATTAGATTGAGTACGAGCAAAATCCCTGACTAGCTTCACAAGTAGCATCTTCGTCGCCGGGAGGAACCGATAACGATTCCTAAAGAGTATATTGTTCAGGGATTTCCATATGATATGGCACATTGCCCCAAATGCGAACCTCGTAATCCTTTGGAAAAATTGGTTGTCAGATAAGTGGTTGTCGCCTATGTAAGCGTGTCAATCCAATCACCATTCTGCCAGTCAACTAAACAATTTCTCGACCAGAAAAGAGCTAAATGATTATTGATCGACTATCCAAAGAAGAGATGATCCACCGAGTCTAGTCTCAAGTGACAAA